>JAFCMP010000419.1:0-15449 GCA_017506865.1 Tribonema minus
CGGCGCCGGTGCAATTGGCTCAGCTGAGCGCTTGTCTGCCATACCACTTCAACCTCGCACGCTGTGCGATCGGCGGATGCCACTGTGAACACGCCCCTAAGCAACCAATGAGCAGGTCTTTCATGTACATGTAGCTGTAACTTGTGCAGCATATGGCGGCGGCACAGACAGTTGGGCGGGTGCCATTGGCTCAGCTGAGAGCTTGTCCGACAGCGTCTGGAATTATTATACCACTTCAACCCCGCAAGCTGTCATGACCGGCGGATGCCGCTGATCGCGCAGTCTGCGCAAGCAATGAGCTGGTCATTCATTGGGCCTACATGTGTCTGCAATCTGCACGGCAGCTGGCGATGTCGCACCAGCGTGGGGCGGACGCCATTGGCCCAGCTGGGTGCTTGTTTGGCATGGCCATCCAATCTCACGGGCTGTCGTGATTCGTGGGGCAGATGGTGAATGCGCAGCTTGTGCAAGCGAGGAGCTGGTACTTTTGAAGCCTACATGTGTTGTAACTTGCGTGGCAGCTGGCAGAGTTGCAGCAGCTCAATGCCAGGTGCCACTGTCAGTGCCAGGTGCCACTGGCTCAGCCGAAGACTCATCTTGCGGACACTCAATCCCGCGAGCTGTCATGACCGGCAGATGCCAGTGGTGATAGCGAAGCTTGTTGCAAGCAACGAGTAGGTAGGTTTGAAAACCTTTGTGCGTTTGTGACATGTGCAGCAACTAGCGGCCGCGCGGCCGCTCGGTCCGGATGCCACACGCTGGCTCAGGCGCTTGTCTGACGCACCACTTCAACTCACGAACTTTCATCATTGGCGGTCGCCGCTGGTGATTGTGCAGCCTGCGCAAGCGATGAGCTAGCAAGGTATGACGCCAATACGCGTTTGTGACTTGAGTGCCAGTGGCAGCTGGCGACGTTGCAGCAGATCAGGGCGGGTGCCGCTGGCTCAGTCGAGTGCCGCCTTGCCTGGCACTTCACTTTGTCTGTTCCATTTGTCACGAGTGGCGGTCCCCGATGGTGAACGCACAGCTTGTGCAAGCGATGAGCTGGTAGCTTGTGAAGGCTGCATGTGTCGTAACTTGCAGGGCAGCTGGCGGCGTCGCAGCAGCTGAAAGTCAGGTGCCACTGGCTCAGCTGAGCGCTTGGCATAATACTTCAACCCTGCAAGCTGTCATGACATATGTGTTCTGGATCTGGAGGAGCGCTGCTGTCTGTTGCCAACCCCGAGCCCTCATCCTGCCTTGCTCATCTCGGCTGGTGGTGTATGCGCGCGCTGCGTCGTCGAAGTTAGGGTTAGGATTAGGAGTACTACTAGCACAGGTCAGGGTCAGGACAGGACTGCGCCTAGCCTCAGAGTTTTCATTATCATACTAAGAGGTAGAATCAGGATTTGCCGTGCGCTAATGTCGCCAGCTCTGCAGACGATCAGCGAATCTTAAACCGACGGTACTAATTAGTCATTTCTATCGAGTTGACGCCTGCGCAGGTTGCATGCTCTCAGTAACAGTTTAACTGTTGTGCGCACCAAACGTGACAGTTCCATGTGTCAGAGCGAAGGAGTCAGGATGGCTGATGCCAAGCTCGCTGTCGCAATAAAAATATGGTAACACGCAGCTGCGCACTTGATGGGCAAGGGTGTCCCAGGTGAACGTGAAGAATGTAGGGTTGCGACAAAGCTTACATGGCCAAAGCATGTAAGGCGTAAGAGCTTACACCTTACATTAGGGCGTAAGAGCTTACATTTGGGCTGAAGAGCTTACACGAGGCGTATATGGAGCTTAAGGCGGGGGCGGCAAGGCATGTTGAAGATGCAGTGGTCATCAGGCATGATAGACGCAAGCGCGCAGCTGCAGCATTACAGCAGACACGTGTTTTGGAATGTTGCACTCATGCCACATATGTGTCATACTATCAACGTTGGATGTGATGCTAATTTGTATTGCATCAGAGAATCGAGAACACTCACACTGGCATGGCATTGCAAATGTCTGTGCTTTAGAGATGAAATGAGAGCAGCTGAAGCAGCTCCTCATCCGCGTCTGCCGCAGCAGCACCTGTGCTGCTCGTCATAATGGTGACAAGCTTTGCAACACGCTCGAGCAGGCGCCTGTTGGTGGTCTTGGTGCAGAGCCTGCCCCACACAGACCTATTGCGCTCCGTAGCGCAGCTAGTGACGTGAAACGACAACAGCTTGATGGCGGCGGTGGAGACGTGAGGGAAGTGCTCGCTGTTCACGTCCCACCACCCTCTGCGCAACACTGCGGTAGCAATGGTAGGTGATCCGAGCAAGGCTCTTTTCAAAAGCCTCCTGCTGGGTCATGGATGCGCACATGATGCTGATGCCCTCCCATCTTCCGTTTGGTGGAACCGCCACCACTGTTAGCATTGGTGGTGGTGTTCAGTAGGCTGTTACTGCTGCCGCCCTCTGCTGCTGTGAAGCTGCTGCTAGTGCTGCTGCTGCTACTTCTGCTGCTGCCTGCGCAGCATTTGCACGGCGCATGCCAGAGCAAGCCCGCTTCGTCAGATGAGTCTTGAGCGACTGCGCCGGATTCGACACGGCTGAGAAACTGCCGCAGTGGTTGCATTCAAGCCTCGGCACCTCTGAATCCCCCTGCCCCTCCGTGCTTACCTCCACGTGGCTCCAGCTGTCCTTATGCTGCTGCGCTGCAAGCCTCGCAGCTTGTTGACCGCTCCTTGGCACGTGCAAGCGATGCCGTTGACCTTGCATGTTGCGGCTGCAGGTGCCGCAGCAATTGCCCGAGCCATTGCCACCAGATCTACGTAGTTGCCACCACCAGGGTCCGCCATGCTTTCGTTTATGATGCTTTTGTTTCTGTGTTACAGGTGCAACTTCATGATTTGAGGTTAGCCGAAGGGGTGGTATAGGCTGCCTGAAATACAACCGCATCGACTACAAAAGCAGGGTAAGCTATGATAGTCATTGCTGGGCCAGAGAGGCAGCAGGCAGATGCTTTTAGCAAGCTCTGGACACCATCTCACAACAGCTTATATATAAGCTTACATTGCGATCTCACATACGGCGGAATCTACGTAGATTACGTCTACGTAGAAATGTACGTGTAAGCTCGCTCGCATCCCTAGAAGAATGCAGTGGATGCTCAGGCTGCCAACAAGAACCATTACCATGGACTTCAAGGTTTCCGTATTGCACTCACACTTTGCTGAAGATTTTTCACCATGACAATGGTGTCATTTGAGAGGACTAAAGCCAGGTGTGAAGATGCCAGCGCTGGATGCTGCAACTGGCACAGTGTGGATTATATAAGCTGATGTCGCCCTTGAGCGGCCAGACCGGGTCTGCCTACTAGTAGGTCATGTAAAACACAGTTGGTATAAGTATACCTGCATATGCTCAGTTCTCACCGACAAGCTTGCCGTTGTCAGAGTCGAAGCGCACCACGTTTTATCTGGTTACAAACAGAAGAGCAAGAAGGACAATGGTGAATCAGATCCTCAACTCAGTAGACGATTTGACAATGGAGGCTGCAGTGGCCATCACCTGCACTCTTTTGGTGCTTCAAGTTTGCAACTAGACAAGAATATTCAGTATAAGTTAACTAGGGTTACCCCACTCCGTATAATCGCAGTACTACGTATGCGTACAAATACGCTTCTACGGCGTATAACTGGCAGGACTTCTACAGCGAGCGTATAATGGCAGTTATGGGCTCCTGATGCGCTGCGAAGCTCCGTGCTGCTTCAGCTGTGACCCCTGTTGTTTTAGCTGTGGCCATGCACGACCGCAGTAGCCTTCTGTCGTTCTGTCTTGCGCATTTTCGCGCTTTGATTGAATGGGCTGGAGATTTAAATGGGGCTCCATCTTGCACACACAACGATGGCGGACGAGGACGACGGCGGCGGCTCAGCTGCTGGCAAAACCTACTTGTATAGCAGCCAAAGCTACACGCCCGCGCAATGGTATCAGCAGCTCAAGCACATGCGCGACAGGCGGGGAGCAGCAGCCTGGTGGGCTTCATTCCAGCCCGTGCTGCGTGAGGTACAAGGGGTTGACGAGTGCTTCATCGAGTGCACCTTGTGCAAGAAGCTCTTGTCCGCTTCCAACCCAAGTCAGCGAGCGAAGTCGCACCTGTCGGACACCGGCTGTGCTGGACTCAAGGAAATAGCAGCAGCAGCAGCAGCAGCGATACTCAACACACCCAACGATTTGGAGGATGCAACATCATCATCAGCAGCAGCAGCAGCAGCATCAGCCAAAGCAGCAGCAACGGCCGTCCAGCGGGCCGTGCGCACTGGAATAGCTGCGCAGGGCATGTTGGCTCGTGTTGTGACCGCCCCACAGCAGCTCTGGCAGAGGCTCAGGCCAACGAGCTTGTTCCTGACTGGGAGTGTAGTACTTCGAAGTATCACAATGGGACTGGTGGTAGCTTGCTGCGGATAATGCCTGTGGTGTACAGGTAGGACAGTACCGTGCTTAGCGCCCTGCTGCTCGGGCGAGCGGCAGGAGGAGGCAGCGAAGGAGGAGCCGCTGGCGGAGCGGCGGCGCGGAAGGCGAGGATGCACAGGGGACACTGAGGGCACAGCAGCACCGCACGCTCAACCTGTCGGCCTGGCTACAGCCGAGGACTAGAGAGCGGATTTTCGCTCCACCGCGGGCCTGAGGCGAACAAGGCCAGACACGCAGCGTGGGTCGCCGGTGTAAGCAAGTAAGCCTCGCATTGATATTGCTAAAGCTACCTACGCACACAGCGACATCGGCCGAAGCACAAGAAGGGCAAACTAAAAAAAAACAAACAAAAAAAACAAAACATCAGACGATATCGCCGTCGACGGATCGGGAAGGGGGAACCTAGGGCACACTGGATCGCAGGGCAGTAGATAGCAGTTCACCAGATTAAGGTTTGAACGCTTGCTGACCAGCTTGATTTGCAGCCGCACAAGGGACCTCGCCTGGCAGAGACTGACTGCATTCAGCACACGCACAGACACGACAGGACCACGACACTGCAGCGGCAAGGACACGAATTGCACAGCATTGCATTCAGCCCAGCTGCCTTGTGTTGGTCAGAGGCAGAGAGCTTGAGCACACCGACTCGTTCCACCACCGCTCGTTTCACGACGGCGGGAGAAGCACCTCAACAGATACACCAGAGCAGGACGGGATCTTGAACTGAAAGTGGTATAGTTGTGCAGGGGAGTATTCGCGGTTGGCAGCCGCGCATTCGAGACCGAGCCTGGGCTCTTTTTTTTTTTTTTTTTTTTTTTTTTCTCGCGCCTCAAAGTCGCCTTTCAAAGCTATGGCTCTCCACTGGCTTACCAGCCCTGCCTCACGTGGGGAGGGGTCACCTCTGAAACGCAAACGGGAACAGCGCAACCACGGGCTGAATACTGGCTTGTGGTGGTGGCAGGTCAAAGCTGCACGCCAATCTGACACACGCCGCAGACGCCGCCATGGTGTTGGCCGTTGGGTACGCCTAGTGATACCGCCGCCGCCACCGATCCCGGGCCCGCCGCCAATCCCGGGCCCGCCGCCGATCCCGGGCCCGCCGCCGATCCCGGGCCCGCCGCCGATACCGGGCCCCCCGCCGATACCGGGCCCGCCGCCGATACCGGGCCCACCGCCGATACCGGGCCCGCCGCCGATACCGGACCCGCCACCGATACCCGGCCCGCCACCACCTCAGCTGATGGCCCAGAGCTCTAGACCGCGGCCGATGCCAGAGGTGCCAGTGTGCAGTCAGGTTGCAGAGCTGTGCAGAAGCATGCGCAGACTACACTTGTCGTCAGCCGACTCGGACGAGCCTCAGGGCAGTGGCAGCCACGCGCACGTCAAGAAGCGCCGCCGCCATCTGTCTAGCCCAGGTGCCGCTAATCACTGTGACAGGGGATGCTCACAGACGAAGCGCCCGCGGCATCAGCCTGCCAGTGACTCGGAGTCTCAAGCGGCGAGTTTACGGGAGGCACTGCCGCCAGCAGCGATGATTGTACTGAGCTTGGTGGTACTACCGCCACCAGCGGCAAATAAACGCCGTCGGGCGACACTGCCGCCGGATTCACCAGTAGCGACAACGCCAATGCCAAAACGACGTTCGCGGCGGAAAACGCCTTTAGTGACGGCTGCCACTGCCGCACCAGCGGCGGGGCCCGCACCGGCCAACCCGGTGGTTGCACAGCCACGGACGACTGTCACAGCCGCCGCTGCATGCGGTCGCAAGGTTACCTCCGACTTAACGGCGGCGGCAACGCCACGTGCGGCAGACATGGTGCCAAAACCGCCGGCAGGCGCTGCCGCATCAGATGGCCAACGCGGGGCAGCTGCATCCCGGCGGGGTCGGCGTCGCGGCGCCAGCGCCGGGCCGCCCCTGGGACGCCTCGGAAGCATTGGCAGCATCAACCGCCCAGAGTCGCCGTCTGGCAAACTGAGTGCGCTGGCAAAGGCGGTCACCACGACCGTGCCCGTACCGATGGAAGTTGGCGAACCTACCAGTGGGCCAGCGGGTCACCAGAGACGGATCACGTCGCGGCCTTCGCAGCCAGCTAGCAGCGGCGCCTCTCCCCAGTGGCATCCCGGTCCTCAGCCGATGGAGGTCACCGCAGCGGAAACCCCATGTACTGCAGACATGGTGACAACAGCACCAGCGGCCGCAGCGGCTGCTGCACCGGGCGGCGAACGTGGGGCGGCTGCACCCCGGCGGGGTCGGCGCCGCGCCAGCGCCCAAAGCACTGGCAGCGTCACCCGTCCAGAGCCACAGTCTGGCGGTGCGCTGGCAAAGCCGGTCACCGTGACCATGCCTGTACCGATGGAAGTTGGCGAACCTGGGCCGGCGGGTCACCAGAGACGAATCACGTCCCGGTCTTTGCAGCCAGCTGGCAGCGGCGCCTCTCTGTCAGGCGGCAGCGTCACCTCTGACGGTAACAGTCGCAACGGGCACCCAATATCCGGCATCACCGCTATGACAGTTTTGGCGCCCGCCAAGACACCCGCTGCCAACCGGAAGGTCAATATCCCGGGGCTGGACTGCCGCATGTGCGACAAGTTCATAGTGCGAGCAAATCCTCGGGCCCCGGGAAAGAATTGCCCAGCGGCACACGCATGTGCACACCAGCGCACGCGCCACACAGGGAAAGGGAAGCAATTTGCAGAACTGCATGTTCAGCTTTTCCTAGACCACCGACCAATATACGGCGGCCTAGAGCAGGTCTGCGACGGGTGCGGCAACCTCTTCATCAGACGCACAGCAGCAAGCGCCACGACACCATCTGGTGATCTAGGGGCCCTGGACCAGTGCGACGTGTGGCGCTGCGCCGACTGCCTCGCAGGCCCGGTCGCCGCGACAGCATGCACACTGTCAGGCTGTGACCGTGCATCAGGCCATGATCACATTGCTGACATACACACCCGACCAACGACATGCGCGGCGGCAGCGGGTGGTGCAGCTGTTGGTGGGGGGAATAGCCTGAAGCCAACAGCCGCGCTGCTCGCCGCCGCTAGCAAATGTGGTCCCATACGCAAATTCCTCGGATGCGAGCACCTGGGGGTAGACCCCAGGCAAGCCCATGCATCTACGTTGGACGGTGTGGCAGATGCGCCGCTGCCGAGACTGACCCGGAGCAGCACAATGGGTGTGCTGCCTGGCGAAAGTCGTGCTAGCGATAGCGGCGCAACGATGTCAAGCAACGATCGTGTGCCCAGCACACCTGGCAGTGCCGCAGCTGCTGTCGCAGCGGGCGCTCAGTCTAGCGAATGCCCCAGGGACCCGACGGGATCACACTGGCAAGGCCTGCTGGGGGCGGCTGGCGCACTCGCGCGCAGGGTACGTGCACTGGCCCTTGCCCCCAATCGGGCACGCGTCACGGTGCTTTGCGCTTGGCCGACGGGTACCAAGCTTGGACCCTGCCGCACGTCACGCCGACTGCATATGCGGCCGGCGCCCAGCGACGCGCCAGCAACACAGACCCTGCTGGGCCGGACTTCCTGCGCACCGCTGGTGAGTCAGATGCATGACCTGACGGTCACGTTCAGCTTGCTCTCCCTCCGAGAAGAAGGTAATGACCTGGCAACGGTGTTTGACCAACTCTCCCTTAGGGAACCGGTCGTTGCCAGGTCGCCTCGCCAGCCAGCCGGGAAACGTGGTGAGTCAGACGTAACGCAGGCTGGTGATAACAGCACCCACGCAACAATGACCGAGACAGCACCTGTCACGGCTATGGTTGCCAGTGGAAAGCGCAGTCGACGCAGAGGTAAACACAGACGGCGGACGCAGGAGCGACAGGCCCAGTGCGACAATTCTCGTGCACCCCTGGCACCAGCCACCACACCGCCGAGGGGCGGTGCCTCTGCCCCCTCAGCACCAATATCCGGGCCGGCGAAGGTCACCACCGTGACGGTGGCGACCCGGATACCCTCAACCGTGTGCCATACAGTCACCGTGGAGGAGCAGCAAGACGCGCTGGCAAAAGCCACCAACTATGGTTTTTCCACTTGGCACACGGGCCTGCAGGCACTCCACAAACAGGCGCTTGGGGAAAACACAGCGACGCTAGCACGTGGTGGGGAGCTTCGCCCCGTGAGCAACGTGGGCAACGGCAACTGCCTGATTCATACAGCTCTACACGGCATAGACAGCGTCGCAGTTGAGCACGGACTGCCGGCCCCAGCACTGGTGATTGCCATGCGAGAGGCACTGCTGGACGGGATGGTGGCATACGTCACGCAGGGGGCGGGCAAACAAGGGGCCAGCATGTCATCGATGCGTCAACTGACCGCGCATGCAGCAGCCCAACCTGCGTGTACACGTGAACAATTCGACACGTACGGGACACGCGCTCGCTGCCTCGCAATCGAGTACGGCACAAATGAAACGGACAGCGCGGACAGCGGGCACACGCTCCTGCTGCAACGCCTACAGGAAGAGGGCGTGTGGGGACGGCCCCTCGGTTTGTCTGTGTGGGCCATTGTTGCAGCGGTCTACGCGGTCTCGGTGACGGTGTGGCAGGCCGAGCCTCAGGCCACTGGCAGCACGCAAAAATCAACAGGGCTGGTGCTGGCACAACTGATGGGGCTGCCAGCGGTATTCGCACCGGCAACTCCAGCTCAGCCTGACTGCCATCTGGATGTGCTGTGGACGCCGCCTGGGCTATATACAAATGTGGGACACTTTGAACTGCTTGTCGCCCCTGCGGCAGCTCCGCCCTTGCCAACCACTATGACAGCGTCGGCGACCACTCAAGCTAACAGCACCCACATCACGGCTCCGAGTCGGACACAGCCCCGTACTGCGCTGCAGTTGCCACAGCAGCCTGAGCCACTGAGGTGTCCTTTATGCACACTGGCATTTTGGCAGCTTGGTCAGAAAGAGGACAGCAAACAGCGAGGCAAACTGTCAGCTGCGAGCCGCATGGCACCGGTAGTGGCCCACTTCAACGGTGGTAGCTGCACGAGGTCGATGCTGAACCCTGAGGCGAGCACATCACACTGTCAGCAAAATCTGGCGGCAGCATACGCCAAGGGCATCCGGCAGCAGGTTGATCACGACCCATCCGGTGACCGTGCCCCTTCAGGCAGCAGTACCTGCAACACTGGGGCACACCATGCCAAGCGTGTGCAGGAGATGAGCACCATGTATGGTTGCACGGCAGAAGACTTCCTACGGGCGGTAAGGAAGCTGAGTGCATGCACAGGTGCCTGCGGTCTGGTCCATATGTCAGCCAGCGCGGGGCAGAGGCAATGCGCGCTGACCTCGCCATGCCACACGTGTCGACGGAATGGAAGCGCCCCCACGCGCGCACGCCCGGCAGTACCCCCGGGCCAGTCCGAGGGCGGGGGTGCGGGTAGCGACGGCGCGGCCGCGGCGGCGGGGGCTGCCGCAGCGACACCTCCAAAGCCACCGGCGGTGCCGGCTAGTGGCGCTGCCAACTCAAAGTCCAGCAAGAAACGCCCGGCGGCCACGGCAACCGGCGCGCAACGCCGGCGCCGAACGGCAGCTGCTGCAGCACCGCCTGGCAGCGCCGGCAGCCGCACTCAGTCTAACAGCCTAAGGCTGCAGGACAGCAGCCCCCCCCACGGGACGGCCGTGGGATGGGCGGACATGGACTTGGACCCGCCGGACGATGCCGCGTCACCGCCCCCCCCGACCACCACCACCAGTGGCAGGCCCTCAAAGCCCCAGTCACGAGCATCCCTGGCTTGGGACCTCTCGACGCCCTCGGTCGTCCACGCACTTGACCAGACCAATGAGGCGGATCTACTGCTGCTACGGTTCACCACGACTGCCAACCCCTTCCGCACTCAGCTGCAGTGCACCCAGTGGGCACGGCTAGTGGAGCACGCCACACGACTACTGGCGGACGCCACAGACAGTGCACGTGAGGCGGCACGGGTGCGCCTCCACCATGGTGCCGGGGCGTTTGCTCATCAGGTTTCTCAGACTCTAGTGCAGCGCGGCTACAGGCTGCTGCACCTGCTAGCAGCAATGGCCTTTGGTAGGCAACCGGAGGGAACCGGTATGCCGCCTGCGGCCCGGCTGGCAGCGTTGCTGTCTGGCGACTTTGCGGAGCTACTGAGAAAGACGCTGTCAGCAGCAGCGGCGCTGCGGGCCCCCAAACCAAACAACGCAGCTACGGCGTCGGCACAAACGAACTTCGATGCCGACTGGACGGAGGCTGACTCCAGGCAGCAAACAGCATGCGCTGCCCTCTCAGGCAAGCGACGGGGGGTAGGCCTGGCTGCCGCACGACTAGAGGCGCGTGAAGCATGCGCCCCAGCAGACGAGGTCACGGCACAGGTGCTGGCAGCAAAGCACCCTGAAACTGGCACCCGGCCCGGGGTAGTCGATACGCCAATGGAGCAAGTGCGCGGCCTGGTACGCGACGCCCGGCGGCACTGCTTGCACGGCGCAGGGGTGGCAACGACCGCCGGGCCCGCTGGCAGCGGCAGTCCCGTCTTCGAATCGGGTCAGGCGCATGATCGCAGCGATAGGCCTGAGGATGCTGCCAGCGCAGCCGGACGGCGCCTCGAGGTGGAGGCGACAGACATACTGTCGACCTTGTCCGCAGCAGGGGCGGGGAAGGCAGGAGGGCTGGACGGCCTACGCTATGAACACCTCTTGATGGCCGCTGGGCCTGGTGCACCAGTGAAAGCAGCCACCCGCCCCGTGGGCAGTGCCTCGCCAGGACTAGCTGGTGATTCAGAATCGGATGTGATGGAACCGGCATTCGCCCATCACCTGGCCAAGGTGTTCACGACGCTGCTTGTTGAGCCCGAACTGCTGCCGGAGCAATCGCAACGGCTTCTCCGCGCCGCGGCCCTCTCAGGCATAGGACAGAAGCGGCGTCCGATCGCCTGCTCCAGTGTCTGGCGCAGACTCCTCGGGTCCACAGCGGCACGGGGTGTCAAGGGCAAAATATCGGGGCTGCTGGCCTCCATGTCGCAGTTTGGCGTAGGATACCGGTCTGGCGTCGAGCATGTGGCAGCGCGCGCGCGCGTGTGGCACGAGCTGTATGGCACCACAATCCAGCTGGACTGTGAGAACGCATTTAACAGTGTGGATCGCGCCGCCATTGTGCGGGGACTTATGCTCTTCTGTCCGGAGCTGCTCCCGCACTTTGAGTCCGTATACTGTGGTGACACTGCCCCAGAGATGCGAGTGGAGGTGAACGGTGAAGCTCGCATTATCTGCTCCCACCTAGGGTGCCAGCAAGGGGACCCTCTAGGGCCGCTGTACTTTGCAGTGGCAGCGGCATTCCTACTCTTCTACCCTGATGGAGTGAGTGCGACGCCCGGCAGTATGCCGGCCTACGGCCACAGCACAGCGGAACCGCCAGCCCCGCACTGCGCTTTCCTGGATGACCTCAACGTGCTGCAAGCTGCCTACTTCGACGATGCAGCGGCCGCTGGGGTGGCAGAGGTGATCCGTCGGCTTGCGGCAGGGGGCCTACGCGTTCGACCAGACAAGTCGCTGGCCATTGCCATGCGCGGCACAGTGTTTGATGAAGCGGCCAGAGCACGCCTGCGCGCCCTTGACATACCGTTTGTGGACGCCACCATGCCAGAATCCAGTCAGGGCTTTACGTCGGTCGGGGTACCGGTAGGGCACCCAGCCTATGTGCATGCTGCCATGAGCAAGCATCTTGTTGACGCAGGGACATGGCGATTGTCGTGGCAGCTAGCTGGGATGGCGCGGCATCACCTACAGGCAGCACAATTCATTCTGCGCAGGTCACTGACAAAGCGCATGGGCTTCTTAGCTCGGGTCGTTGACACGGCTTTGAGTGAGACATGGCTGCACGCATTTGACGGGTTCTGTGCATGGACGCTTGAACGCATGCTGCACCTGCACGGCTGCGCTACCGCGGCAGTCATGAAGTCACACCTGCTGGCCGCCTGCACTGCTGGTGACAATGAGGTAGCCAGCAGTGGCAGCGTGCTGGTATTGCCGCGCTTGGGCCCGCCAGAACTCACGGACATCGCAGTGCCACTGCGGGCGTCACGGTTGCCGGAGCGACGAGGCGGTCTGGGCATGCCGCTTTTGGGGCTACTGGCACCAGCCGCATACACGGCCCAGGCATGCACAACACTGCGGCCTGCAATAATTCATGCCACTGTGGCAGCAGGGGCCCTGAGGCTCGGCACTGACGAACACGGCGCAGTCACCTGGTTCGCGCAGCACTCATGCGCAATACGCGAGGACCAGGGACTGCCGCCAATCATCGAGGCCGTGCGACGCTCTACGCGAGCGCTGACAGCTGATGGCGGCGAAAAATCACGCACAGCTGTGGCCGAGCAGCTCCCAGCATCGTTGCTACGGTGGGCAGCGGATACAACGGCCGCAGCGTCGACGCTCCCCACTGCGGTGCAAGCGATCTACGCCGCAACTGCCGTCACGGAGACGGGGACCACTGAGCCAGCCCCACACACCCACGGCATTGTGCCTGGCGCCGAGGCGGCCGCTGCGGCGGCGACCGTACCTGGCCCTCAAGCCGCTGCCGCGGCTGCCTCTTCCACGCCCGCTAAAACACAAACTAGCGCGGAAGAAAGCAGCTGCAGCGGCGGGCAGGAGGACGACGACGACGACTGGGAGGCCTATGCTGACGAGATCTGCAGAAAGGTAGTGCCCCGCCGCCGGCGCGGTCACTTCACGCACGGACTACAAGCCGGCCTTTCAAATGTTCTTCGACGTCAATACGAGGACTGCCTGGTGGAGGACCTAGAGGCTGCCTCGGCTGGTGCCGTGGGCAAGCCGACGCAGGCTACACTTATTGGTGACTTGCGTGACACCAGCCGCCGCCGCCAACAGGCTAGCGCGCGGGTCCTGGCGCAGCTGCGCAGCCAGCGTGCGTCCGGGGCAATGGCGTGGATGAGCGTGCCACCCGCTGCCAATGACCGCCCGGGTGCGGCGCCCATGTCCAGTATGGCAGCAGCCACGATGATTATGGTTGCGATCTTTATAGACGGGTGGGGCATACAGGGCGAGGTGTGCCCATGGCGGTGCAGTGACGTGAGCCCCACCTCCACGCATGCGATCAGCTGCCCCAGCCAGCACATACGGGGGCACAACGCGACACACACTGCCCAAAAGCGGTGCCTACAGCGCATCTTGAGACAGCACCATGTCTCTATTGTCCGCAATGAGGACGCTAGCGTCTTCAAGGTACCGGGGTATCGGGCGGACACAGTCATTGACCCAGGGTGTCTGCACTTTAGCAGTGCATACCGTAACAAGGGAATAGTGCTAGACACAAGTGTGCGCGCACCCACAGCGAGCTCGTACCTGACAGGCAAAACAAATGCCTCGAACACGGACGGCTATGCTGCTGGGGTGGGGGAGGACGCGAAGGTCAAGCACCACACCGGCACCTTGACGTCATCTTGGGCTTTTGTGCCATTCGTGCAGGAGTCGTACGGACGGCTGGGCAAGCAGACAAGCCTTTTTGTTAAGGAGTTGGCAATGCACTCAGCACTGTGCTCAGGGGGGGGGAAGGCAGATGTGTTACGCAAGGCCGGGTTAGCTAAGCGTCAGATCCACATTGAGCTGAGCATATCGCTGGCGCGGGAGTTGGCGGAGCGCGTCATGGCATACACACGTGGAGCGCGAATGCTGGGCTGTGTTGCGGCGCCGGTATCCAAACTCCTAGGGCACAGCGCAGACTAGGCTGCTGCGTTGACGCAAGCTTTTCGATTGCATAGGCAACCCGGCCTCCCTTGGGCCTTTATAAATACAAGTCCATACGTACAGGTAGGATCGCACGACATCCACTGCAAGACAGAAGCTTGTTGAGGACATGCAGTAGCTGTGCTGGGGCAAATACAACATTTATACACCATCGATATAAGATCACCTTATTGTGCAGATGTGGCCTGTAATACGCTGTTATACGCTTTATACGCCGTTATACGCATATAATCATACGCATATAATTATACAAGCATACAATTGGAAAAGTTATACGCTCTGGGGTAACCCTAAGTATAACGGATTGCTTGCCATAGCACTACAGTGAATGCCACAGCTACGCAGTTCACGGCAAAACCTTCTATTGCATTCATCATGAAGCAATGACTGCCACGGGAATGCAATCACCATGAAGCATTGACTGCCATAGCACTCTGCCAGTGGCCAGTGACACCAGGCTGTTTGGTAGGACCAGAACTCGCCGACAATGGTGCTGAGGCTCTGGTCCTCCAGAGTTCAGTGTGTAGCTTGGGTCTGTTCTGGTGCTTGGGCACAGCAGCCCAGAATAGGTACAGCTGCATAAAAAGTACAGCTGCAGGAATGAAATGCACCAGAATGGATGCACTCAGCTTACCAGAATGTGACAGAACACATGATGAACCAGAATGCTGTAAAATCTCCTAGTGTCGACCCTATAACGGTTTCAGGTCTGTGAGGCTTCACTCACCAGTACCACACAAGTTGGTCTTGCTCAAACCCATCATGTCAACTGTGCTTTCAAATTGGTCAAGTTACAGCATGCTGCTTCATTTTTTTAACTGCTCCTGAATGTTGGTCAACACCATGAGCTTGTTGTGGTTGTGCTCTCAAAAGCTGCTGCAAACCACATTTGTCAAGTGTCGCATCTGAATCACAAATGATCTGCACACCAGCATCCCTGCCTCCGCTTGAAGTTGCCCACTTAGTAGCCTCTGAGATTAAGAGCGCGATTTTTGCTTGTTGTGCTGCAGTACCTAGGGGTGGCAATCGACCGGTGGAGAGCTTCAGCTGTGGAGTCCAGCTATTGGCGGACCACATGCAGCGCTTTTGAAGCCCAAGGCCATATGCGCCCGCAACACTGCGCCGCTCCAGCCCAGGCGCACTCTTGCTGTGTGTACAGCTCAGCTCAAGTCACAGCTGTCAGGTGCTCACCATCCGTCTGCCTTTTGCTAGCAATAATCTGCAATTTCTCATACCCGTCAGCCAGCAAATGCAAATGGCGGCCTCGACAGTCAGCCAGCGTTCACTGTGGCATCGGCTCA
>JAFCMP010000420.1:0-15229 GCA_017506865.1 Tribonema minus
ACCAAGTCCAGCCTACAATCGTACTTTTCCGACAGCAAAGATCAGCCGAAGCTGGCGCATGCAATCCCTTACCCTCAGTCTCTGCGGCACAACTTGGACCCAGCTACTCTGGGCCTGCAAGTTTGCCGTGAAAGCGGCATCAGCGGTGGATTGCAAGTATGGCCGCCTTCAAGCGTGTTCACTGGCAGGGGGGCTGCAGAACACTGCATAAACCTCAGCAAACGCACTTCAAAGCGCTCACAGCGCGAACGCAAGCGCCGCCGTCGCCATCACACGCACGCTGTTCAGGTTCAGCGTCTTGAGCTGCAGAGACGGTTCGGCGAGTGCGTAGGCCCAAGTAGGTGCCAAATGCGCATGCCCGTCAGACAGTCACTTTGCAGCGAGGGGCATCACATATGCAACTCTCCTGCTGTGCGTTACAGCACCTCGTGCACAACGCTCAGTTGGTCGGGGCGCGCCGCGGCTGCGGCGTCGTAACCTCAACTGCTCCACTTGCTACGAATGCAGTGCAGAGTGTAGCAGCTTCATGACTCATGTCAGCAGCAGCAGCAGCCCGGGCGCCGGCAATGTGCGCGCCAGCTGCACCATGGTCAGCAGCCAGCTGTTTGTACTTTTATTATATTCCACTTGTGGCTGTGGAAATGCCATGTTGTAGGTGTGTCGCCTTGTTCTCACTCTTGGATGTAGCATGCAAAGCTTGCACGCCACACCCCGCCCCCCACATCACCCCCAACAAAGCACCCGCAAGCGACTGTCCCCCACATACTAGCAGGGATACCAAACAAAGCTACAAGACTCTCCCCCCACAGACAGACCCGTCTTAGGGCCACCCAGCTCCACGCAGACTCCATCTCAAAGTTTTCATGCAGGCCAAGGTCACCATAATGGGCCCTGAACTGGAGATTGTGGCTATCTACGTGAACCCCGATATCATAAAGATAAGCAGAGGGAGTCACTGGGCGCCAGGCGCTGACGCTAGAAGAAAGGCTATGTACTTTTTATTAATCCAGCTGTTTGTACTTTTTATTAATTCTCGCTCAGGGCGCGAAAAAGCCCAGATGATTGGCATCTAGCTGTAAGGAATCTACATGTCGTATGACAGTCTGAAAGTGTCGCAACGACAACCACTCAAACGCCGCCGCCGCCAAATGGCATCTCGGGGTCCTCCCCTACGTCCTCCTCCATGTGCCCCCCCCCCCTGGATTCTGCCATGTGTGTCATGACACGGCCAGAGTACGCCATGTGGAGCGCTGCCGACAGTGCCGAGCGTAAGCGCGCCAGGGCGATGCCCTTGAGAGCTTTAGGGCGCGCTCCTCCGGGCACTGACATCCTGCTGGCATACTCCGTCGCCACAGCCTCCAGCAGCTTCCGCCCCTGCTCCCCGATGCTGCCAAATGACCCTATTGCCAATGTGGCAAGTTTGTAGCAATTCTGATCATAATGACCAGAATAGTGGGTAGTCTTGGCGGCCTCTTGGTCGCGGCAGCATCGCTCGGGGTCTGCTGCAGTCTTCGCCGCCCGCGACGCCACCTGTGCCTCGAAGCAGGTAACGTCCACCATGAGCGGTAGGTGGCGTGTCGGGTCGTCGTAGCCGGTCACCGGGAAGGCGTCGGCAGGCAGCACGATGTCCATCCTGCGACTCCCCGGCGGCCCGGCGGACCCCAGAAACGGCGTGTAGTCCTCGTCCACCAGTCCCGTTTTGAGGTATTGCCGCAGGAGGCGCTGCGTGGCCCTCTTGACGCTATTGTGGACAATGGTGTCGTGCGCCTTGACGCGTGGCGCTTGACACAGCCGTGCATGCAGGGTGCCGCCCGGCGACTTCCCGCACAGCTTGCAGCCTGCCGTCTGCTCCTCTACTCCGATGGCGCGTTTGACGGCCAGCTGCCAGGATAGGCCATCGAACGAAGCCGTTGTGGAGTACATGGGCTCGTTGAGGAATGCCATGCCGATCGAGTGCATGTGGCGCTGCGACCGGAATCGAGCAAGTGCTTGCGTGCGTTGCGTGCCCTGCGGCAGCTGTTGCAGGTCCGCCTCCACCTTATCTGCAAGCTCGGTAGCGACGGCATCTGCAAGCGCACTCTGATTGGGGCGCTTCAGGCTACACTGCAACTGCAGAGCACTGGCGTCAAGTACGCAAGCAGCATCCGCACCAGTGCCACCACCTGCTGTCGGCCGCAGCGGCGGCTGCTGCGTAGGTGGTTGCTGCTGCAGTGGCGTTAGCGCTGGTGGCAGTATATGTTCCAGCTTGTCACCTGTTGCTGCACGTAGAGATGTGGCAGCTGTGGCGATCGTCCGCATGAGGGGCAGGCGCGCCACCTCTGCTGCTGCTGCGCCTTGTAGCATTGCTGGTGTGGAACGCGCAGCGCCTGCATTGACGGCTGCCGCTGCTGCGTGCGCTGGTGCTGCAGCTGTGCCGCCTGCCGTTGCTGCTGCTGCCAGTGGTGTTGCTGCTGCCGCAGGTGTTGGTGCAGCACCTGCCGCATTGGCCGCTGCCACCGCCATTGCCGCTGTCGCAGCCGGCACGGTTGCGGCGCCGCCTGCCGACGCTGCTCCTGTTGCAGGTGCTGCAGCAGCCCTTAGGCTAGTAGGGCCTGTAGCAGCTGTATTGCCTATGCCCGCAGCCGCTGCTGTTGATGCTGCAGTTAGTGATGCCGCCGAGGCCACTTGAGGTGCAACATGTGCTGCCGCTGCTGCAGCAGCCTCTGATGCTGGAGCAGCTGCTGCTGCCGCCGCTGCTGCTGCCGCCGGAGTAGTTGCGCCGTGCGCCGCCGCTGCTGCTGCTGCCGCTGGTGCCGCCTGTGCTGCCGCCGCGGCCCCTGATCCAGCGGCAGATGCGTCGTGTGTTGCCGGAATGGCTGCGCCATAAGCGCGGCCAGCCGCTGATGCAGTTGCCGCTGCCGGAGCGGTCGCGCCTCCACTGGCAACCGCCGCTGCCGCTGTAACAGTTGCCGCTGCTGATGCTGCTGGTGCTGGTGCTGCTGCCGCTGCTGCCGGTGCCGCTTGTGTTGCCGCATCCTCAGCAGCGTTGTCTGCAGCCGCTTGAGGAGCCGCCTGCTGCAGCACCCCCGCCCATCCAGAGAGTGCTGGTTGCAGCGCTTGCAACGTGCCCGCCACATACGCAGCATCAGCGATGTCGCAGGCGCTGGTAATGCCAAGGCCGCCATGCCGTGTTGGGAGTCGCGCTTGCTGTAAGGCTGGGCCGTGCGCTGCCAGATGGAAGTGGGCCCCACTTTGCTCAAACTGGCGCCAGGTCTGGCCTGGTGGCTGCAGGCCCATTGAGTGCTCAAGCACCCACTGCGTGACCCGATCCCACTCCTTGGCGGCTGGCGCTGTCTGCGTAGTGGGAATGGTGCGCAGGCAGTACGTCATGCGAGGCACCACGCAGTAGCGCAGTAACCTGAACATAGCCCTCGGAGATGTCAGGCGCGCGCATCGCTCTGCAAATCGAGCCCCTGCCCCGCCTGCACCCGCTTCCCTGCGCAGCCATGCGTCCACAAAGCTGCTGTGGCCCACCGGCACCCCCAGCAACACAGCTCCACGGTTCTGATTTTCATCCGTATCCCCCACTAGCTGAACGCCCAGCTGCTGCAGCAGTTGCCGCTCGTGGTCTGTCACCACATGCCCCCTGCCAGGCAGCGCGCGTGACTTGGTGAGGTTTAGCTCCAGCCCCACCTCCGCAAAGTGTTGTTTGAGCTGCGCCACCGCCTGTATGTCATCCTGAGTCAGCGTGCAAGCGCCTGTTCAGACGTTGGCATCGTCCATGTAGGCGCCCATCCGCCTCCGCGCGCGCTGCGCAGCCGCCGCCTCATTGAACCGTTTCAAGCACTGAGCAATGGCGCCGCAGAAGAGCATCGGTGCCGCGGGGTCCCCCTGCTTAAACCCGCGCTGAGACATGATGATGCGCGTGGAGCCGTCAACGTGCTGGAACAGCAGGCGTGGCCGAGTGCGAACGTATGTGCCGATGAAGTAGTCGAGGAAGTCCGGCAGCTGTGCTGCTACCCATTCCGCTGCCGCCAGGACGAACACCATGTTGAAGGCATTCTTGAGGTCCAGCATGAACTGCCAGTGACCGAGCTCATACGCGAGTTTGCCGGCCATGGCCGCTTTCTCCGCTCCTGCTGAGACGGCTACCCCATACTGCCCGTCTGGCTCAAGGAGCTCCGCCAGGAAGTCTTTGCGGTCTGCCACGTACACCGAAGTGCATAGTCGCTGCAGCACCTCGCCGCAAACGATGGGCCGCTGCTTAGCTGTACCATCTTCCTGTTGTTCTGCAAGTGGCGTCAGGCGCCCCGCGCCATGCAACTGCCAGAAGGCATCCGGCAGCCGCGCAGCCTCCCGCATAACGGTCTGAAGCCACCGTGTGAGGACAGCAGCAAACTCATGCCGTCCCCAGCTTGTGCGTAGCGCATCCTGCAGGTGGCTGTAGCGCAGCCCCGATGGGCCTGCTCCACTGTAAGGGCTTGCTCGCTGGATGAGCTTGGCAACCGTCTCTGGCTCAATTCCCTCCCCCTGTAACAGGCTGAGTTCTGCTGGCATGTCGGCTGCTTTCGCCACAAGCTGATCAACCATGCCGGATAGCTCATGGAGTTGTTCCCCTGGCGCAGCGGGGGGGTGTTTGGACTGCATGGCGGCAAAGCAGTCATCATCAGGTATCGCCACCGTTTTGGGCTGAAGGAAACGCGCTGCCTGCTGTAGCCCCCCCCGTGTGCCCATGCACTGTAGGACGTAGGCGTTGATCGCTGCCTCCGTTTGCTGGCGCGCGCGCCAGTGCCGGTGCGCACGCGCGTGTGCGAGGAGCGCTGGCACCAACCGGTCAAGCTCACCGCGTGCCAACATTCTGATTCTGTCGGAGCGAGTGATGCCAGGTGCGCCATCGGTGGAGGTGATGAGTGATGGCATGAGGTGGTGTAGAATCGTGGATCTTTGCAGTCGCTGCACCCGCCCTGCGGAATCTGGCTCCCGCGCCGCATTGACGAACATCGTCATTGTGTGTGCCAACAGATGTGTTGCTGCGTTCTCCAGTGCAGCTCCCACATAGCGACGATTGCGTGGTCTAGCAAGGCTTCTAGTTGTCGCGAACTGCAGCTTGCACAGCTCATCGAGGCTGATGCTGTCAAGCACTGCTGCGACTGCGGGGGTTGAGATGGTCCACGTGAAAAGCCCACCTGCCCCACCTGCTGCGCCTGCAGGGCCTGGCGCTGCCGCTGCTGTCGCCGCACCTGCCGCTCTGGGGCCCCCTCCGCCGCCGCCGCGGCCGCCACGACCACAGCCTCGTCCGCCGCTGTCGCTGCTGCGACCTCTGCCACGGCCACCGCGGCCGTTTTGAGTTCGCGCGCCACTGCCGCTGTTGCTAGCACCGCCGCTGCGGCTGCTGGCATCACTGCTGCGGCCGTTGCCAGCGCCGCTGTCCTTAGTACCGGCGGCACTGCCGCCGCCGGCACCGCTGCTGCTGCCGCCTCCGGTTCTGCTGCCGCTAGTCGCTCTGCTACTGCTGATGTCTGCATCATTGCTGCCGCTGCGAACGCGTCCTCCATTGCCACGTCCGCGCCCTCCACTGCGACCCCGACCCCTCGTGTAGCACTGCTGCCCCCGCGATCCGGCCTCTTTGAGCTGCCGGAGGAGCTGCTGCCACCAGCCTGAGCAGCAGGTGCCTGCTGCGCGTGCGCTGGTCCCTTTGCGTAGGGGTTGCCGATGGGTGTGCACGCCGGTTGCTGCTGTGGCAGCGACGTGGTAGCTGTTGCCGTCGATGCATCAGGTGCTAGCGGTGCTGCTGATGCTGTTGTTGACAATGTTGCCGCCACTGCAGCAGGTGAAGTGATAGGCCTGCATTTGCGGCAGTGCTTGCCCGCGCTGGCATCGCTGCTGTCCACTCTGAATGTCTTGTTGGCATGAAACAGGTTTTGCACAAGGCACACTCGGTGTAGATGGTTTGCAAGTGCGACGTGCTGAGGTCGGAGCGCTCCAGGAACGTTGTTGCTGTCCCACTGTGGTGTTTGCGCTGGTGCTTCGCCGCGATGTGGGCGTTTAACCTCTGCTGTAACGAGAGCAGCGACATGCCCTTCTTCACCACGAGGTCGCATAAGTTGCACTTGTACTCCGGGTCCGCACTGCCTCCACCTCCAGCTTCGTCGTCTAGCATCAGACGTTGCTGTTCCAGACTGTTATGACCTGTTCTAGAGCGCTTGACTGCACTTTGCCCGCCCGTGTGCTCCCCTTCGCCTGTTTGATCGGAAATTGACCAACCGTCATTCTGTACCCTCTTGCGTTTGTGCGCTGCGCGTCCGTCTCCAGTTGCTCTGCTGCTGCCACTCGTGCCATCGTCCTGTTGACAAGCGCCATTGCCATCTGCAGCACTGGTGCTAATATCCTGCGCTTGTGCGCACGCTAGATCGGATTCCTTGCATTTCTGCGCTGATTCAGAGTTGGCAATACGGGCCTCCCGCCGCCGCCATGATATTCTTTTCATGATCTCTGCTACGCCATGGTGCTACATGCTACAGCTACATACCTATCCGCATCTCGTGGAGGCCTACTAGCTTATGTACATGTGTACACTGCAGCTGTTTGTACTTTTATCAATCCTCGCTCAGGGCGCGAAAAAGCCCAGATGGATGGCATCTACTTCAAGCTTGCTGTACGGAATCTACATGTCGCGCGACAGTCTGAAAGTGTCTCAACGACAACCACTCAAACGCCGCCGCCGCCGCCAAATGGCATTTCGGGATCCTCCCCTACGTCCTCCAACATGTGCCCCCCCCCCCCCCGGATTCTGCCATGTGTGTCATGACACGGCCAGAGTACGCCATGTGGAGCGCTGCCGACAGTGCCGAGGGTCTGGACGTTTTTTGTACTTCGAAGTATTCAACAATGGTGGTCGTCGAGGCATCCCAGTCGACTTCACCTCCAGGCACACCAACCTCTTTCCCTTGTGAATGTGCATCTTGACGTGCCTGCCACAATTGCCTCATGTCAGATCTCAGCACATGAATTCACTCAGTTCACATTCGTGAATCACACACATTATGTAACCGCTTTCGACATTTTGCAGCTCTCACTTGATCATCAGACCAGCCCCTTCCTGCAGTAGCAGTGTGCTGCTCTGACTGCACGGTGGATCTAAAAGTGTAGCATCGACAGCCTTGAGCCAGTTCGACGCAAGTCAGTTGAACGCGAGGGGCAGAACAGCACCGCAACAAGCCGCAGCATTTCAAGCAAGCGGGTGCGTGACAGCAGGAGCTAAGTCAGGCCATCAAGGGAGGTCAGGACAGTGCTAACTACTGTGAGCATCTGAAGCCACCTGTTGCAGACGACCTCTGCAGGGCCGAGCACATCTCTGTCGCTGTCCCACAGTCCCCGCAGGTCTTGACCCTGGACGGCTCATCGCCAAATGGACGAGCCCCTGGCGGTAGCGGATGGCAATAACGCAACCCAGCGGGACTCTGCTCGCGCTAGCAGAGTGGATCAGCTCTATGAGCGAGCTGCTCTCATTGCAGCCAAAAAGGAGGCGCAGCGTGAAGCGTCCGCGACGGCCGACTGCACTTTCGTCCCCAGGCTAATATCTGCTCCCCAGGAAGTGAGGCGAGAGGAGGGGAAGAATGTGCACGAGAGCCTGTATCTCCAGGCGCAAAGAATGAAGGAGAAGAACAATGCCAAAAAGGAGGAGGCAGACAACAGCCACGGCGACTTTAAGCCAGACACCAGCCTCACGGCCAAGACAAATTCCAAGGTAGGTATTCGGCTCGCTCGCGAATGTGTGCTGTAGACTAGTGCCCACACTTTGCAGAAGCAGCAGAGACTTGGTATAGGCTTTTCTACAGTGATGGGTTCACCTCACAAAAGGCCGTGTGCGTCACGACCAGCGCCGCCATTTGCGTCCACCACTGCGTCGCTGCTGCTGCAGCCGCGCACGTGCCCCTCCTGCCGAGCACATGCCCCTGCAAGCTCACTGCCGCAGCAGGCCGCATCATTCACACCACTGCCGCTGCCGCTGCCGCTGCCGCTGCCGCTGCCGCTGCCGCTGCCGCTGCCGCTGCCGCTGCCGCTGCCGCTGCCGCTGCCGTCGCCGTCTCGCATCTCGCGTCGTCACCAGAGCCCCCGCTGCCGCTGTGCGCCTCTCTCCTGAGCAGCGCTGCGCAGGAGTTGTCGCGGCTCTACACACAATGATACATACAGTATATACGGCATGTGCAGTAAAGTTCCGCCCTGCTTACCAGACCGCTGGCCCGTAATCCCCCCCCCCCCACACACCCATCACCCCTCATCATCACGGCGCTGCGCAGGCGGTGTCGCGGCAGTTTCGCGCCACCGCCGCTGCCACCGTTGCCACCGCCACACACACTTTGAGGTCTCACCTGCACCCCCGCTGCCGATGCGCGCCCTCCTCTCTCCCCCCGACACCAATCGCCGCGCAGGCGGTTTCGCGGCTCTTCGACGCTGCCAGCGGCGACGCGCGCGCCGCCGCGGAGGCGAGCGCCTACCGCGAGTGCACCTTCGCGCCCGCCATTGCGACGCGCGAGGCCAACGAGCGCCTCCTCGGCGGCCGCAGCGCGCCGCTGCTGGCGCGCCTCTACGCGCCGGCGGCGCTGCGCGAGCGCGACGCCGCGCTCACCGAGGAGCGCGCGCGCGCGCGAGCTCGAGGACTGCACGTTCTCGCCGAAGCTCGTCGCGAAACGTGGCGGCAGCGGCGCTGCTGCCGCGGGGTCGCCGCGCCACAGCGCCAGCGGCAGCGGCGACGGCGGCGGCGGCGGCGGGGAGGCGACGGTGCACGAGCGGCTGTTCCAGGACGCGGCGCGCGCGCGGGAGGCGACGGGGCGGCGGCGCGCGGAGCTCGCGGCGGCGGCGGCGGCGCAGTGCACGTTCGCGCCCGCGCGCGTCGCGAGCCCGCGCCATGCGCGCGCCAGGTGTGTCAGCGCTCCGCTGCCTGCGTATGTATGTATCTGTGTGTGTGTGTGTGTCGTATGGAGGTTGGTGCACAGCGCGCCGCTGGTGTGCGCGCCTGAATCAACATGCATCTTGCAGCTGGTGAACGGGCATGAGATGCCGAGAGGCAGGCGGCGGCGGGTGGGGATGCATGCCTCTACTTGCTTGGTCTGTATGAAGCTGTCGGGGCTGAAATGGGCACTTGAGCTGCCGAAAATGTGGCTGGCATGTGCAGAGGTGAGCTCAGTGCACACCTGTCGGCGGCGTAACAAAAACAGCAGCGCTCAACACTGGGTACACAGCGGCGCAGCACCAAAGCGCAAGCTACCAACATACCGCATGAGATGTGGCAGCGCCCAGGCGGCGGTGCTTAGCAAGGCGTGAATGCGGTGTTGCTGGTCGCTGCTGCAGCGATGCTCAGCACTGTCGTTGTGACTCGGGGGGGGGGGGGGGCGGGGTTCGAACTGGAGGTGAGAGGTGTGCCGCTCTCGCTGCGGGGGATTGCGCAAGAATTTGTGAACTCACTCAAAGCCGTAGTCGCAAGCAGTCGCAAGCAGTCGCGGCCCGTGTGCTGGGGCATGTGTCAATTCATGCTTTGAGCACGACAGTGAGGCACGCAGCTGCACATCCTTGCTGTGCGAAGGACTTTCCTCCAGACTCTATGAGGTGACAATCCGCGCACACAAGTCCCTACTCTACTCAAAGTGGCCACTCAACTTCAGTGATGAAGTGACTTGCACACAAAACCTCACTCTGGTCAGGACGCCCATGCTCCCCCCTCTCCGGCTCCGCGCAGCACCGGCGGCGCCGGCGGCACTCGCTCTGCGGCAACACGTTGAGGCGATTGTGCACTGCCCATCAACCCCACACTTGCCGCAGTCACTCAACTGCGCTCCTCTTGAACTTATCCCTTTTGCGAGTGCGCCATCGCCTCACCTTGTCACGGTCCCCGCGACCGCGCGTCTCCCGCTGCGCCCAGCACCAGCGGCGGCGCCGGCGCAGGCTTGTCACAGTCACTCAACTTCACTCTTGAAGTTATGCCTTCCATGCGTACGCCATCACCTCACCTCGTCAAATTCCCCGCGTCCGCGCGTCTCCCGCTGCGCACACTTGAGATCATCACTTCCACCGACGCCTCACTTCGTTGTGGCCCCCGTCTCCCGCTGCTGCGCGCAGCACCGGCGGCGCCGGCGACGGCCTCGTCTCAGTCACTCAACTTCACTCTTGAAGTTATGCCTTCCAAGCGTGTGCCAAAACCTCACCTTGCCACTGTCTCCGCATCCAACCGTCTGCCATTACGCGCAGCACCGGCGGCGCCGGCGACGCCCTCGCCGTCCACGAGAGGCTGTACGCCGTGGCGGCGGCGGCGGCGGCGGCGCGCGCGGGTGCGGTCAGCGGCGGCGGCGGCAGCAGCGAAGACCCCGAGTGCACGTTCACGCCGCGCATGACCAGCAGGAGCACCAAGTCGGCGCCGGGCAGCAGGTGCGCAGGGGGCGGCGCAGGCAGCAGCGCTCAGGATCTGGCTAGGCATGGTTGAATCTGGCCTCTGAGTTGATGTGAGCGCATCTGCTGCGCTGGCTCTGAGTTGATGTGAGCGCATCTGCTGCGCGTCTGTAGCGCCCGAGACACTGCAAGCGCAGCTGCTGGATGTGCTGCCTCGCCAGCGCGAAACAGCTGGCACAACAGCTGGCAGCGCAGGCGGGCAGCGCTGGCCGGATGTGATCGGATCGGATCTGGCCAGATTTGGTCTCGGTACATATGGTGCTGCCAACACCCGCAAACATCAGCACCATGATTCGAAGCATGTGGTGCCCGAACAGCACAGAGCAGCCGTCGGCCCTCCCACAGAAGGTGCAGAATTTTGCAAAAGCGGAGGCCACGTTGCGTGGGCAAGGCTACTGGTATGGTGTTTTGCTTTTGTGATTTTGCGGTATCACTGGAGAGGCTTCGAGCTTGTCCAGGTCTGGTCAGAAGTCTGGATCATGGGCATCGGCAGGCGACATGTATTTATGGATGTGGGGCACCAGTGTACGGGGGTCAAGTCAGCCTGCATGATGCGTTCGGGTTAGGGATAGGGTTAGGGCAATTCACTCCGGTGCTGATGCAAGAGTTTACGCGACGTGCACTCCCATGTGCCCACGTGGCTCATTCACTCACTCCCCCCCGTTCCTTCATTCATGACCGCCGGCACTGCTGCCAGCCCCAACAGAGAGGTTGTGGGCACGAGAGGGTCATTGCAGATGACGGCGCCCCTACAACATGGAGCATGCATGTAGGCCCTGGTTCTTTACAATCCGACTTCATGAACTCATGAGTTCATGTTCATGAATGACAGGCGCGCCAGCCCCAAGCGGCACACCGCAGTACAGTATGAGCAGGGCAGGGCGCTCATGACGCAATGATGGAGCCGCTGATCGTGACATACAAATAAAGGGAATTGATGAATTCATGTTCATGGTCGAGGGCCTGATCATGACATTGTTCGTGAATCTATGCATCCATGTTCATGAATGACAGGCGCGCCAGCCCTCAGCGACGCACGGAGGAGCTGTACGAGCAGGGCAAGGCGCTCATGACGCATTGATGAAGCCCCTGATCAAGCCTTTCTTCATGAATTCATGTTTGTGAATCACAGGCGTGCCAGCCCCGAGCGCCGCACGGAGGAGCTATACGAGCAGGGCAAGGCGCTCATGATGCGGCGCTCCATGAGCCCGCGCAACCCCGCCGCCGCCATACGCGCGCGCGAAGAGGCGGAGGAGCTCGAGAAGTGCACCTTCAAGCCCAACACGAGGTACGTATGTATGTATCTGAGTGAAACTTGAAGTTTTGACACCGTCATCATCTGCAGAATTTCCAATACTGAAGGCGCTGCCCCAACTTCAACTTGCTCAGTAACCAAGAGGTGCAGATGTTTGCTTGCAAGTCTGTGCGTGCACCTTGGCACCTACAAAACCTTAGCAACGCACCGTTCCTCTGTCAACAATGCAAGTCAGCAACGCATGTGCAATTGGATTATCATCTCCAAAAGTATCACCGTAGCTGCCACAACTGCCGTGCCCCTGCCCTGCCCTACGAGCACATTTGCCTCCCAGCATCAAATTCTGCATGCATGTCAGCGCCGCATCCCCCCCCCCTCCCCCCCCCCCATTAACAAATTCACCGACACAAATACCAACATCAAGTCGTCAAGCTCACACGCATCGACCCCCCTTCCCCCCCCCCGCAGCCCCACGAGCAAGTCCGCCTTCAAGCCGACGCGCCGCGGCAACAGCTCGCCCGCCTCCGTCTTTGACTCGCTGCACGCGGAGGGCGCCGCCATTGCCGCAGCGCGCGCAGCCGCCGCCGACGCCGCGCGCGCCGAGCACTCCTTCGCGCCCGAGCTGCTGTCACAGAGCACTGCCACGGGGCGCTCGCTGGCGCCCAAGCGCCCAGGTATGCAAGGCGATTGCATTCGCCACGCTGATATGCAATCCTGATGCATCCACAGTTTCCAGCAATAAACAGGTGGCGTGCGCAGAGCAAGCAGTAGCGCGCGAGCTGCTGTGGCGGCGCACTGCCACGGTACGCTCGCAGGCGCCCAAGCGCCCGGGTAAGATAATTGATCACATTTGCCGCTTTGAGTGCAAGCTTGATGCATCCCGGTGCTCGGCCGCTGAGGCGGCGCATGTAAAGTACGCATTCGCGCTCCAGCTGCTGTCTCGCCGCCACGGGGGCGCTCGATCGCACTCCTAAGCTCCCAATTTCGATGATCACCGAATGCCGAACATTAATGGTGTGTCCACCTGCTGTCGTAGAGCACTGCCTCGGGATCGCACGACGGTGCCCACACGGCAAGGCATGATGCTGTTGAGTTGCGCTCAAGTGCGGTTTCGCTGCATCCGCGGTGCTCAGCATCAGGTGATCGAGAGCGAATGGGCAGCATACATACCCAAGCGTCCAGCTGCACGGGCGCTCGGCAACGGTGCTCGACTGCCGCCCCCTCTGCAGCATGCACACGGGCCCAAGCTCTGACGTGCACTGCGTCAAAGGCGAAGTCGGTGTCGTGCTGCCCTTCTGAGCGCTGCCACGGACAGCTCTCACCGCCGACCGACGTCCGTAGATGCTTTGTGAAAGCGCACGCTCAAGTTCCTCTGACCGAGACGCCCACCCTGGCGTTGAGTGGCACTTTCAAACCCCAAGCCCCACACCTGCACCCTTGCAGCAGCGGCTTCCACCACCTCCAAATGCTGACCCTCCAACTCTGACCTTAACCCTGCCCCTAACCCTGACCCCCATGCCCTCCGCTGATTGATCGATATTTTTGGAAGAAGGTTTCAATGCGATTGTCAAGGGGCAACCTATTTCTAAAGTTGGTATACCACAACCCTACAAAGTAACTCTCAGCCCTCTACCGCAACGTCAATCCACGCGCGCGCAGGCGGCGTCGTCTTCGCGTCGCTGTACGCGGACGGCGTGAGGCAGCGCTCCGAGGTCCCCCAACCCTTCACCCTGACCCTAAACCCTTTACCCCAAACCCCTTCGACCCCGATGCTCCAACTCTGACCGCCACCCTAACCTTAAACCTAACCCTAACCCTAAACCCTATACCCCAACTTCAACCCACACGCTCGCAGGCGGCGTTGTCTTCGCGTCGCTGTATGCAGACGGCGAGAGGCAGCGCTCCGAGGCGGCGGCGCGCGCGGACGCGGGCCTGCGCTCCCCGGAGGAGACCTTCGCGCCGACGCTCGTCTCCAGGCCGCCGCCCGGCGCCGCCAGCAGCGGCACGTGCCGCCCGCCGCTGTCGCCGCGCAGCAGCGGCAGCACCGGGCTGCCGCCGCGCTCGCCGCAGGGCACGCGCAGCAAGGCCGGCAGCGCCGCCACCGCCGCCATGGCTAACGCTGCCGCTGCCGCCGCCGCCGCCGCTGCTGCGCCCCCTGCGGCCGCTGCGGCGGCGGCGGCGCCCGCTGCCGGCGCTGCTGCTGCGGGAACGGGGCGCCGGAGGCGGATGTGGCTTCAACGGAGGCTGCGACCGATGATGCCGTGGCAGTGGAGGAGGCGGCGCTGGCGGCAGCGGAGAACGCGGCTGACGTTCCGCCGCCGCCACCCTCCTCTGAAACTGCGTAGGCGGACCAGCGCGCGCCGGGGCTACAGCACGCGGCGCTGGCGGCGGCTGGGGGATGCAACATGGCCCAGGTGCCCACAGCTGCAGTTGGCGGCTAAAACGAGGCCGGGCCTTGACGTCTGGTGCAGGCAGAGGCGCGGAGAACTGGCAGCGGCGCTCGTGGGACGGACCGCAGCGCGGCAGGCTGCGGTTGCGCTTGCAGCGGCGGCGGCGGCGGCAGCGGCTTTGCCAGCTGGCTGCGATGCTGCGCGATGCGCTTGGGGTAACACTGATTTGTGGTGTTGGCTGGCTTGGTAACGCCTTCCCGCCGTGCTCGGAGCGCTGCTGCAAGCGGTGTGGCAGCTGAGCGTTGACATCTTGTGACAGCGGTGAAAGACGGATGCAGGCAGGCGCTGCGCGCGCATATGCAGCGACGGCGCGGCATGTGAAGCACCTAAACAATGTACACCAGTCGACAGTCAGCACAGGGCGGGAGAACATAGGCCTGTAGAGCGGGTAAGTTTTGCGGAAGGGGTAAAGTGGGGAGGGGGATTGAGGGGGGGTGGGGGGGGGGTATCAAAGTGCGGGGGCAGAGGGGTGCCCCGGGGTTGATGTTGTCCAGTGTTCCTGACGTCATGTTTGCGTGCACCAGTGCTTGAGTGCAGCAAGTAAATTACCAAGTCTCAGTTCACGAGGTGTATGTACTGCATGTTTTTCCTCGCTGCGTGCTGCTGTCTACACTGCCATCTTCCAATGTTGCCAGAGCACTGCCTCTGCCGCTGTGCAGATCAATGTGACTATGCACCTGATGTGTGAATGCAAAGACTCTACAACGCGGCCACACAGGTAATGGAAGGGCACTGCGCGCTGATGCCAGCGACAGGCGTGTGACACAGCAGATCATATAATGCATACATGCATGCATGCAAGTGGATCGCCACGCGCGTTGAGCGGCGTGGCTGCAAGCGTCACAGTGCTCGTCAACTGGCGCTTGCACGCAACATCAAACTTGCAGTGGCGCTGATGCTTGCCATCAGTACAGACGTCATTTGAAACCTCAACCGTTCAGAAGGAGATTGAGGCTGAACATTCACCCACGATCATCGAGCCTGGTGGCTTGGTGGCCCAACCATGCGCTAACAGTGGCAGTGGAACATGTCAACATGTGCGGACCCCTAATCATCATAGCTGGAGTTGCCATGAGAGCCTTATCTGCAGTGTTGCCTCCTT
>JAFCMP010000421.1:0-15176 GCA_017506865.1 Tribonema minus
TGCAGCAGCCTAGTCTGCGCTGTGCCCTAGGAGCTTGGATACCGCGCCGCAACACAGCCCAGCATTCGCGCTCCACGTGTGTACGCCATGACGCGCTCCGCCAACTCCCGCGCCAGCGATATGCTCAGCTCAATGAGGATCTGACGCTTAGCTAACCCGGCCTTGCGTAACACATCTGCCTTCCCCCCCCCTGAGCACAGTGCTGAGTGCATTGCCAACTCCTTAACAAAAAGGCTTGTCTGCTTGCCCAGCCGTCCGTACGACTCCTGCACGAATGGCACAAAAGCCCAAGATGACGTCAAGGTGCCGGTGTGGTGCTTGACCTTCGCGTCCTCCCCCACCCCAGCAGCATAGCCGTCCGTGTTTCGAGGCATTTGTTTTGCCTGTCAGGTACGAGCTCGCTGTGGGCGCGCGCACACTTGTGTCTAGCACTATTCCCTTGTTACGGTATGCACTGCTAAAGTGCAGACACCCTGGGTCAATGACTGTGTCCGCCCGATACCCCGGTACCTTGAAGACGCTAGCGTCCTCATTGCGGACAATAGACATGGTGCTGTCTCAAGATGCGCTGCAGGCACCGCTTTTGGGCAGTGTGTGTCGCGTTGTGCCCCCGTATGTGCTGGCTGGGGCAGCTGATCGCATGCGTGGAGGTGGGGCTCACGTCACTGCACCGCCATGGGCACACCTCGCCCTGTATGCCCCACCCGTCTATGAAGATCGCAACCAAAATCATCGTGGCTGCTGCCATACTGGACATGGGCGCCGCACCCGGGCGGTCATTGGCAGTGGGTGGCACGCTCATCCACGCCATTGCCCCGGACGCACGCTGGCTGCGCAGCTGCGCCAGGACCCGCGCGCTAGCCTGTTGGCGGCGGTGGCTGGTGTCGCGCGAGTCACCAATGGGTGCAGCCTGCGTCGGCTTGCCCATGGCACCAGCCGAGGCAGCCTCTAGGTCCTCCACCAGGCATCCTCGTATTGACGTCGAAGAACATTTGAAAGGCCGGCTTGTAGTCCGTGCGTGAAGTGACCGCGCCGGCGGCGGGGCACTACCTTCCTGCAGATCTCGTCAGCATAGGCCTCCCAGTCGTCGTCGTCGTCCTCCTGCCCGCCGCTGCAGCTGCTTTCTTCCGCGCTAGTTTGTGTTTTAGCGGGCGTGGAAGGGGCAGCCGCGGCAGCGGCTTGAGGGCCAGGTACGGTCGCCGCCGCAGCGGCCGCCTCGGCGCCAGGCACAATGCCGTGGGTGTGTGGGGCTGGCTCAGTGGTCACCGTCTCCGTGACGGCAGTTGCGGCGTAGATCGCTTGCACCGCAGTGGGGAGCGTCGACGCTGCGGCCGTCGTATCTGCTGCCCACCGTAGCAACGATGCTGGGAGCTGCTCGGCCACAGCTGTGCGTGATTTTTCGCCGCCATCAGCTGTCCGTCGCTCGCGTAGAGCGTCGCACGGCCTCGATGATTGGCGGCGTCAGTCCCTGGTCCTCGTATTGCGCATGAGTGCTGCGCGAACCAGGTGACTGCGCCGTGTTCGTCAGTGCCGAGCCTCAGGGCCCCTGCTGCCACAGTGGCATGAATTATTGCCGGCCGCAGTGTTGTGCATGCCTGGGCCGTGTATGCGGCTGGTGCCAGTAGCCCCAAAAGCGGCATGCCCAGACCTCCTCGTCGTCGCTCGGCAACCCGTGCGCCGTGACGCCCGCAGTGGCACTGCGATGTCCGTGAGTTCTGGGCGTGCCCAAGTTACTAAAAAGTACTGTTGGCCCTGAAGTTCTGTTTCACTTTCAGCTACCGCAGGCACATTCAGCTGGTTGTGGCTGCCGGACTTAACTATGGCTGGTGTGGCGCAGTGCCTCGCTTGTGCTATGCGCCACCACTTGACCTGCGAGGCCTAGGCACGTTTTTAGTTGCGATCGACAGGTTTGGAAGCGGCCGCATGCTCGTCGTGTTGAAGTATGCAGAGCAGCAGAATCAAGAGCGACATTTTTCCTGCGCACAAACTGTATCTCCAGAGCTTCAGTTGGTCAAAGTGTCGTACTACGAGGATACAGAGTGACGAAGTCAACTCACTTGATCGCAACGTGACTCGGTAATGTGCTTGTGCAAACCAAGACAATGCGCCACTCTGCCGGGTGCTTGTACATAACGACTATTGTGGCATAAGAGTCACTCTTCAACGCGCACGACGCCCTCGCGGTCACTCTCTCCCCGCGACTCTGCCGTTTACCTAAAGGCGCAGGCTGTGGTGACAGCCATCCTGATCTGGCAACCTCCTCTGCCCCGCCCTGCCAGCGGCCGTCGCTGCGCGCAGGCAGCGGTCCCACGCTGCTGACTCGTGGACAGCGCTCGGTCACCTCTGCGTCAAGGGCCGCAGCCCATCCCTGCTGCCGCCTGCCGCCCGGACGGCAGGGGGGGGAGTGTCGTGCAGTGGCGCGGGGGTGACATCAGAAAAAGAGAGGGGGGCCTCGTTGCCGGCAATCCTGAGCCGCCATCGGGCATAATCCGCCAGTGCGGCTAATTGTGTTCGTTTGCCGCCATAAACTAGCTTCACACGACTATGGCGGCTGATTTTTCGGCGCGTGTTGCCGGGCGAATACCGAGGAGATGGGCGGCTATTTGGATTTTTGCGCGGCGGATGATGGCCGTTATGCCGGCTATTAGCCACCTTCGCTGCTAGGATACCGCGCATACCTGGAAATGACCTGCTCAAGCCCCATAGCCGGCGGATAGCTGGCGGATGCAGTTTAGCGGTCGCCTATCAAGCGTTTAGCATATTATTTTATTGATACCAAGCCTGATGCATGCACAGAGCGACCATACACAAATGTGTCACACATCAAGGGACACAACAGGTGGTACCAATGCAAGCATACCAATACACACAAAGTCGTAGAAGGCTAGTCGGACCATCCAAGTATCATTCACACCAGATGTGCCCGATAACTACCACACCACTGCATGGCAACTTGCAACTATTACAATCTCTAATTACAACACAGCAGCGTGTCTGATTGCAACTTTGAGGGTGACCGTGTCCCTTCCGATGAAGATGATGCCAACCAGCTAGAAAAGACTGCTGCCGCATGCATCGGAGTCGTCTTCATCGTCATCCCCGCCATTCTTCTGAGTCATCGTCTGCCCCTCACCACGCAGCCCGCCCGCCGTCGCTACGCTCCCCATTGTCCTCCTGCAGCCCGCTGCCATCACCCAGGGGGAACCTCCGTGCACCTCCCCTCCCGTCAATTGCTGTTCTCCTCTCCTCCCTGCTGTGTATGAGCTCACCCGTTGGCATTCTGACTGGCCTCCATCGCGCGCACCTGTTGGCTGTGCGATTGCTCCATGAGCTCCGGCATCTGCCTAAGTGATCAACAGAGCAGCATTGTATTAGACTCAGACATGCACCGACTTGTAACACACTTGCGAATGCACATTTTGGCTTGTATCAAGTTTACTGCGACGGACATGCTATGCCGAACAAAGTAGGACCGTAGCTACTGATTTCATCACCGTAGGTGCACCTGTTCCATTAACATGGCATCATGCGGAGGTCACCAATGCGTAACATGTGCAAAGTCATCTTAAGAATTCCATAGTGCTACTTTAGTCACTCTGTAAGCCAGCACAAAAGTTTGTACAAACAAGGGTGTAACAGACACAGGGAAGCATGGCTATGCGGAACAGTCAGGTCCAATAACATGCAAAGGACAGGCATCAACTTTAACCTGTCACTGCCAGCTCGTACTTCATAAAATCCAAGGTAAAATAGTTTGGCATACGATGTTGTGATTCCAAGCTGGACTATCAACACGCCTTTGAGTTCTGTTATAATACTGCCGGCACTTAGCAAAGAACACTAGCACATATGTGTAGGTACAGTATTTTGATCACAAGCTAAACTATCAACACGCCTTCTCATGACGCTGGCTTACCACCGCAGTAGCTACCACCAGCATAGAATGCGTACCACCATGGTAGCTACCACTAACGAAGAATGCCCAGCGTAATAGAGGCAAGCGTCGAGAGGAAGGAGGAAATCCCTGTTATGCGGCAGCTACCTTGCACTGAAACCGCATACATCCACTGGCAATTATAAATGCTAGCAGACAACCCTCGTGCGCATGTAGGAAAACTTGAACATTACAGCCTGCTGCCAGGGAAATGGGGAACTTTACAGAAAGCTGGCATGGTATGATCCAAGCTGACATTGTGAATACGCATCAAGCCATTGGCGTCACACATGCGCATGCAAGACTGGCAGTACGTTGTACGTACGTTGAAGACTGCGTTTGAGCCAACATGGACCTCGTGCCATGACTAGACGGCAGGTTGTGTGTACCGCCCCTGGGGGGTTGATGACCCGTTGTACAAGGCAATACGTATGTCTGCAGCACCTGCAGTCATGACCTACCACGCACGCAGCAATTTGAAATTGAACTTGTGCTAACAATGCAGCGCTTGCCTTCATCAAGGCGCACATTCGCCTTCCGCGCTGCCTCCACCTCCAGCCGCAAGCTCTCTGCATGCAGGTGCCACAGACGCCTTCCGCGCTGCCTCCACCTCCAGACGCAAGCTCTTCGCATGCAGGTGACACAGTGTGCCAAGATGGCAATGTGTGTGTCGCCTTCAAGTTATGCCTCAAGCAGCCTGCAGAGCAACAAGGGAGTGGGTTGAAGTAAGTGATTCTTGAAAGGTCGTTGAGAGTTGTGTTGCATTCACATCAGCCCTCATGTTGAATGCACATGATTAGGGTGATTTATCGTTGCAGATCTATTGCCAGAGAGAGTAACTTCAACTTGTTGTTCAGAAGTGACACATGCAGTTCAACAACTTGTTGACTGTGACGCTCTGCAGGCAGGGAATGTTGACAGCAAGCCCTCTGTTACATACCACCAAAGAAATGTGACAGTGCCAAAGTCAACGTGCAGTATGAGCGCACCAGCATGCACTCATAAATCAGGACTAGCCGCAGTCCGCAGTGGCTTTTCAAACTGCCACTGCACGGCACGGCCCTAGTGAGTTGAGTGGGAGCTGCACTGCTTCATCAAGGGGTTCCAAGCTATCAAAGAGTGGAAGTCTGCTGCAGCAATAATCATGAGTGCAGTAATACATGTACTTTGCTTACTAGACTATGAGGTGGTGCGCAATGGCGCTCCTCGGTCTTCTCAAATGTGGAGCTGTCATGTGTGGAGCTGTCATCTTGACTGAACTGCATTGCGAGAGCTACCAACAGCTTGAAAACACTGCAAGGATTAGGCAGTACGCTGTGGCACCAGCCAGTGTCACGGTCAAGCCCTCCATGCACAAGAAATATATGTCAACTCCCTACTCCTGGACCACGCGTACACAATGCTATGCTTGTTGCTGTGTTCTACAGTGTGTCCATCTGTCAGGCAGCACCATGTTGCAACAGCCAGTATGTTTTGGCAACCTTCACAAGCATATGGCACAGTGCTGGAAGTGTACATAATACCTGACATCAGTTGAAACGCTTCATAGTGTTTCCGCGTGCAGCAAGTCTCCGGGGTGGCTGTGTGCTCTGTCATCACTGCATGAATGTGCACTGCCGCCAGTAAATGAAAGCTGCCAACAAGGCGTTGACCAGTTTCCGGCTGCCTGCAAAACGCAGTCAACGCAATGACGGCCAGTGTTAAGAGGTGTCAATGATCGTCAATGGCTACCAACAGAATACATTTTGGCAATACACTCCCAACGTGCGCATCGATCCATAATGTGAGGCAGTTCTATGGCATACTGTATGACCTTTCAGTGACTATAGTTTTAACTTGTAAGCGGCAACTGCAGTGGCGTACGTGGACTTGAAGGTAGTTGGGGAAGGATATCACAGTGTCAGAGTCTCGCAAATGGCACAGAGTTTACAGCTTTGGCGCGCTTCAGGCCTCATGCTGAATGACACGGCGCTGGTACACGAATAAGATATCGTTGCCATGTCACACAGCAGCCGCAGCGCGGTATAACCATGCTGCCATGCGCCGCCACAGCACAGCAGCACAGCGGCTGCGACGGCATGAGGCACAGTGGCGATGCCAGTGTGATGCCGCACCGCAGCCCAGCGGCGGCAGTGCGTGCAGACGCGCTGCGGCCGAGCAACTTGAATGGTGCCTTGGGAACGCGCCATTGCGCGCAAAGCGCGTAGTCGCACAGTCTAGCGATCGCAGGCGGGCGGGCGCGCGCAGTGCACGGGTACAATGCCTTAGGGTTAGGGATAGGTTAGGGTTAGGTCGCAGTTGCACGCGCAGTGCACGGGTGCGATGGCGCGAGTACCCAGACTTGCAAGCAGCAGCCTACAACACCTAGGAAACTATAGTTAGATGCAGGCTAAGTGTTGCGCACAGAGAAATGCTGCCGATGGTGAAATTATTCAAGCCTCCTACCTTCAGCAGTTTCATAGAGTGCGGTGCTGAGACGCGCACAACTGCTGTCCCTAGGCTTTCTCCTCCCATGCCACCTACCGATCATCAACGTCATGAAATGCGACACAAATGCATTGCTAACAGCACAAGAATGCACTGCACTGAAGTGTGTTGATACATAAGTGGTAGTCTTGAAAGTGCAACACGCCACAGTACCATGCCAGACACAGCCTGCAAGGACTGAAGGGTGAGGACGTGTAAAATGTGAAGTTGGCACAGCCAAGCTGATGTGTTCATAAACTCCAATAGCAAGACATGACATGCAATGCCTGGCAGGGCTCTGCCAGCTTAGGTGTATCACTCTAGAGTGAAAACACACACCTCTGCAAGTTGAGTCAGTGTCAAAGGTGCAACACAGATATCAGCTGATTGACAACATCAAGACCGCGAAGCATCAAGTACGCCATTTGAGCAAATCTCAAGTGTTGCGCACAATGAGTGTTCTCATCAGCTTCCTGACGTACGCTTGCTGTTTGGCCAGGGCTCAGCAGTACTTGACCACATGCTAGCTGAGATCACGCCAACCCATGCCTACCATGCGAGCAAGCATGAATGAAGCGTGTGTATATGTATGTACAAGCCTGTCAGCTTCAGCAGTACATGGTGCAACGCAGCTGACTGATGTACAATGATTCTGCCCGGCCATTAGCACACACCTGTGCATCAGCAGACGTTCGTCCACGCCGTACAGGGTGCCGTCCAGCAGCTCCCCTGTTGCGCCCTGGCAGACACCAGTCCCGGCAGGCTCCCTCCCAAAGCACACTGAAGGGCAGAGCGCATGAACCACAGAGCGATCATGTATGTGAGCCTGAGGATGCGCATGCTTTCTCACGGAGCCCCAAGCAGCAAAGCAAATGCATGCATCATGCACAGGTATATCGGGCGCAATATTGACACGTGGCCAAACTCATGCTGCTCATACGCCCGTAGCATTGGAGTTGTCGCACGCCGGGGGGAGAAAGAGTGGGGGGCATGCAGTATGCATGGCAGGCAGGACGTAAACCAGCGCCATTGCAGCGGCTGTTGTGATGGCAGTAAATTGTGGCGCGCGAAAGGTGCAGGCGAAGGGCAGCCAAGCACACCCCATGATATTCTGCTCACACGACTGAGATGTAGCGATTGATGGCATGACAAACGCAAACGCCAGAAATAATTGTATAAGCTGCGCCGACGCGGGAGCATCACCAGCGATGAGAACCTTAACCAGACAACTTGGAATGTGACATCATTCAAAATAAGAGTTACATTGTGCTTGTCATCAACGCGTCAAACAAGGCACTGCCAATGCTACAAGCCCAGAAAAGAGAGTGGCGCCTATACGTATGACCTAGAATTGGCACTGCACAAGCATATGTTAATGGTTCTACATGACACTTGACATGTTCATCCAATGATTCCGTACAGCAGACAGGCAGCAACAACCTGCATGTTTCCACACATGTACAAATTGACAACTTGGACAACTTGTTGGTCTGCATGGCAATGCACCTTTTCTTCGACAATAAGTCAAGCCATTGAGTCAGCATTGCCAAACACTCCTCACTCACTCAGTAAGCAGAGCAGGTGAAAGTGACGGCTCTTGAAGATGTTCTTTTTGCTAGCAAGATTTGACTGGACTGGCTGCTCATCATGGGCTTCCGCAGTGACAGCTTTAACATGTACAACAAAGCATGACGAAATCTACAGCTCTGCTGGCCGTAAGTACTGCTGCACCATGAAATACACAGCCAACGAGGGCGTACGCTTCGCTGCTAGAGGCTTACCGTGTGGTCATAAAGCAGGATGCTTTGGGAGTCAGCCAACTCGCCTGCATCGATGAACCAAGAACACGGCTGCATCAGCTACGATGTTTGTTGATGCTGTAGATGCGCCACCGTGGCTTTGTCAATCTTCGCTTGTCGAGCTCCGCCGCTGGCAGCCACACGAAGCAGCAAGCAAGCTCCTGTTCCTCAGGTCGTACCTGCATGCAACAGGCCCCACCGTGACCTCTGGTGGCTCACGCAGCCCGTGCGGTAGGCCGACCATGACCAGCCATTGATGCATTGGTACAGCTAAATGCCTAGTGCACTGCACGCGCCCCGCCGCGCTTGTGTGCTGTAAAAGAGCAAACGGGGATGCCACGTCAGGGCTCGGAACCCTAGCTGCTGCACAACCCTAGCACGATTACCGTCGTTGAGGCCTAATCTGCTCGCCGGCAAACGAGACGCAGGCTGTCCGCCGGCAAATGCAGGCGGCGGAAACAAACATACGCCACCATCAGCCGCAATATTGCATTTGCCACAGTTCGCCGGCAGAAGTGCTAGCTGACACAGCCTGCCAGATGGCAGTTGTCAGCATCCGCCGGCGAACAGGGGCCAAGCAGCGGCGGATGGTGACCAGAAGGCGTCTGCCAACACCCGCCGGCGAATCACACGGCTAAAGCGACACCTCTTTTTTCCTGATGGAGGCTGTGTGATGCTCAATGCATGAAGCAGTTCATGCAGCTGAAGGATGCGCTGGGGGCAAGCTTCCCGACCATCATGTCCAACTGTGTAGCAGTGCGGCTGTGCGATGCGCATTTCATAGCGCAGTTAATGCAGCTGAAGGATGCACTGGGCGCGAATTTCCCGTCCGTCATGTCCAACAGTGTAGCTGCGCGGCTGTGCGATGCGCAATTCATGGGGCAGTTCATGCAGCAAAGGACGTGCTGGGGGCCGAAGTTCGCCACAGGCATGTCAGACAGCGTAGCGGTGTGGCTGTGTGATGTGCAGTTCATGGCCAAGTTCAACTTTGCTGCTCCTTTGGCCCTTTGTGCTCTGCTGTGATCGTGCGCTCTAACTTTGGCCTAATCAAAACACATGTAGCATGCAACAAATGGAGCAGCGGACATGAACCCGTGTCGCCATATACATGTGATGTGCTGCAGAGATGTCAAACTGCCGCCGGAGGGCAGCCCTACCGTCGCACTGAGCCTTAAGCAGCTTACCAGCACCTGACGACCATCTTCCTGGAGAACAGCGCAATGCACTTTGAGGTCGCCAGCATGTCGAATGCATGGCTGTGCAGCTTGGAGACTGGGCACTGGCGTGGAGAGCGCGACGGCGCTGACAGCGCATCAGCACCAGCCCAAGGGCCGGTGAAGGGGCGGTGTATCGAGCTGGGCATGGGTGTGGTGGCCAGGGCTGCGGGGTCGGCCTGGGACGAGTGCAGAGAAGGGGACTGAAGCAGCAACCTGCAACAGCTGCGGAGACGGGCTTCACTGGCTCCGGTAAGTCACCCATTGTTCTGAAAAAAGTCGCACTAGCATTTGGTTGCATTGCGTGTGACTGGTTATGCACTCAGGTAGTGGGCAGGGATGCAGGTTTGCATGCGCTGACAGCAAAGGAGCGGGCGGGATGGCGATTTGCAGGCGCTGCTGGAGACGGGCTGCACGTGTCAAGCGCATTTCCCTTGTATCTGGGGATGCCGCAAACCTTATGTGATAATTAAATGTAAGGCGTAAGAGCTTAGAGCTTATATTTGGGCGTAAGAGCTTAGATTCTAAGGTGTAAGAGCGTATATGAGCGTATATGAGGTTCTCAAGCCCCAATAGGACATAGGTATTGACCTGACACACAATGGCATGTGCAATCACAGTCACAACAGGCATACAGCAGCAGCATCAAAGCAATTTATGCAGGTTGCATGCGCCTCAGGGCCGCGTAGTTGTGAATGAAAATATACTTAAAGCGATGCTGCGTCTCTCAAGTGCCAACAAAGCACTGCTCAAACCTCCTTTAAGAGCAGGGTCAAGAGCTTTTTCTCCGCATCTGCTGCCGCATCGCCTGCGCCGCTGGTCATGATGGTGACTAGCTTTCAGCGCGCCCAAGCAGGGGCCTGTTGGGAGTTCTGGTGCACAGGCTGCCCCATACGGACCAATTGCGCTCGATGGCACAGCTGGTCACATGAAACGAAAGTGGTCTCAGAGACGCGGCAGCGATGTGCGGAAAGTGCTCACTATGCACATCCCATCCCCTGCGCATCTCTGCCGAGGCAACCTTGTATGCCGTTCTCAAAGGAGAAGCGAGCAATTAACTTCTCGAGGAGCTGCTGCTGGTGCGCCGTCGCACACATGATGCAGATGCCACTGGCCTTTTTCTCTTGCCAAGGACGACACAGATGGAGTCACCAGCTGCAGCAGCTGCTACAGTGCCACTGCTGCTGCCGCCGCCGCTGCTGCTGCTGCCGCCGTTACCACTGCCTACTGCTACCTGGGCCGTAGCAGCTGCTGCAGCAGCTTCGCGCTTTAGGCCTTTGCATGCCGCTCCGTGAGATGAGTCTTAATAATTGCGCCGGCCTGGAGACCGACAGTAGGGCGTTGCAGAGTGTGCATATGAGCTTGGATTTTATCGACGCACCCTCTCCCTTCGTGCACACCTCCATCTCGCTCCATCGCTCGTCATTGCTGCTGCGCTGCACCTCGCGCAGCTTGCGGACCGCGGCCTGGTATGGGAAGCACGTGCCATTGACTTTGAACATGGCAGCAGCAGGAGCAGCAGCTGCTACGCGTTGCGCCTCTGCCATCAAATCCATGACATTGCCAGCTGCAGCCCCGGCGGCGACATCTCACGGACGATTAGATGTGTGGCTTGCTGCTGCTGCTGCTGCTGCTGTGTTGAGTTAATAACACTCCAGACTTCACCCTTGAAGTTGATGACACGCCAGCAGTTGCCCGCCCTACATGGGCAGCTCTTGCTTCTATGCGCCCTACACCACTACTACATGCACACAGGCACAAGACGCAGCGTGCAGGGCAGGCTGCAGACGAGTTTTGAAAAGGCTTAGATGTAAGCTTAGATGGCTTTTCGTATACGGCGTAAACTACGTAGTTTCCAAACTACGTAGAAATCTACGTCTAAGGTTCGTCGCATCCCTATGTCTGCTGCTTATGCATCAGCGTAGTCGGCTACAACTAATGGGCCACTCGTCGTGTTGCCACAGCGGCCAATGGCCACTGGTGCAGAGTTGTGCATGAATCAAAAGAGCATGCCGCCAGGTTATACCATCATTACATGAATTTGAGCATTCAGAACACCGGAGAAAAGCTGCTCCTGGTGTAACATCACTAGAATGCATGTGCTCCGTAAATTAAATGCTAGTGTCCCCCTAGTGCCCCCTCATCATCTGCACGTGCCCTGCCGGCTTGCCATATAATCATCGTGTGTAGATGTTGCCACGTCAATTCAGCGCCAAGAAAACTATTGCATCATAAGGCACACTGTATGTGAGCATATGGCGTATATGTTTGGCATTTAGTGCTCGCGTGGTTTAGCCATTTGGGATGACTTGCGGACCCTTCTTGGTGAATATGCCATTATACGAACTTTTGCAACCCTACTTGCCAGGCTGCATCGACAATCCCCGCAAGAGTCAGCTGAAACGTATCAGCACCATGGTGCACTGTGTCTCTACGGGTCACCATTGCAATCGCCAGCATGGGCTTGAGCTGCGGGAGGGCACCACATAAGCACTGGAGTTGATTGATTATAGCAGTGCATGTGCCAGCACTCTATACTGCAATTGTGTATTGCTTACTCAACATGTTACTAAGTTGTGTATACTAGCCTACGCCAGTCTATGCCAGCATGTATCACTATAGCACTGCATCAGCATGCTGTTGTGCTTGTGTTGTGTGTTTGGACCACATTGAATTTAGACTTCAAAGGCTGCCTGATATATTACGTTGTCAAGAGGCTGACCCAAAATGGCGCCGCTACGACGCTTGGTGGACTTTTGTTACTTTGCATAATTATTAAAGGATCCGCTCCGCTCATCCGCGACCCTGAAAGCCAAGAAGCAACCGAGGCCCTTGTCCAGTAGTAAAGTCTCCAGGGCAGAACTGGTATTGAAGTTGGGTTATGGCATGCTGTAGCCCTATGTCAGGGGCATCTGCTGACTACCCACTTGTTGAAGTTGATGTTGATCCTGATGTGATATTGAACTTCAACGGTGATATTCAAACTTCAACTTCATGCCAACTTCAACTGTCATATCACTGCTCAACGTGCAATAGCACGGCTCCACCCATCTCAACTTCAACAACCAAAGCTCTTCTGGTGCGTCTGAGTGAGGCCAACAACCTACTATCATCTAACTTCAACAGTTTGAGGGTCTTGACTGACCTCACTATAGCATAAGTGCTCGGTTGCTTTTTGGGTTTCAGGGTCGCGGATGGGAAGAGCGGATCCTATTATAGAAGTAGTATGTAAAATCAGTTCAAAAGTAGAATCACTAGTGAACTGGTATGTATCTACTGGTATGGATGAACTGGTATATATAGTCACACAGAGCCCATTGTCTCACTCCGGAGACATCAACGTGTACTGAACTGGTATGTGAACTGGTATGTATATACTGGTATGTATATACTGGTATGAGTTTTTATGTACACACAGCAAGAGTGCGCCTGGGATGGAGCGGCGCAGTGTTGCTGGCGCATTTGGCCTTGGGCTTTCAAAAGTGCTGCATGCAGTCCGCCAATTGCTGGACTCCACAGCGAAGCTCTCCAACGGCTGGTCGATCCCCTGCTGCAGCACAACAAGCAAAAATCGCGCACTTCATCTCAGAGGCTACTAAGTGGGCATCTTCAAGCAGAGGCCAGCGACGCTGGCGAGCAAATCATTTGTGTTTCAGATGCAGCACTTGTGTACTGCAGCAGCTTTTGAGAGCACATGTCCGAACAGGGTGTTGAACAAAGGTCAGAAGCAGTTGAAAAAATAAAGCAGCATCATGCTGCAACAAACACAGTTGACATGATGGGTTTGAGCCAGACCAACTGATTTGGTACTGGTAGGGTTGCGACAAAGCTTACATGGCCAAAGCATGTAAGGCGTAAGAGCTTACACCTTACATTAGGGCGTAAGAGCTTACATTTGGGCTTAAGAGCTTACACGAGGCGTATATGGAGCTTAAGGCGGGGGGCGGCAAGGCATGTTGAAGATGCAGTTGGTCATCAGGCATGAGAGACGCAAGCGCGCAGCTGCAGCATTACATCAGACACGTGTTTTGGAATGTTGCACTCATGCCACATATGTGTCATACTATCAACGTTGGTTGCGATGCTAATTTGTATTGCATCAGAGAATCGAGAACACTCACACTGGCATGGCATTGCAAATGTCTGTGCTTTAGAGATGAAATGAGAGCAGCTGAAGCAGCTCCTCATCCGCGTCTGCCGCAGCAGCACCTGTGCTGCTCGTCATAATGGTGACAAGCTTTGCAACACGCTCGAGCAGGCGCCTGTTGGTGGTCTTGGTGCAGAGCCTGCCCCACACAGACCTATTGCGCTCCGTAGCGCAGCTAGTGACGTGAAACGACAACAGCTTGATGGCGGCGGTGGAGATGTGAGGGAAGTGCTCGCTGTTCACGTCCCACCACCCTCTGCGCAACACTGCGGTAGCAATGGTAGGTGATCCGAGCAAGGCTCTTTTCAAAAGCCTCCTGCTGGTTCGTGGATGCGCACATGATGCTGATGCCCCTCCCCATCTTCCGTTTGGTGGAACCGCCACCACTGTTAGCATTGGTGGTGGTGTTCAGTAGGCTGATACTGCTGCCGCCCTCTGCTGCTGTGAAGCTGCTGCTGGTGCTGCTGCTGCTACTTCTGCTGCTGCCTGCGCAGCATTTGCACGGCGCATGCCAGAGCAAGCCCGCTCCGTCAGATGAGTCTTGAGCGACTGCGCCGGATTCGACACGGCTGAGAAACTGCCGCAGTGGTTGCATTCAAGCCTCGGCACCTCTGAATCCCCCTGCCCCTCCGTGCTTACCTCCACGTGGCTCCAGCTGTCCTTATGCTGCTGCGCTGCAAGCCTCGCAGCTTGATGACCGCTCCTTGGCACGTGCAAGCGATGCCGTTGACCTTGCATGTTGCGGCTGCAGGTGCCGCAGCAGCTGCCCGAGCCATTGCCACCAGATCTACGTAGTTGCCACCACCAGGGTCCGCCATGCTCGTTTATGATGCTTTTGTTTCTGTGTTACAGGTGCAACCGTCCTGCTTGCGACGGCACTTCACGCGCCCGGGTCAGCAGTGCCGGGCAACGCGCTGCGCGCACACCACGCTCCCCGCGGCCTGCACCACGCCAGCCGCCGCCACTGGCACAGCCGCCGGTGCCCCTGCGGTAGCCACGGCTGCAGCCGCCGCGGCGGCAGCCGCCGCGACGCAGCGTGCGCCCACCGGCGCCGCCGCCTCGCACCCCCCAGCGCCGGCGGCGACCGGCGCCGCCGCGACGGACGCTGCCGCCGCCTCGACGCCCGCGCTGGCGAGCGCGTCGCCGGGCGCCTCGCCGCCGCCGCCGGCGGCCGACGCGGACCCTGCGCAGCTGGGCCAGGAGCAGCGCATTCAGCAGCTGCAGGGGGCATCCTGGAGGGGAGGACCGCGCGGAAGGGGCTGCAGCAGCAGGTCAAGGCACTGACAAAGCTGCTGGCAGCCTCCGAGGCGGGAAAGCGGGCTGCTGAGGCCGATCGCGACCGGTCTCTGGCAGAGCAAGTTCGTGCGGAGCGGCTGGCGGCGCAGCAACGGAGCCTGCGCGAAGGAGAGCAGGTGCGCAACGCTGCGGCGACCGCTCGACTCGAGGCGCAGCTGACAGCGGAAGCGGCGCGCGCTGCGAGCGTGGCGTGCCGGCGGCGGACGCCGCCGGCGCGGTGGCCACACGCCCGTGGCGGGAGACCTTGAGGCTAGCTCTGCAGCGGCTGGCGCTGCGGCGGCGGTGGCGGCGGACGGGCAACGGCGGCGGGCGCGCGCGGC
>JAFCMP010000422.1:0-15156 GCA_017506865.1 Tribonema minus
TTTGCGCGCGCGCGTTGAGGTGAGGTGGCGGTGACCGCTGCTGCCACCGCTGCAGCAGCAGCAGCAGCAGGAGAGCGGGTCTGCCCTGCCTACCAGAGAGTTGAGCGGCGCACGAGACCATGCGCGACCGTGTGGCGCGAGGTACCTGGCTCCCGCGCGTCATGCGTGGCGGCTGGTGACCGCGCTCGCTGCTGCCACGGCGTGCCGCCGCTGCAGCACGAGGAGCTGCGCTCCCTGGCCTTCCAGCAGGGAGTGCAGTGTCTGCACCAATACTTAGCCCTCTGCGCTGATGTGGAAACTTGTGTGGGCGCGTGTAACAGGAAGCGCTCGCCGGTGCGCGGGCACGGACCCGTGAGCCGTGATTGAACTTCGGTAACGTGCGCTGTGTCTTGGTGACTCTGCGCAGCTGCCGCGCGTCGGGACGCAGGTGCCACGCGTATGCTACGCTGAAGTGCAGCGCACAGAGCACGTACAGCAAGCCTTGCGCGCTACTACTTGTGTGCTATGCGTCCAGTGGCTGTGTCGTGTTGGTGTCCGCTAAGCCGCAGGTGACTCCAGAATGCACCTAGCATGTAGAAGTACAAGTGGCGATACCTCCTTGCAAACCTGCTGACAGGAGTCAGCAGTCAGGCTACAGACATGGCAACGGCGGGCGGGCCTTTTGCTGACTGCAAAAGCTGTGCGCGGTGCCATGTTCAACTGCTGCTGATTATTGCCATGCGCTTTCTTGCCAGATGCGCATCTCGTGACTTGCCACGCCATGACGCAAGGAGCCGGCGGCGCAGATATAGTGCGACCACAGCCCGCATAAATAAATCATTGCTCACCGCACGCGCCCGCTCACCTGTTCCGCGCGCCAGGTACGTTCTGCGCTTCCAGAGCATCTTCAACCTCAACTACACCGACATCGCCAGTACCTGGACCCGCGCTTCACGCCATCCTCACATTGAGTTTCAGAGCCCGGACGCCGCACCATGACGGGGGCCCCCGTGCTCCCCTTCCTCGTGCGTGGCTACTACGACAAGTACCTCGTGGCCTTTGCGGACGAGTGCGTCGCGGGCGGGCCGGCCATTCTGGATACGTCCCTCCACGAGTTCAACCGGTGGTGGTTGAAGTTTACGCTGAAGTGTGTCTGGGTGCGCGTCTCAAAATGCAGGGATGTTGCAAACGTATGGGGACAGGCCAGAGTGCTTGCTGTACATTGTGAAGAGTGTGAGGACTGCCAAAGCTACGGACACGCTCAAATTGAGACTTAAATGTGTGCATCACATGACACAGGCGTGCAGAGGTATCTTACAGCAGAGTAAGCAGGGGTGGAACTGCCCGCATGCCCAATCGTGGAGTGCACGCAAAATGTACAGATGATGTCCAAGCAGAAGCGCAAGGCAGCACCAACACCAAGATGTGTGTGCGCATAGTGAGGCCCTGTCGATCGAACTAGCTATACAGATGTCAAGATAGGTAAGCAGCTGTGAACGCCGTCACCCCAGAGGGCCCTTTGGGTCGCGAGCCCCCCCCGCCGGGGCTTGTAATCAAGCTGGTTCTATCTGGCAGAAACAGAACCCCCTTGATAAGCCAGTTCTCAAGCTTGCGCCGAAACCTGAGGTTGCAATCAAGTGGGGAAAGAAGGAGTTAAACCTCACGGTATTGAAACAAAGTTGGGGTTATATTTGTTATGTTAAGCCTGTCTTACTTGTAGATGGGGCAGCGTTGGCTTGGGCTGATTTAGACGGGTCCATGATGGTTGATGGTTGTTGGCTTCAGTTGTCTCTATCCTGGAGCCGTGGTATCCTAGCTGAGTGACAAGAACCGAGGCCTTGCAAGCACAACCCTTCATCTGGGGAGACTCAAGGGTCTCACCGGTTAAGGGGTTTTCCTGCAATGTTCCCCTAGTTCGAACCAATTGCCCTGGGCCCTAATAACGGCCGAATATAATAGAGTTGAAACATCATAAGCCAGAAGGCTACATAAATAGTTTACTTTACATACAGCTGCCCGTGTCAACTCCCCCTTCTCATGATTTCTCTGTCCCCAGAGAAACGCATAGCACCACAGGGATCAACGTTGCTACAGTTCTACGTTAGCGTATGTGTAATTCAATTTGCTTCACCTCCACACCCAACCTTTACAGACCCTCGTATAGAGTATCCACATAGGTACTGTGCAGCGCAATATTCGTTTAAGGCGCCGCTGCACAGCTCGAGGATAGCTTCATGTCACAGCGCCGGCCAGCCACTGAGCACATGCGTGGTGTAGCTACCTCACATCACCATCGCTCAAATCCATGTCATCGCCACTGTATGAATCTGAACCTCCCTGACCAGACTCCTGGCCCAAGGGGACCTCTTCTGCGACCGTGGTCAGCAGTAGATTCCAACTGGACATAGGGTCTGCCTCAGCCTGCTCGCTTGTAACTGCGGTGCTGTAGTAGTCAGGCCTCAGCCGCACGGTGATTAAACGCGTGACTGGGTGCCCGTTGTAATGCACGCGAAATGTGTACTTGCCGGCCCGGGGCAAGTATTCCTTGAGCACTGCACGGCTCCAACCAGTTGCACTTTTGACTCTCACGGTCTGACCATGGTAAGTCGCACCAAAGTCTGGTGGGATCCCAGGGCACATTTCCTGCACCACCTTGGGGCTAGAAACCGTGACGCCCAGATCCTTTGCGCGCTGCTGAGTGGCTTCAGCCAACGCAATTGCGCATTGCAACTGCCGCTTTGTGAAGTCCTCCCAGTCACCATCTTCATAGCGCACGCGCCAGTACGGGGCGAGGTAACCAGTGATGGTTCCCCATAGGTACTTGACTTGTTGCTTAAGCGCGCCGCGCTCCTCACGCACCACCTTAGTACCTCTCGGGAATAGGGCCAGCGCAGCCTCTTTCGTGGATACGCGCCGGTCCTCCCGTGGTATCCTCGTGGCGTAGTCAGGCATGTCATTCACATGCTTCAACTCGTAGAGCGCGTGAAAAGTATCGAGCGTCCAAGGCATGGCAACCTCGAGTGCATCGTCCTCTGTCTTCCATGTGCTCAACGTACCATCTCTGAGCAGCCAACGGTAGTCCCACGAACCATTGGGGTTGTACCGGCGGTCTACCAGCCTCTCTAGCCAGCCATCCTTGGGCAGTTGCTTAATGTCTTCCTCATTAAGCACCGCGTAGGGGTTGTCAAGTTCCATGACACTTGGCCTTAAATGAAAAGGCTTCATGTTGGTCACATGTGCCCGCGTGCGACGCACCCGGCGCCCCATCATGCGGCATGAAAATGACAGCCCAGATCCGCCAGTTTCCTCTGCTACCACCCATGGTCCAATGAATTTAGGGTCCAGCTTCCTGGAGCGTCCCTTAGCAGGCTTCTGCTTGATCATGACCAGGTCCCCAACTTTAACCTTCATTGCGCGCTTGACCGCTTCATTAGCCTTGTCAACTCTGCGCGCCTTGATGCCATATGCCTCATCAATAACCTTCTGTGCCATTTTGAGGTTGACGCGCTTGCGTTCAATCTCAGAATGTAAGTCGCCACCATGCACTTCATCAGGGAAGGTTTCGAACGGCAGGGACGGCTCGCGGCCATACACACAGTAGAAAGGGCTCAGGCCTGTTTCTTCTCTGGGGGTGGACCGGAGGGCGAACTGCACAGCCTCAACGCCCTCATGCCAATTCTGTTGGGTCTTGTCAACCCAGGCAGTCAGAATGGCCATGATGCGTTCATTTTGCCGTTCAGCGACCCCATTTGCCTGTGGGTGGTATGCACTTGTGTCAATTTTCATGATCCTGAAAATTGAGCACAAATCGCGCACCACAATGTTCAGAAACTCCTTGCCTTGGTCCGACACCAGCTCCTCTAACATGGATCCCATTTCTAGGATTACCTTGTACAAGAGCCTTGCAACCGTATGCATGTCCTTGTTTTTAATTGGCATGAGCCAGCAAAATCCAGAGCGTGCCTCAATTACTGTCAGCAGCCCTATGTGCCCCTCTGAAGACACCACCGAGGTCATGGTGATGTCAGTGTGCGCTCGCTGAAACATGCGAGTTGGCAGTGTTAACATCATCTTGGCCTTGCCAGTCGTAGCCTTCTTGCGCTGTAGGCAAGACATGCAACTAGTGACATACGTGTGTACATCACTGCTGATGCGAGGCCAGTAGAAGCGCTCAAACAGGCGGACATACGTGGCGCTTGCGCCGGCGTGACCGGCCGTGGCGTCGTCATGCCCCAGCCTCAAAACCAGAGGGCGCAGCGCGGCGGGTACAAACCATTGGCGCAGCACCATCCCGCGTTTGGGGTGGCTGGTGGCCAGATGTACCAGCAGGCCGTCCTCCTCGTGACAGTACCAGTCACGGTTCACCATTAAGTGTGCAGCCAGCTCACTATCCTGCGGGTATATATTGTCCCTCAGAGTGCGTGACACTGCCTGACACAAGGGGTCCCGCTGCTGGAGCTCAATAAACGCTTCCCGGCTTAGCATTGCCGGCACAGGCGTGGTCCCGTCAACTGGTTCAGGGACCAGTTCATGGCTGGGCCTGCTGAGTGTGCGCTTACGGCGTGGCTCCGACACCCCCTCTGTTCGCTGCGGGGGGATGGCGCCCCCTGGTAGCGGTACAGCGGTGTTGGCAGCGACCCGGCGGCGCTTGGCAGATATGCTCGCAGTCTTGCTAGATGCCGGGGAGTCCCAGTCAGACTCTGCCGCCTCATCCATGCATGCATTAGCATACATATGCAAAGTAGCTGGACTGAAAGACATCGACGCAGTCTCTCCATCCGTCCACGAAGAGTCTTCCTCGTCCAGCTCACATAGCAAAACATTGACCTGTTGGACCGTAAGCGTAGCCAGCCTGGCTGCTATGCTTGAGTCCTCACTTGCATTCTTCATGGCTAGCTCATTGAGCGAGAAGGGAGTGCCCCACTCATTGCTCACCAGTTTACCCCTGAAGTTGGCAATTTTAATTGCCGCTGCAGAAACATGTGACCCATGGTTGGTCGCCTTTGCTTGGTCAGCAAACTCCCCTAAGGGCGCCGCAAACTCTTCCACAAAATGTGCAAACTTCACCCCTGAAGGTGGTGCTGCAAAGCATGGAATTGAGTCTGACCATTGCTCGTCTGCTTGCTCATACTCTCTAGGAGCGTCCAACTCTTTTTGCATAGGGAGCCTGGACAGGCCGTCTGCATTTGAGTTCACCAGGCCTGGTCGGTGTTGTACGGTAATGTCGTACTCCAGCAACCTCATAGCCCACCGCATAAGCTTGCCATTGTGGTCCTGCAAAGTCAGCAGCCATCGTAGGGCCGCCGCATCTGTAACCACTGTGACTGGGTTGCCCCACACGTAAGGTCGGTAATGGTTGAGTGACAGCACGACGGCCAGGCACTCTAGCGCGGTAGCGCCAAGTTTGGCGTCTTGTGTGGAATTAATTTTTGAGAAGTAACCCACTACTACTTCCATTTCCTCCTTCCCATTTACTGTGCGCCTGCGGCCTGCCGCGGGGGCAGCTTCTTTGCCACTAAGTGCCTGCACTGGTTTAAATTGCGTCAAAATGCCACTAGTGGCAGTTTGAGATGCATCAGTGTACAGCACAAATGGTAGTGAGAAGTCTGGGTGTGACACCAGTTTTGCCTCGCACATTGCCTTTTTTAATGCCTCAAAGGCATCGCGCCTGCGCCTATCCCATACCATTTCTGCATCACTTTTGGTCAGCTCCACAAGTGGGGCTGCCAATGTCGCAAAATCTTGAACATACCGCCGGTAATAGTTGAAGCAGCCCAGTACTGTACGTACTAGCCCCTTGTCAGCTCTCCCTTTGGCATTCAATGGCGCGCTCATGTCAGACATTGCCTGAACCTTTTCTGGGTCCGGACGAATGCCCCCTGATCCCACAATGTGACCAAGGAACTTGATCTCAGTTTGGAACCATTGGCATTTGTGCCGCGCCACACTTAGACCAGCGTCTTTGATGCGTGATAGGACGTCACGGATATGCGCAAGGTGCGTTTCCATGGAGTCATCATATATCAAGACGTCGTCGACGTAAACCATGGCATATGCACCTAGGGCAGCGCCCAAAGTGTTGTGCATCAAGCGTGTGAATTGCGCAGGCAAATTCACAAGCCCAAAAGGTGCCACTGTGTACTGCCATAGCCCTCCATCAGGTGTGCGGAATGCCGTTTTAGGCTTGTCACTTTCGCGCAATGGTATCTGATGGTAGCCCGCGGCCATGTCGACTGAGGACACGTACCGGGCGCCCTTCATTTGATGCACCATATCATCGATGTTGCCTAGACCTCTGCTGTCGCGCTTCGTGACAGCGTTGAGACGGCGGAAGTCCACGCAAAATCGTATCTTATCACCTTGCCTTGCTAGTACTGGGTTGCATGCCCATGGACCATTGCTAGGCTCCACTTGCTTGCGCACATGCATGGCCTTGACATGTTCCATGATGTACTCTGCCTCCTTTTGCGCCCACCTCCTAGCCTTTTCAGCGATAGGCATTGCATCACCAGTGTCAATCTCAAACTCCATGAGGTTTGTCACTGTCGGATTTTTGGGGTCCTTTGCAAACACGCTCGCGAATTCGTTGAACACATCCATCAGATGCTCAGCATATGGCCTACCATCGGGGGCTTTCATATCATGAAGGTCACCTTTGGTGGGTAGCATCTCGCGTAGCTCTGCTTCAGTGCAGGGTTCCTGTGTGGTACGAGTGCGTTCTGTGCCTGGTGTAGCAGCAGACACATTAGCAGCACCATAGGTACCAGCAGCCTTCCCCAATGCAATTGCTCGCAGCGCCGCGGTTGCAGCGTAGCTGAACTCGCTGTTCGGGTGGTGAGCTGCAGCCACCTGCAAGAGCTGTTGCTCAAGCTTGGTCGCAGATGCGTCCTCCAACTCAATGATATCCTCAGGCGAAGCCGGCCGTGCCTCACCAATGAAGGTGTTTCTGGCCATAAGCACCGGCTGGTCTGAGAAGTTTACCATGCGTGCGCGCACAGGGTTGTGCGCGCCAACAATATCCACCGACATGGCGGCCTTTACGCCCCTTTCTTGCAACTTCAACATCGTCTGAGACATTGCGGGTTGTATTACTGCCGAGTAGGGGCTCAGCCCTTTCACTGGTGGGTGTAATGCAACTTCAACGTTCACCTCGGTGTGCGCTGGAATGAGTATGTCATTCACCAGGCACACGGCACGATGCGCAGGGGGGGCTGGTACTTTGGGGCTAATTTTCACAGCCCCTGCGGTCTTAGCGCCTTGCCACACCGTCCCATGCGCTGCCTCGCTGCCTAGCATCTTCAACTTTGGGCCGTCCGAACCTAACGGCTGGTATGTCAAATCCTCATAGTCAAAGAGGGTTTTGTACATGCCAAAGAAGTCGCTGCCTAGAATGGTGGTGATGGCCAAGTCCACAATGTAGAACTTGTGCCGCACCAGCTTGTTACCAAACCGTAAGGTGAGGTGCAAAGCGCCTACGATCTTGACCTGTGTGCGACTGTCTGCCAGTTCTATGACTGAATGGTCCCCCTTCTCAAGAGGGCATGTCGTCCCTGGAGATAGCTCATCCGCCGTTGCTTTTGCCATGATGCCTGCCTCAGCGCCGGGGTCCAGCAATGAGACAAAGTCTCGTTCTTTGAACCCACGTTGGTGCTGCACGCGTGCCTTCAGCCTGGCAAACCGCTGCTTGCTGGGCTGGCCACTTGGCAACACAACTGTCTCTCCCGGCCTCACCGAGGCGGGATCCACTTCAGCGGCTTGTGAGCGGCTCGCTTCATCGTGTAGCTTGGCAGCCACAGCGCTCACGCGAGGGTTGCCTAGCCCACGCCTGCGAGTTGCCTCATGCACCGTGTCGTCAAAGTGATGCTCGTCTTCACTGGCGTATGCACCTTGTGAGGAGCCGCTAGGGTGTGACTGCACAAGTTCCTCTTCCTCAACTTCATCAACATCAGAGTCTGAGTCATTGCACGAGTCATTGAGCGCTGTGCAAGACCAAGGACCTGTGTTCAAACCTTCTGCACATATCATATCAGGGGTGACTGCATACTGCCAAGCACTGTATCGTGCGGTGATGGCCGCAACCCTAGCCTGCACCTTGCCTTGCTCAGTAGGAGTCTCTGCCACATGCATGTAATCTTCAGACCCTGGCAGCATCCATTCAGGGGGGGGTGCACTAGGGTCATGGTCCAGGCGGACACCCCGGGGACAAGGGGCGCCTACTTGAAGATCAAGCATGCCAGATCCCACAAGCCCAACGGCAATGTGAAAAGCCATGCGTGGCATGACTAAGTTTACAAGCCATAACTTCATGTCCTCAATGGTGGCCTTGCATGGCAAGTCACGTGTAAAGGTGAGCAGGACAGCCATTTCACGCAATGACAGTACTCTTGCATTTTGCACAGGGCCAGCATCATGTTCATCATCAGCCACATAGTCAGCCAGATCCACTGGTGGTTTTCCAGGGTTCCGCCTGACCGGGCTGGGCATGCAGTCATCGGCATCATACACACTCTTGGTACCCTTCACGCGAGATTTCCAAAAGAAACAGCGCTCAGGGCAGCGAAGAACGCGCCGTACGGACATGGGTAATGATGAACGCTGAATTGCATTAATTAACGCCCCGAACCGTGCCATAGCGGTCGTGACACCAACCCCTGCCCGCGCAATCACCACATACAGCCGCCGCCGGTGGCACGCTATGCTAAAATCCGACCCCTTCAGCTTGCTGACATAGAGACAGTAGCCGTGGGCCAGCAGCAAAGCCTGCGCGCGCGCCCACGCCTTGGAGCTGAGCATGGATACCACATTCTCGATGACACAGCAGCGCAGCTTCGCCCTCACAATCAGCCGCGCCGCCATGATCGTCACCTCCGCCGCTGCCCCCTCAACGCCACTCCCGTTTGCATAATCTGTGCACGGGGGGGACATTGTGGTGAGGTCAGGATCCAGTTCAGCCAGTGCTATGGCTACTGCATCATCGCTCAGGCACGCGTTTAAAACCTTGTGGGTGCCAGGGTGCAGTTCGTGGTACGCCTCACACACGCGGGGGCACTTGTCAACAGCAAGTTGAGTGTCCACCACAAGGCCTGCCACACTTGCCTGCTTTAAACCCTCGTCCCAGCCACCAATGCCGCAGCATATGGAGGCGTGTGTCACATGCCGCGCTGCACCCGCCACTGGCATGCCAGCATCAGGGTCCTGTGTCACAGCGGTAGCACAGACAGGCGATTCGCTTGCATTAGGTATGGTAACCGTATGCGGCGAACCAGTGTTTGATGGGGGAGTATCGTTTGCACTATCACCTTCAAGTTGCATGTTAGCATCAGCCGTAGACTGCGACACTTCCGCGAGGGAAGGTACGCTGGGTAACGAAGGATGCAACATAGCCAGCAATACGGCGTCATTGTGCCCAGGCGCGCGCTCACGTGGTGAGGTTGCGATGGACGCGGAGACGCACATATCACGTTGACCAAAAGCATGTTCAAGTTCAACTGCGGCGCGCGCACCGCTGGTGCCACCCCCTGAGAGGGCCGCACGCGCGCGCGCGAGCGAAGTAGACTCACCCTGAGCCCTCTGCCAGGCCACAAAGGCCATCATCTTGTGATACTCGTCCGCCTCCGCTGGCGTTGGCGCAGCGGCAGCAGCCGCCGCTGCCACGACCGGCGCCTGCGGCATAGCAGCCGGGGGCGGAAAAGGGGGGCGGGGACCGTACCGCGTGTACTGATTCGCCTGATGCGCCGGTGGCGCGCCGCGCGGCTCACCGCGCGGCCCGCCGTACGGTGCGGCGCGGGGGCGGCGGGAAGGATCAAACGCCGGGCAGTTGGGCGTGTTGCGATGCATGTCAACGGCGATACCGCGCGGCAGCGTTGTCTGGCAGTCAAAGCATACCCAGTGAGAACGCGGGTTGAACTGCACCATGCCTGAATTGTCATGCTCAGGCGCGGGGGGCCCACGCCTGGCGGGCGCGGCTGCCGGAGCCGACTTGGCGGCTACAGCAGCAGCTCGCACCTCCAAGGCTTTCTCCTTTTTGGCGAGGCGCCTCTCCTTGTCCGCCAGCGCCCTCTCCTTGCGCGCAATCTGCGAGGCAGAGGGCGTCTGGCGCGGCGCGTCACTTGCTTGCGACGCGTCGTCGCGCAAACTCTCGCGGTCAGAACCATCCTGCGACGTGGGTCCGCCCTTGCTCGCGGCATGGGCTTTCCCGTTCCAGGTGCGCTCAATGTGCTCCTGAATGCTCGCAAGACCAGCGTCCTGCCAGCCCCTCCCCAGTGCAACCCTAGCGGCCGTCCGCTCCTTGGATGAGATGAGGCGTAAGTAGTGAAGCTTTTCAGAAAACTCACGAGAACTTTCGCTACCACCTGCCTGTACAACCATGTTCCGCACGCGGAGAGCCAACTCCCCAGGGCTCTCGCTCGGGAGACGCCTGGCTTGAAGTAGAGAATTGTACACCTTCTCTTGGGCAGCTTCAGAGTTGAAGTGCTCAATTATGGCTGCACAACGTTCTGCGTACGTTAGCTGCTCCCACCCCTTCCGCTTGCCGCCGACCTCTAGGGACAGTAGGCGCACAGTTGAAAGTAAGGGTTTGTCCTTCGACGCCTTTATGGCCACACTTAGAGCGTGGACCTTGACGTCCTCTGCCATGGAGCGCAGCGCAGCGGTGAGTGAGTCAAGCCTGGTGACACATACACCTACGCGAGAAGAGAGGTCGGCTACGCCGGCAATCCTACCAGCCTTCGCATAGACGTCTCCCTTGCCCCTGTTAGCAGCGTCAGCGCCGTCCGCTCGGGACGGTTCACTGCCATCGTCGCTGGGGGTCGTGGTGACCCCAGTGCTCGACGGCGCAGTATGAGACATCTGAATCGAGGCCGCCACGCCAACGCGGGGCGGGGCAACCTGGACCAAACGCCCTGCCTGCAAGTGCTGCACCAGCTGCACCTTCTCGAACGCCTTGAGACGGCGCAGTGTATCTGCATCGCCAAGATCGCGATCCATGATTGCGTCGAGTTCTATGCGAGCAGTCTCCAAAGCGCTGAATCTCTGTGAGTACGCGCAGCGGTCAACTTCTACCTGCTCCATGCTCGCCTTAAGACGTGGAAGCTGGTACGTGATCGCATAGAGGTCCGTCTTGTACATTGTACGTTCAGGGGAACCCTCCTTGCTAGCATCGCGCAGGCCACGCAACACCTTAGCCTGGGCGTCAAGGTCCTGGAAACGTTCTTGCAGCTGTACCTCGTCTGCAGACAGTCTCGCCGAGGCAGATGCCCCGGACTTGTGCGAGGCCGCCAACAGCTCGAGCAGCCGGGTATAACGGGCTCTGGATACGGTTAGACCGGCACCAGTCTCACCCGCATCAGAGCTGGCGTCGTCACCGGCGCCAGCGCATATCTCGTCGTCGAGCTCCGCCTCTCGCTCGCTACCGCCAACGGCCGGCGCAGGAGGGGTTGCGGGCTCCTTTGACGACTTGGACTTCTTCGCGGGCTTCTCCGGCTTGTCAGCCGGTGCCGCATCAGCCTTGCCCTTACTCCCCTTTCTTTTCGTGGAGGAGTCCGAGTCTGCACATGGAACAGGATCATGTGTTGAGTCTCTCAAATATACCCCTCACCATCCAACAATAAGATATCCATCAGCCTGGGAGAACAAAAATTATTATAGTACTCATCAAGAGAGCTTCTCTTGGAACATGGGATGTCCCTGTGCGCTCGCCCGTGCAATTAGCCAGCCCGGGACGTGCACAGAACACACCGGCACTCCCATGAGATGCATGTGGTTGCCAATCATAGCCACGCAAGTCAGTAGAACCACGGGCTCCCGCAACCGTGTCAACCGCGGCATGCTATGTCTCAATGCATTTGATTCTAGTGCGGCAGCGGCAGAGCAGAGTTACTGTTGTTGCTGCGCAAGCACCATATGCACACCTGTTTATCGTCGTAGTTAACGCTGTTGCCTAGCTGATTGTGGCCTGCACCAATCCAACACCTCCGGTATGCAACCGTTACCTAAGTTGCTCTGGGTAGCAACTTCAAGCGAGCGTCGACGCATTCGCAAGACGAACTGTGATCATCAGCTCGATTACACCATCATCAGATGGTGCCGAGAAACAAAGGGTGGGGGGTGATGGGTAACCTCGCAAGCCCACTAATGCCCGTGCAAGTCAGTACGGGAGAACCCGTACCGCAGCTTTCGACAGTCAGCCTCATCATCTCAATTACACAGCGTTAACAGCCGACGTCATGCGAAGCAACTACGGGTGTGTGAGCCGCTGCTAAGCATGATTCCTCCGACACAGGCACTGGAGCTAGGGCGGCTCACGCAGCATAAAAGCACTGCTGCTCAGTGTTCACTTGGTAGCGACAGCTGGCACAACCAAGCAAAGGATGCGGCATGCAGGCGCATATTTACAATGTGCATGCACACCGACCCCTGCGCTAAATTCCTCCTCGTAGCTGCCTCCAGTTAGTACGAGCGGTAACCAACACTCAGCGCGTCCGCCTCGCGAAGGGCCGATACTGAATGATTGGACGATTTCCTATTCGGTCAATTGGCCTACGTTAAGGAGCGGGAAAGCAACGTTGGCGCTCCAGAGCACGTGTTGATGAGGGCAAGCGAGGGCTAACGATACGATATTTAAGGAGCACGTGTAGCTTGGTTCGTCAGGGCCCGCCAGAGCGAAGCAAGGGGTGGGTAAGGACTGTCTGTAGGTGCCATGAAACAAAGTTGGGGTTATATTTGTTATGTTAAGCCTGTCTTACTTGTAGATGGGGCAGCGTTGGCTTGGGCTGATTTAGACGGGTCCATGATGGTTGATGGTTGTTGGCTTCAGTTGTCTCTATCCTGGAGCCGTGGTATCCTAGCTGAGTGACAAGAACCGAGGCCTTGCAAGCACAACCCTTCATCTGGGGAGACTCAAGGGTCTCACCGGTTAAGGGGTTTTCCTGCAATGTTCCCCTAGTTCGAACCAATTGCCCTGGGCCCTAATAACGGCCGAATATAATAGAGTTGAAACATCATAAGCCAGAAGGCTACATAAATAGTTTACTTTACATACAGCTGCCCGTGTCAGTATTGCATGAATCAGCATGAATCAGGTGGAGCGGGGGGGTCATTGGTGGTAACGCATGGCGTGCGTTACATGATCGAGTCAATGGCCAGAATACCTGTTTAAAACTCACCTGCATCTACCATTCAAAAGCAGCCACCCAGGCTGCAGCTGTGCACTGCACAGACTAGGCTGCTGCATGTGAGTAAACCCTAGGAATTCATGGGACACTCAGCCTCCCTTGGGCGTATGTTTTTTTATGCAAGTCCACAAGTGCAGTGCGCAGGCGCTAGTGCCAATCTCGCGAGCCTCGTTTCACACACGCCAATGGCACTGTGCTGGTACGTGCAGCGGAACCATGCATAACGCTCGCACGTAGCGCACGCACTGTGCTATCTGCACGCAAGTCACACGCACGCACACACACATGTTCAGCTCCGCCACATGCAGTGCCTCTCCATCGCGCCTGACGGTATGCGCCCTTCACCCCCACCGCCGCTGCGTGCAGGCGACTGGTACCCGTGGGGTCTGCTGTACCGCCAGCGGCCCAACGGCGTGGGTGCCAACACCGTGGCGCTGCTCCGCCAGGCTCTGCAGCGCGTCATCAGCATCTTCAGGACCAGAGGCGCCCCCGTCCTCTTCCAGATGAACCTGAACGATCACAATGGTGGGTGCGAGGGTCATGCCGCATGAAAACATGTGCGCCAGTATGCTACAGTACAGACAGAGGCGGACATCTGCCAAAGTGTACCAGATGTAGGTAGTGGGGGTGTTGATGGGCATGAGTGAGACCAGTTTCAATCTTGTCATGACAGGCGCCAAAGCAGTCGCAGCTGTGAGATACAGGGTTGAGGTAAGCATCAAATGGCGGCCGGCTCATCATGCTGTCACTGGTTCAGCCATCATGCGCATAATAGGCAGCAGCGGTCCGGCCTCACCTGGCCGCTTGGTAAACGCAAATGGCATGAGCAAGTGCACCATGCTCGAAAGACATGAAGCATCAATGCTAAGTTTGATGTGTGCCTGCGTCCTGTTGGCAGTCTGGCATGCGCCAAGTGGAGCACGCCTTCTCTGATGAAAAAAACTCAACGAGGTGACATTGCAAGCACAGGTCCAAGGCCATGTGCACAAAACTGCAGCGGCAAAAGTCACAGCTGGCTGCAAAGCAGTGCTCAGCAAGTGCTTATCCTGGACCGCAACCGGCAAGGAGCGTTTCAATGACGCATCAGGCTCCAGCGCTGGTTGCTCAAAAATGGATATCCTGGGGGCCTGTTGGATGGATGCCAGTGACGCCGAGCTCATCGAGACACCGCACTTGGTTTGAAACCCTGGTCTGGCAGTGCAAGCATCCGAGGCCAACAGCCGAAACAACAGAGGTCTTGTGCGAAGCGTCGCGGGGGCGTTGATCCGTATCTCTACAGACTTTCTGTGCTGCAATGTTGAACATAGACATAGAGGCCATACACCCCCCCCCTCCCCCGCTGTCCCCATACGCGCATGTGGACGCACACACTTTGTCCCTCTCACGCGCAAAAAAATGCCGCACCGCGCGCCGCAGGCTTCGACGACCCGCGTCCCATGGCGGAGCTCTGGCCTGGCGACGAGGGCCTGGACGCGGTGGCCATCACCTCCTACAACAGGGCCTTCAGCACACCAAACCACCAGTACACGCGCTCCTTCAGGGACGGCCTAACGCCCATGTACCAGCAGGTGCGCACTGTGTCATGAGACATGAGTACTTTGAAGCATCTAGAATCTACACAGGGTTCGCAGGTGCTACGGAAGGCGCAGGGTCTCGCGCGCGGGATGATGATCATCTGTTGCTGCCAGCGTGTAGGCCCTGCGTGTGGCATGTGGTACGCAGTCAGTGGGCGTGCGATGTGCGCTGTCGTATTTGAGCGTTGCAACGGCGATGCGCGCGTCGGTGCTCTGTGCTGAGCCATTGCGCTCCACGCTAACGAGAAACGACAGTGTTGGCAGCGCATCTGCTCATCGTACCAGCAGTAGCTGCCACTGAAAGACATGAACAACGCTGCAACGGCGAGGAACAATGCCACCAGCATTCCACAGCACACCCCACTGGCAGGCCATGCCATGAAGCTGCCTACTGCCTGCATGTAATGAAAAGATGCAGCAATGCATCATGC
>JAFCMP010000423.1:600000-921124 GCA_017506865.1 Tribonema minus
ATCAGGCCATCATGGAGCACCATGCCACAAGCATCTGAGCCATTTTCACACTTTCAGCAAGAATCTATTGCCGTATTCTGATCAGACCGCGGCCCTTTTCCCCCCTGTGTACTATTATGTTGCACCATGCACTAAGCGGTATACTGACCATCTGGGCCATGTCCACACTTTCAGCGAGCAATAATCTGACCAAATTGCCCCCCCTCCCCCTGTTGTCCTCAGGCCATCATGGAGCCCTACGAGGCGCGCCTGCCGTTTGCCAACAAGTGCTGCCAGTCGGCGCGCGTCATCTACGACCGCTTCTTCAACTTCAACTGGGGCCGCGCGCCGCCGCCGCAGCAGCAGCAGCAGCGCGGCAGCGGCTCCGCCTCTCCGCAGCAGCGCATCAGCACAGTCTCTGACCACGGCACCACGAGCTCCTCCGCGTCCACCAACACCAGCAGCGGCAGCAGTTTCATGAGCGGCTCGTCGGCGGGGGGGCCCCCGTGGGACAGCCTCGCGAGCGCCCCCCCGCCCCCTATGGACTTCATGTTCCGCCAGGGCAGCTTCGACATGATGCGCCTCGCGGTCCCGACTCTCACGCCCATATCCCTGCAGCAGCAGGGCGGCGGTTTCGACGCTGCGCAGCGCGGCCTGGACGTGGGGGTGGGGGTTTCAGGGGGAGGGGGAGGGGGGGGCAGCGCGCGAGGGGCGCCCCCCCCGCCCCCCCCCCCTCAGACGGGGGTTCCGGATATGGAGGCGCTGATGGGGTCGGAAGCGTACAACAGCCTCGACATGCTGCCGCAGCTCGTGTAGAGGCTGCGCGACAGCGCTCAGAAGCGGGGGCTCAGCTCAACAGCAGAGAGCAGCGAGGGGGGGGCGCGTAGCGGCGCACGCGGCAGCTGACGCGCATTTGTCGTCGCGTGTGCATGTGTGCAGCGTGGGCGCGATTTGCTGTGTCACCGCGGCGCGGCACCGCCGCCCGCAGCTGCGCCAGCGCTCGCGACACTTTTGTACACGTTCGAAATCATCATCTTCATGGAGCGCTGGCGCTGCAGGCGAGGGCAGTGCCACAAGCAAGAGCGCGAACGCATCAGCGCCGAATGGTCGCACCCCGTTGTGCCGCGACGGTCATACAGCCCCTCCTATTTTGTCACTATAGTAGTAGTACCAATGCTGGGTCCGGTTCCGCTACATTACTGCATTGGTATTCAGCGCGCTGCGCTGCCAAGAGCTCAAGACAAGCACCCAGGGCAAAGGCTGTTCCTGAGTGCATGTAAAATGGGGGAAGACAACAGGGGGCGAGGGATGGGGGAAGGGGGCAGATGCAGGGGTAGGGGGGTAGGGGGGGGGCATGGGGAGAAGGTGCACTCTTTTGCTAAAGGGCACTGCCCAGCAGAGTGCGCCAAGACAGGTCCTGCCAGCCTATACTCAACGAGTTCCAGGCTGCGGGGATAGCGGTTTCCAGTTTACTCGTTGCTTCATCAGGCCCGCAGCAGCAGCGGCAGCGCAAGCAGCAACAGTGGTGGAACCCGGGAAAGTGCCTGTTGTCACCAGGTGATTCTGATGCACTCGCTTGGCAGCAGAGACGCGTGATTGCTCGACGGCCCTGGTGGAGGAGAACATCAAGTACAGAGTTGAAGTTCTGCAGCCCCACTTGAACTCTGTGATCTGCCACACGCGGGCGCGGCACTGCCGTCATCTCCGTGGCAGTTCTTGGACTTGCATCACGTCAGTACTATATAACCACTACCTTCACGAATGTTGGCGTTTCAGAGGATCCTGTTTGACGCTGGTTGCAATGATTTTGTTTTGACTGCACTCGGGGTTTGTGGTCTGCAGTGTGCTGGGTGTCCTTGCTGTCACACTGAACGTACCAATTACGCTGCAAAGACAGGCTCGTGACTGACGGTCGGCGCATCAGCTGGCCCTGACATGTGCGGCGATTACGTACATACATTGGCTGCCAGATGTGTCCTGTGCGCATGGGCTTACATATGAATGTGCACACGCCCGCTCTTGCGCACTTGCTTGTGAACTCGTCAAAGTGGGTCGTTTCATTCATGCATGAGGGCGCCAAAAGTGGTCAGTTTGCTGCATGACCATAAGTAACTCACTTGCTTGGGCACCGCCTGTCTTACACACACCCCAGCCTTGCTGCCACCCCCCCCCCTCCTGCGACAACCCTGCATAGTCATTCCGCTGTTCATTCGAACTCCAAAATTGGCGGCAAGAAGGACTCACACCGACTTGTGTAGTGACGGATCATGACTCGACACAACTTCAGAGCTGGCATGCGGTGGGCTTCCAACAAGGTGACAGTTGACCTAGTACTTGCACAGGCACACTTGGCAACGCGTACCGTAAGGCCTGTTGTTGTCATTGTTGACTGCTGAGATGCCGCAGGGTGTACGTGTGGTTTGGGAGATGGCAGAGCAGGACACACTGTGTGCACGACACAGCGGTCATGCTGGCACTTTTGCCCAGTGCTGCTCATCTGATTTCGAGCTCGATGCAGACCTAACAACTGTACTCTAAATGGTACTGATATCTCGCATGGAAAAATCTCAAACTTCAGTTACATGCCGATTTGCTTGTTTGTTTACTGACGAACAAATTTTCACCCACTTCAAAATGAACTTCAACCCATTGGAGGAGCGTCACAAGGCGGCGCGTGAGAACCAGGCGCAAGAGGGAAGGCTTTGCCACGTTCTTGCGAAGGTTTGTTCCGACAGAAGGCTTTGCCACGTACTTGCAAAGATTGGCTTCGGAAGGCCTGGCGCAAGGGATCTTGGCTTGACGCTTGAGCCGCTGTGAGTACTCGCAGTGACACTAAGCCGCCATCATGAAACGCGCGGATCGTGCGGCAATCGACGCGGTAAGATTCAGTATATCTTATGCCGATGATGACGCTCGGGTCGTACACATCTGCTCCCGCTCAGACAGTGGCAGCGATGCGTTCGCCTGGCATCCCGTGAAGAGGCGACTTCGAGTAGCATTAGATGATGCCTTCATCACTTGGGTGCTCGGTCCTTGCTGCCCAGAAGCTTTGAATGTTGATTGATCCATGTGACCACTCACAGGTGGACCACTGCCCCTCTGCACCTCCCACGTGGCTTCAAGTACTTGTTTGCAGTGCTGCAAGCGATATGAAAAGCGTTGGCTCTGCTTCTACGCACACCAAGGGCTTTGTTGTTTCGCGCATATTGAACTGCTGCGTGGCTAGAGGTTCCTCAGTCTACCACAGCCTGGCCATCTGGCCATGGCATGCATGCTGCCAAGAGCCACAACGCGCCCTCAACCTAATCAATTCGCTGCGGCACTCACTATACACTGTCGCCTGTTGCCTTGGTTAATTTGCCAGCGCAGTTCACAAAACTTAAACGCAGTGTGCTAGGAGATGCCTTGGGATCTCATGCACTAATGAACTCAGGCTGTCTATGCGCCATAGGCTTCTTTGTCGATGGCTTGCCTTCTTGAGCTGCGTCACCATTGGAGGCTCTAATGGGTGCTGTTACATGCAGTTACATGCAGGCTGATCGCATCCGAAACGCACATGGAAGTGGCACATTGAGCGTAGTGCAGCGGTTTGTACAGCGTCATGTGTCTCATGATACTCCGAAGTGTTGTATTTATAGCAGATGCATGAATGTCGCTACAAGTGCCATCGCACAACTGATCCTTGAGGGTTTCTTGTGATCTCAACGAGATGTCGAAGGCAGCACACAGGGGTTTCAGCATTCAGCGCCTGTGATTCATACCACAATGTGTGATTCACACCAAAATCTGCTGACCGTGTTTTTCATACCCCCGTCATCAGCAACTGACTATGCTGACGACACCGTGTGCTGCAGTAACAATCAGCAAGGCCCACTTGCTGAGCGCTGTCTTGCTGCGTTGTGTCGCACCCCGCTGCAGCCCCCGGAGGAGAGAGGCATGGAGTCAACGCGAACCGACCCTGGCGGCAGCTACCATACGCCCAGCAGCATCGACAGCAGCGCTTTCCGTGCCAACAATCACAGGCTGACGCGTCAGACTAGTCGCAACAACAGCCGTAGCGGCAGCAGCGGCGGCGGCGGCGGCGGCGGTGACAGTGGCGGCGGTGTTGGCGGCGGCAGCAACAGCGGCGGCAGTGAAGGCGGCAGCGGCGGTGGTATCAGCGAGCCAGATGAGACAAAAGAGGTAAGCAGCAGGCAGCATATGTTAAGTCTGTCCCCTCTGTTGCCCAGCCTCAGTGTAAAGTGCGGAAGCTTGTGTCGTACGCGCTGTTGTCTGAACAGGTACAGGGCAGCTGCGGAGGACTGAATGCTGGTGTAGGTGGGAACATGGGCAGACTTTAGGTTGGCAATAGGCTGGGTTCAGCCTTAGGTTTTGAGGTAGGGTATGGGTCAGGGTGAGGGTTAGCCATGGTCAGGACAGCAGACCACACAGAGGATCCTTCGTGATTGCGTCAACTCCCATGTACATGCGCATTCTTGCCCACCGCCCAAGCCATGTATTTCAAGTAGATTCGATCCCGCCTTGCAGTCTGGTGCGCACATGCGGTTTTATTACTGCATCAAGACTGAGTTCACTGTTGGTTCACTGCTACTCATTCTTTGTTTGCAGAAGAGTACTTGGTATGCACACCAAGGGTGGGGGTCAGGGGAAGGGTTGGGCACAAGTTCAAGGTTAGGGTCAGAGCTGGTATAGGTACTGACTGACCTTTGCCACGCGTGCCCTCTGCAGCCCCATGAAGGTAGCAGCGAGGCATTCGAAGCCTACACTGGCACGTCACCTGCTGTGGGATTTGAAGTTGACGTGCCTGCACGACCTTCGCCGGTTCGCACGCCAAGCCCCCTGGAATCAAGGCGCGCAAGGGGGGGCGCAAAGGGCGCATACGCTTCTTCGCACACTGGCATATATGAGAAGGGGGCGGGCAAGTGGCTGGCGCAGTTGTGGGTCACCAGGCAGGGGGACAGGTGAGTCGCTGTTGAAGGTGGTCTATCGCCTGACTTGTACTTGAAGTTGTGTGTGCAGATGTGGCAGCTTCACGTGGCAAAAGGGCTTAGCGACTGAGTGTTACAAAAGGCATGTCATCTGGCTTGGTGCTGCATTGAATAGGGATATTCTGTTGTGCCCCTCCCACGCACAGCCAATGTGCCGACCACACTGGGCAGAGACAGGCTGCTGGTGAAGTAGGCACGTCACCTAACTCAACTTCACATATATGAATTATTGCTGGCAACCACCTGCCACACCTGTCTTTCAGTGCACACTACGGTTTCGGCATCCCCAGTCCACCAGAAAATAGGTACTGGTTCTTGCTGCCCGCGCCTCCTCAGCTTGCTGGACCTGTGTGCACCGCATGAGTTTGCAAAGCTGTCAGTCTGATGTCAACAACTTGTTGAATTCGAGTTGCTGTGCACGATTTTTGCATGCTGTCCACAGGCCCGCACGCAACGTGGTGCTGCCGATGTGCACCTCGTTTGAGGTTGCGGCACGCATGCGCAACATGCTGGTCGCCCACTATTACCCTGGTGATCTGGTGAGTTGGTGCAGTGCACCGTCGTTTGTATCCCGCCTGGCGCTAGCAGCATTGCCGTTGATATGGGGTTTACAGTTTGCAAGTTGGTTCAGATTCTCTCTTAGGGCATGAAGACCACCAACGTTCAAACTTGATCCTGGGCATCTTGAAATGACTCTTCACCAAGTTGAAGTGCTGACGCACCGCAGTAATGCCTGGTTTGTACTACCATGATGACACATGTGAACGCTTTGGGCTCCCGGTCGCAACTGCTGGATGTAGCTGTCGGTTGCTTTCAAGGAGATGCATGATACTTGCAATGAGAGGCTTGGAAGAATGTGCCCAGCCCTCAGCCGCTGTCTTGCCATGCCTACATAGCCATCGATCAGCAGCCTGCAGTTGAAGTACATGCGGGGCACACCAGGCGCACTGCATGACCATAGGATCACCACTGCTGACTCAGCCAGATTCGACACTGTCACACCAGGAGCCGCACTCTCCACATCTCTCCCCAAAGTTGAGTGCGCGCACTGCACTCAGGGTCGTGCTGAATGCGGCACCTCGCGCCATGCCCCCTACCGCACTCACCACCCACGTCCTTAGCACTGCTGATGTTCACAAGCCTTTTCTGCGCGCCATGGCCACTCTTGTCAAGGCTGCCGCATGTGACAGTGCTCATGTCTCCCGCACAGCGCGCGCCGCAGTCGAAGAGGACCCCGCTCCCGCAGGGCGTCAGTTTCACCCCCGAAGAGGTGAGCTCCATGCGCAGGCAAGTCAGCGAGGTCATAGCCAAGGACGACAGTGTGGGGGCCTCGCCCTCCCCGCTGCGGCGGCAGCAACAGCAATTGGAAGAGCTGCGCGAACGCAGGTTTTCAGCAGGAACTGCGGCCCTCGCCGCCTCTGCTGCTGCTGCCGCCGGCGCCGCCGCTGCTGCAGAAGCCGCGCTCGCGGCGCCGGCAGTTGCGCAGCGAGTGAAAACGGGGCGGAAACGCGCCGCCCGCACGGCAGCGGCGGCATCCGATCTCGACGTCACTTCAGCAGAGGAGACGATGGCTGCAGCAGTGGCAGCTCCTGCGGCATCGAAAAGGGCCAAGATGCCATCGGCCGCTTCGGCCGCCGCTGCCAGAGCCGCTGCGGCAACAGCAACGGCGGAGGCGGCCGCGGCGAGGGCGGCAGCGGCGGCGGCTGCTGCCGCCGCCGCCGCAGCTGCGCAGACGTCCGGCAGCACAGGGTATGCTGGTATGCGCACGCCGACCTCGCCGGTGTCTTCTGTGGGCGAAGCGTTCGCCGACGGCACGTCACAGGAGGAACTTCAAGCGCAGCGCGCCACGGCGTTTGCGGCAGCGGCGGCAGCGGCGGCGGCGCAGCGGCCGGAGCTGCAGCAGCTGCAGGCGCTGCGCGCGCGCGTGGAGGCGGCGGACCGCGATGTCGCCAGCATGGAGCAGCACCTGCGCGCCGTGCGGAGCATGGGCGACGCCCCCCCGCAGCTGGTCATGGGGCTCGTGCAGTACGCCGAGAGGCGGTGGGGCGGCAGCTGAGGGGCACTGACCTAGCGATTGCTGCTGCTGCTGCTGTTGCGGCAGTTGGTGCTGCTGGTGCTGCTGCCGTCGGCCCCGCAGCTGGTGCTGGTGCTGGTGCTGCCGGTGCGGCGCCGCTGCTGTAATTGGTGTGCAACGTCACAGGGGCGAGGGATGGTTCATGCTGCTTGGGAGCGGCATTGCTTTGCTTGAAGCGGGCAGCAATTCTGTGTATTCACACACATGTATCAAGTTTGGTCAGGCTATTGGTTGCACGCAGCTCACAAAAGCTGTGAAGCGGTGCTCACGCTTGGCCGCCACACACTAGGATTGAATACATCAACGACGTGCGAGAGTTGTACGTGTGCAGTGTAAGTTGACAAGGAGACATCACTGGTCGCCAGGCGGCTGCAGAGTCGCTTCGAAGCGCTCCTTTGAGGTTGCACATACGCGCAGGATACACAGCCACATAGCATAGGCTTTCTGACAGCGAGTGCCAGTACGTGAGTGTACAGTATACAAGTGATTGCTACACGCACTTAGATGGCATGGATCATACTATGACTCATAGGCCACATCAACCTTGCATGAATGCATGCGGGTGTGTGAAGATGTGGTGACGTGAACTTCAACTGTCGCGTCTGAAAAGGCATGCCACCAAGTCTTTGCCTGACAGCGCCGCCGCCGCACAGCTGCGTGCGGGTACATATGTATATACCACTACAATGAAATGAAATGAATGCACCGCACACCGTCTGAAAGCATGTTGGTCTTTCTTGCCTCTCTGTGGCATTCGATGAGGTGCTGAGAGAAAATTCTTGAGATTGGCGTGCTGGGAACTGAACCGAGCCTACTGATAATCATCAACCCGTCAGTGTTTTGTATCGGGTGCACCTCCCGTGTACAGTGACATGCTTGCCCGACGGTGTACAACTTCCTAGTCAGTAAAGCCGGTTTCAAAGATTTTGCGGCATGTTGGCAGTTTTGACGGACGACCCAAACAGCGAGGCATGACTTTTGCGACAATGTTCTGCTGTCAGACGACAGGTCATTGGATCTGCCACTGTACTCAACCGCGGCCCTGACCATGATGCTACCAGGAGGTTCACAAGAGGGTACTAGACAGTTCAAGTGGTTGAACTTTGGAACTTTTGCCGGTTGTGTTTGTTGCTCGCGGCGAATGTTACCTGCGCGATCCTTGAGCGCTTGGCATTCTCGCGTCGCCTACAGCAACGCACCTTGATGCCATGATCTGCAGCGCCAGCCGCAGCAATGCTGCCATGGTATCCCCGCACGTTGACAATTACACTTGCGTTTGTCTGCTCAGCTGAATCACGAATTCGCATGCACAACAGGCAGTCGCAGCTTTGCGGACCAGTCATCGCCACTAGGGAGGTATCTGTCACCCCCCCACACACCGTGTGTGCGTCGTGTGAACCCCACACTCCTCACACTCCTGCCGGGGCCCGCGGAGATTTGCAGCCCCTCTGTTTCAACGATTTTCAAGCAGAGCCGTTGAAAACGAGCATCTACGCACTCTCCCCTGCTGTCCTCCAGCATTGCCTCTTTCGCGCGAGTTCGACCAGTTAGAGAGCAGCAGCGCATTGCGGTGGTGGGCAGCGCGTGGAGCAACCCCGGCTCAAGAGGCACACACACACAAACAACACACAGACACACTTCGCGGAATTATGCGAACTGCGTTGCAGGCTCTGCTCGTGTTTGCGGCGACAGCAGCAGGCGTTGCGTATGCTGCAGCTGACCCTGCATGTGTTAGCGGACGGCTGAGCGAGGTACACGCAGCGGTGTCGGCTCGACTGGCCTCTTGTTGCAAATGGTGTTCTGAACTAACTCGGTGGTTTGTGTTGGCATACCCCGGGCATACAAGCTGTGCCGCTGTGCTAGATAGAGCGCAAGGAGTGCTAGAGAGAGATATGTTTCACATGGTCCAGCAACGTATTTTTGCGCACATCTGCATCCGCGGCAGCGTCAACGCATCGACTGCTTGGAGCAAGAGCCGCGGTTTCACACACTCAGGTGTTTTTTGTGCACCCTGCTTGCTCTGGTCAGGATGGCGCGGTGTGTTGCCCAAGTGCGTGCGATAAATGCGGGGATTCCGTCAGCTGCGGGTGAGTTGCGCGGCTGCCAATATGTATCGTCAACGTTCTTCATCTGCTGTCGCAGTTGTTCTGGTGCATCTTTGTGCGTCGTTCAAGGATGGGGTACCTTCTTCTGTTGCGTGCTTGCAAGCTGCGCTAGCGGAGTAGTTCCGCTTATTGCGCTAGCGGAGTAGTCGGCAGGCATCCTGAACGCCTTATAAGGTCCTTTTTGCGTTGGTCAGATGCTTGTGATCCCAACATGATGTCGTGCATTAGGCCGTTCAAAAGACACAAGTCTCAAATCATCATCTGATTGACGTTTGCAAATCGGGCTATGCGGTCGATGCCCGTGCCCAAATATTCCGTGTGCGTACTTTCCGTTTTACCCTGTCGGTTACACCACTCGCGTGCACACACGATGCATTCATTCACTCATGTCCCCACTGCCAATGCTATGCTGCTGCCGCCCCTCAGACTGCTGCTCTTGGGAGCCTTTGACGAGTGCTGCGCGCAGGGGATTCTCAACCTGGCACGACCGTGCTCGCTCTTCGACGCTCCCTGCGTTATGGCAGCACCCGTGTATGCAAATTTGCCACTCGCCTTGAATGTGATACCTACAGTAGGGGGCCATGGTGCGTCAAATGTGGCTCGCGAGGCTCTAGCGGAAGAGCGGGAGGAGGAGGGGGAAGTTGAAGATGAGGGGGATCTGGAGCGTCAACTGGCACGGAAGCGCAAGGGGAAGCGGAAGAAGCGTGGGGGGAAGGGGGTCAAGAAGAACAGGGGGAAGGGGGGTGGCAAGAAGGGGCGTAAAGGAGGAAAGGGGGGCCCGAAGAAGGGCCGTGATCAGGGGAAGGGGGGTGGCAAAGGCCGGGGGAAAGGCAGTGGCAAAAACCCGGGGAAGGGGGGTGGCAAGGGCCCGGAGAAGGCGGGTGACAAGGGCCCGGGAAAGGGGGGCGGCAAGGGGGGCGGGAAGGGAGTCGCCAATGGAGACCCCTTCTGTACAAATGGGCAGCTGGCATATGTAAGTGCACCCAAAAGCATGCCCCATACAATCTGCCAGATTGTTGCTCTTACGGTGCCATCAACCGAGGACTAGTGCAGCTCAGTAGCTGTTGTGCACGGTACAGGAGCGGTCTGTAAGCGGTGTAGAGACTTGGTTGTTCATGCAGCTACATAGTAATTCGTCTGCAGCCACACTACATGTGCGCCTTGCTACTGTAACGGCTGTAGCAGTTGCCGCGGCGCTACGGGAGGCGCATAACGCACCACTGCGCTCGCGCTTGAGGAACGATCCTCGTGCTCCAGGAACATGCTTGTGCGCCAGTGCAGCCGTTAAGCTCTTATAGTGGACATCACATCACCTGTTGCCATGCCGCCGCCCATAATTGCCATGCAGCAGCAGTGGCTACACACCAGCTAGAAATGTGTGTTTCTTGGCTAGGCTACCAGAGCGGCGTAGGGACCTCAGATCGGCAGCTAGAACATAGCTAATAATGACTTTTGGCCACGCTCTCAGCGCTGGTGGGTGCGCCCTGTAATAGCTGATGCGGTTTCCAGCACGATTCGCGAGCAGCAAGCTACGAGTGTTCAACCATGGACTGGATCATCTGATGTGGGGTTTGTGTGCTTTCTTACACAAGAGACATCCTACTACGCTACTCATGTGGCAGGGTGACGCTGCACCAGACGCATGTTCAGCACGCAGCAGAACCTCATCACTGACGTGCTACCACACCGCTGCGTCCCGCAATGCGAATCGTTCCATTGGCAACGCCCTGCACTCATGTCGGAGCGCTGCCATGTGAACAAGGTTAGGGTCAGGGTCAGTTGACCCTAGCCCTAGGATTAGAGTTAGTTTGCCCCAATGCTAATGCTTGAATGCAACTGACCACAACTGTGCATGCGCAGGGCCCCGACTTGGAGGTGCATTCATCTTTAGAGCGCTGCTGCAGTGCGTGCTCTGCTCGCTGATACCCCTACATAACCGTGCCACCACCCGCCGGTGGCAGCACGCAGCTCACGTGTGGCTCTCTGCTTCTGAGCACTGCTGCTGCAGGGCCAGACTGGAAACTGCACTCTGCTCGTTGATACCCCTACATACCCTGTGCACCGCCCAATACGAGCGCGCAGCTGATGCCTGTGGCTCTCTACTTCTGAGCAGCAGCAGCACGCAGCCCAGACTTGAAGTTGCACTAGTCTTCACAGATCTGCTGCAGTGCATGCACCGCCCAATACGAGCACAGAGCTGACGTCTGGTGGCTCTCTGTTTCTGAGCGCTGCTGCTGCAGGGCGAGACGCGCTGCTGCCACAGGGACTGCAAGCTGTGCGGCAAGGCCAACTGCAGGAGCGACCCTCTGGGCGCCAAGAACTGCTGCGGCGAGCAGATCAAGCAGAGTCGCAGGAAGTGCGACCGCGATCAGCCGCCGTGCATAGTGGACACCAAGAGGTGAGTCAAGAGTTGGAGTCAGAGTTCGCAGGCTGAGTCAGGGTTGCAGGCAGTGCGACCGCGACCAGCCGCTGTGCATAGTGGAAACCAAGAGGTGGGTCAAGAGTCAGAGTCAGAGTTCACAGGCTGAGTGAGAGTTGCAGGCAGTGCGGCCGTGAATGAGTCAACACCCAAGAGGCGACTCAGGAGTCAGAGTCAGAGTGGTCATGTCATACCTGTCTGCTTGGGCGCTGCTTGGGCGACCTCTTGTCAAAGTCAACAGTGGTCATACATGAGTCCTGGACGGTGCATGTCGCTTGAGGCCGACCCATGTGCACTTGAATCAGCGCGGTCAGCGCATAGCGATCTAGTGATCGCTGCTGTTGATTTGTGGTGTTGTGTATACCAACTCGCATGCTGACAGTGCTGCTGGGTTGATCATGGTCCCAGGAGGCGTTCTTCACGTCTACAGGTGCAATGGCGCATGACGCGGCTGCAGCAGCGCCAACGCAGCATTGCGCACAAAACTGCTGTGCTAACCCTAACCCTAACACCGCCGCAGGCCCATTCGACACTGCTGCAAGACGACTACTAGTAGCTTCTTCGCTTGTTGGCCGTGCTTCCGCAGCAGATTGACCCATCCGCTGCTTGCTCACCCCCTGGTTTGCGACAAAGTTTGCTGAGCGCTGCGGGCTCAACATGCCCTAACCCTAACACCGCTGCAGGCCTTTTGAAGTGGACCCGAAAACCATCAAGCACTATTGCGACAATAGTGGGCACGCTCTTGCAACCAAAAAATTGTCATCAAAGGTACTAGTTGATCCTGATTCTGAGTGGCGTCATAACCGCCCGCGGATGCAATGGCGCACGGCGGCCGCAGTTGAGCCAAAACGCAGCTTTGCACGCGTGGCTGCTGTGCCAACCCTACCCCTAACACCGCTGCAGGCCCATTTGACATTGCTGCAAGATTTTGCGACAAAGTTTGTCGAGCACTGCAGCTCAACATGTCCTAACCCTAACACCGCTGCAGGCCCTTTGAGGTAGACCCGAAGACCATCAAGCGCAAGACGATAGTGGGCGCGCTGTTTGGCCCTGACTCGACCATCAAGGAGCGCGAGAAGCAGTACAAGATGCACTTCGACGCCGTCCTCATCTACAGGACCATACAGGTGACGTGCCCACTGCAAGTTCAAGTTGAAGTTTGTCGCTGCGGCCTCTCTCTTTGCCTGGTGACCGTGCGCGCACTTTTAGCAGATGGTGCTTGAAGCATGAAACAATTCTCTGCTGGCGTTCTGCGCTATGTTTGAAACAAGTTCAGGCCATCGTTGTGTTCAGTTTACACAGGCGGCAGGCTGTAGTGGAGTGGAAGAGATGCACACATGTGCACGGCATTGGGCACGGTATGAAGTCTGCATCTTACTGGACACTCCTGTCACGCACGTTTCTAGTCGTTGCGCCTTTTGGCGCTGTCTGTACAAAGGCCACAATAGCCGGTTCATGTCATCATTTGCTGCGTGTGTCAGCTAAACCTCAACTATGCATCGCCATGGTAATTCCGGCAATCAGGTTCTGATCTGTTGTTTATGTGCTTGTGTTCTGCAGAACCTCAAGTTTGCAGAGCTGAGGCCATACCTGCGGCAGAAGAGGGAGATCCAGCTGGTCATTGAGTTCAACGACGACCTCAAGTAAGCGAGCAAAGTACCTTGTACAGTTTGTTGTACAGTGCACTCAGTACTGTGTAGTAAAACTGCAGTGCAACCAATGACGACCTCAACTACCATAGGGACAATAACTGCTCAGTACAGTGTACCATGTGCACACAGTGCAGGGTACTGAGTGCACATGTAGTGTACTGTGTGCACACAATACAGTACAGTACAGTACAGTACAGTGCAACTTCAACGTTTACTGCACCCGTAGTTGTGGTGGGCTTGACTGGTTGGCCTGGGCTACGCTGTTGATTGATGTGAAGTGGATTCTGCTCCACACCTTCAGTATTCTAGTGATGATTCATGATGCGCCATGGGCCAGTTACTGTGGAAATCCACAATTTTGGACCTTGAGCACACTTGTTTCTTGTTAAGTGTGCTCTGCAGTCATCGGTGCTCTCTATTGTGGTCGAGCCTGTGCATCGTCGGTGGCAAAACATGCTTACACAGAGTCAGCGGTCAATAGCAAAGCACATGAGGAGTCTGGCAGTTTACAAAGATTCAGTCGTGCTTTGTGTTTTGTTCAGTCGATGGGTATGCAAAGTGTTGGCCAGGAAGAGCGCTAACAATGTCGCAAGTACACTATGCTGCTGCGCATGCTGCTGCTTCTGCTGCTGCCGCAGCCTGAACTGGTGAAACCTGTGCCCATGTAGAATGCTCGGCACTTTGCCATTCGATATTGAACTAGTCTACCCTCCAGTTCAAGTATTTATTGAAGTGTGGTTCTACCTGTTATGTTCCAGGGCCATCGCTTCCGGCAAGTATGACAAGAGGCTCAAAAAGTTTGGCGCCACCGCCAAGACGGATGGACGTGAAGTTGTCATCAGGACCCTCCACGAGATGAACGGTGAGCTTTGTCTTACGTCAATCTTGAAGTCAACAACACCGGTTGCAATACCACCCGTGCTGTGCTTCCCCACCACGGCACATGTTGCTGGAAGCTCCCCGCGCGCTGTGCTTCGTATTCAGAGTTCAGGTCTCCTGTGAAACTTCACGATTGAAGTTTTGAAGTTGAAGTTGGGACCACCAAACGCGCCCCTTGCTGTATGGCAGGGCAGGGAGTTTTTGATACGCTTGTCTGCAGCAGCACATCGCGCTGGCCTCCGGCTCTGTAGTTTTTTCCTACCGTGAAATCTATCACTCGTTCAGTCTTCTACTGTGATAATCTGATTAGCTGACACTTTGTGCATCACCTTCATTTCTCCTCGTGGTCATGTGAGCAGGGGACTGGTACGCGTGGTGCGCCTTCAGCACATCATGCGCAGTCTCGCATCATTCAGCGAAGTGGCCCTTTATATCAGCCAATCTTGGTATCCCGGCCGATATCCTGACTATCTAGGTGCGCGGTCCTGTTTGGAAACCCCTGAAACTATGTAAGCTGATGCCTGTGCATGTGGTCACGTGAGCAGGGGACTGGTACGCGTGGTGCGCCTTCAGCAGCGCCTCCAAGGCCAACAGCGTGTCCATGTTCAAGAAGGCGTTCAAGCACGTCGTGACGACACTCCGCAAGACGGGCGGCAACTTCAAATTCCAGATGAGCTACGCGCTCAACAACGCTCAGAACCACCCCACCCCCCTCAAGGACTTCTACACGGGGCTCGAGGAATATGTGGACGAGGTGAGCCGAGAATTTTTTTTTTCCTCAGAATTTTCTGGACATGGAACCGATTCAAAAGATCGTAGAGCTCTAGGTGACAAGGTGTGGTTAGCCGTCAAATTGAATGCCTCCCACCAGTAACCTTGGTCGCCGCTGCTGCTGCGATTGGCCACGAGTCAAACAGTGCCACCATATCCACAGGTATTTATTTGCATTTGAAATCCTGGCAACTGCATCTGCCCGTCACGATTGCTGGCGTTGTGAGATGGCCGCGCGGTTGCGATTGTAAGCTAACCCTAACCCTAAGTGCTGCGCACGGAAGCAACAGCCCTGCTCAATGTGTTTTATGAAAACGTATCAGAATATCGTAGAGCTCGACATGACCTGTGCACTGCAGTGCTTGTGCGCATACTGCCACTTGCGTAACTATAGTAGCGTACTATAAGCTTTTTCTCACTGTGCAAATTCACAATCCATCGCAGGCTTCCTGACAACATATGTGCCTTGTCATTGCGTGTGCCAGTGCACGTGTTCGTGTCGGCTGCCTGTGCATTTTCTCAGCACATTAGAGTGCACTCATTGCAGCCCTGCTATATTCCCACACATTTTGAGTGCACTCATTGCAGCATTTGCGCGCGCTCATTGCAGCCTTGCTGTACTCTCAACCCATTTGTGCGCACCCATTGCAGCCCTGCTGACGTTACACGTGCTTTACATTTGCGTGTGTCGGTGCAGGTGTGCGTATCGGCATACAACCTATGCGGCGCCGCATACAACAAGAACAGGCCCCTGCGTGACTCCCTCACCACGTGGTACAACCAGGTATGCGTGCATGAGAAAATTGCTCGCAGCTTGCAGGGCATGTAATTGGACACACGTGTGACTCTCTCACCAGGTTGCACAACCAAGTATGCATGTATGATACATTTGCTGAACTCCAGGGCACGTGAATAGACACGTGGCATGTGGTTCCCTCACCACGTGGCATGATGCCCTTACTCCACGACACAACCAGGTATGCATGTATGAGAAACTGCTCGCAGCTCATGGGCATGTGAATGGGTACGTGACATGCGATTATCTCACCACGGACTCAGGTCTACGACCGACTCGCTAGGCACCTGCCGACGTCAAGTTCTATTGGTGCAGTTCTGCCATTGAGTCAGCAGCTGAGTTGATCACTGCCACTGCTGCATGCCCCTTTTAACGTACGCCTTTTCCCGCCAGAATGAGTGTCGTACCCCATTAACCTCCTCTGCATTTTATTGTGCGGTGATGCGCAGCAGATCTCAGCATATGTGCCCGAACATGCCTTTTCTCACCACTGTAGGGTATCATACCCCATTGCCTCCTTTGAGTTAATTGTGCCATACCCCATCAATCCTCCTCTGCATTTATCGTGCGATGCTGCGTGGCAGGTCTCAACATTCACGGGCCCGAACACGCCTCTTCTCACCACCATAGGGTGTCATACCCCCATCACCTCCTTTCTGTTTATTGTGCCATACGTACCCCATTAATCCTCATCTGCATTTATTGTGTGGCGCTGCGTGGCAGGTCTCAACATTCACGGGCCCAAACATGCCGCTGTGCATCTCCGAGATGTCCTCCACTGGCACGTGCCCTGGCAAGGTGAGCGCTGATGCGTGTTGAACTTCTAAACTTGAAGTTTGTTGTGCATCTCGAAGAACATCCTCCACGGGCACATGAGCGCTGTTGTGTGGTGAGGTTTTCCACTCAAGTGTGACTTGAACTTTGCCTACTTGAAGTTTGTACGCATCTCGGAGTTTATCCTCTACGGGCAACATAGCCCAAGGTTTGAGCGCTGCTGTGCGTTGAGGTTTTCCACCTGAAGTTGTTCTTGACGTGAGTTTTATTGACAGCACATTGGGGTTTTCAATTTGATGGTTGTTCTGGACCTGAGTTCTTTTCATGTAAATCTTCAACTTGCACTGCTCTGTGACTAGTGCCTACCCCGCATGTGCATGCGGGCTGGTGCTTCAGCTCAATGCGCAGGTGTTTGAGTGTTGCTGTGTTAAAGTATCACCTCCTCTCCGGCATCGGTGGTGAACGCGCGCATGCTTAATTGCACACGCTGCGTTGTACATGAGTGATGGGATATGATGGTCTATGTATGCGCACATGCTGGGCACTGACTTGCTTACTGTGTAGGCTTTCTTCTGACAAAACACGTATGCGCTGTGCCTTCCCTATACAGGATGAGTGGATTACGGATACGTGGAAGGACTTGGCAACAAGGTTCACCAGAATCAGCACCGTCAACTGGGTAAGCGTTCTCACTATCCATGCTGAGAGCGTAAAGCTCCCCACCGTGCCAGGAATGGACAACCAAGGGACCCAAGCAGACACAAGACTCGCGGCTAGTGCATGTGTTGCTAGAAGAGTGACCAGTGAGAACCCAGGAGGCAAACATGAACAGCCACGTCAGTGCTCAAAAGGACCTGACCTCAACATGAGCTGAGCTGTGCGCTATCCATGCACAAGTAGTGAACATTGCGATGCGGAAGAAGTTGGCCACTACAGTAGGTGCTCAATTCACTTCGTGCGTCATTGTATCAGAGGCTTTATTACAGGCCCACTTGTGCGAGCGCCAGAACCGGCACCAGCAACAGGTCAGGCACCTGGTATATACTGGCTGGACGACGCCATCAGTCAGGCGTGCGAATGCTGATGCGGTAATCATGTGGAGACTACTAGACTAAAGCTTGCATGCAATCAGAGAATCATCCCGGTTTCGATCCCTATGCTCCAAGAAATGACTCGGTACAATATCTGTGTCAGTGCCGATCGAAGCACATCACAAGTGCGCTCCCTGTCAAAACATCAGCTTATTCTTCACGGCCCCACTGTCCAAGCCTCCCCAGCACCATCGATGCAGACAACACAACAAACATACGGGTGCTCTCTTGTCAGCTGCTCCGACTCGGTACTCATCGCCCCATTCGCTTGCCTGCCACGCCGCCGCCTCCGCAACAGCTGCTGCAGAACAAGAGCTACAACGGAACACCGCGCGACTGGGACCTGAACAAGCCCTCGGACGTAACCGCCTTTGTGGACGGATTCAAAGACTTCAAGCAGATCACGCGCCCCCGCAAGCTGCTCGAGGCCGGCAATTGAAGTTGAAGTTGCAGTGGCGCGCCGACGCCAGCTACGGCCTACACGCCGCTTCGCTGCTGGAATGTGCGTCATCATCGCTCGGCAGCAGCGCTGCTGGCGCGTGCACCCTCTGATTCGGACCCGTGAGTCTGACGCTGGCGCTGCCAGTAAGGTCATGGTCGCTGGTGGCGGCGGCGGCGGCGCCCGCGTGCACTGTGTAGAAGAAAGTGTGCTGTTATTTGTAGAGCGCGCGCTGCGCGGCAGCGGCGACGACGGGCGGCGCGGCGCGGCGCAGCAGCGCACTGCTGCGGCCGGCTCGTACGTTGTGCCCTAGTCGATACCATCACCAAGTTGTTTTACGCCGTCGCTGCGAGGTCAGCCAGCCACTTGTGGCTCGGCCGTGAATCGCTGCAGAGTGCGGCGGTGACCGAAGGGGAAAATGGGGGGGGGGGGGGGGGGTCCCCCCTTCTGACCCCCCCCCCCCCTCAGGGGGTGTGTGTGGCGGGGGGGGGGGGGGGCATGGGGGTACTCAGTAACAGAGACGAGACCGAGGGGGCTTTGGTCCCCGCAATCGGCAGCGCTGGCTGCGAGACAGGGCGAAGCGGATTTGCGCCGACCGCTCCGCGTTCCACGGACGCAGCACCTGTCCCTGCTGCGTCTCTACGGATTCCGCGGGGGGCACGTAAGCTACCTACCTACTAAGCCGGCGGCGCTCTCGCCCGCCCGTTGCGAGAAAACCCATTCTCTCCTGTTCTGACGTATGGATTACTATTCCGTTTACACACAGTTATGTGCTGCCCCCGCGAACTGCGCGGGCGACTGCTGTTCTCCCGTTTTGGTGTTGCTGAGCGGTGCTGCTGGGGTTCGCCGGCGTGCGTCCCCTAGGGCTAGGGTTAGCTGGCCCTCGGCTGGCGGGACGCGCGCACAGCAGGGGTGCCCAGCTTGGCCGCCAGCATATATGTACTTTTATGTGCCGCGACAGTCGCTGTGCGCTTCTCTCTGGTGTGTTTGCCCTGTGGATGCTCTACAGGCCTGTTTTTTACTGTCCATCCATGGTTTCGTCGGTTCATTCTTCTCAGCAGTTTGGTCGAAGGCGCAAGTGAGCCTGGGCGATGTATAGCTTGACTCAATTTGGTGTGTTGCCATTGTTGTTTGGATGCAGCACAGAGCAAAAGTGCTCATCCAAATTAGATAAATGCCATCTCAAGTAGCACGTTGCCCTCTACTACAGTGTCATTCACCTACATATCAGCCCAGTCTCAACTCCCAGATTCTTTTGCACCACCAGCATGGTTATTTAAAGCGCTGCAGCTGATGCGGCAGCAGTCATGTCTCGGTCTGCTCATGAGCACTGCTGCCGCATCTGACCAGTTTGCGGAGGGTTTTTACTGCAGACCGCTCGTACATACAAGTCCTACTACATGGCGTGTGCTGGCTGTGGATGCATGCACATGCGGCCATGATGTCAGAAGACAAAACACGACAGCGCAGGAAGCGCAAGAAGAGAGGTGCGTGCTACCGTGCAATCCGCCCTTGCCAATCTAAATCGTTTATAGGATGTGTCACCGCTGCTCACTGATGATCTCACTGACGATGCACGACCAGCACACCTAGCATGTTGGTCACGAGGCTGCAGATATAGGCCTTCACAACGTGATGCATGCAAAACCTCGTGGGCAAAGCAACGCGGTAATGATGCACACACAACCTTGCGGGCAAGGCAAAGTGGTAAAACAGTGTATTCAATCAGTGCTCAGCAAACTCAACTTCAAAGCCAAGACTGCAGGGGAACTTGAGCTGCACAACTTTGTTGCTGGCGACAGCAGTCCTTGCTGCCAGTGCACTGACTCTACACTCAGCCCACACGGCCTCCGGCTCAACGGTCTAAATACAACCCGTCTACAAGGGTTAGGGGTCCGCTATGCCTGATGCCCCAGCAGAAACGCGGCGTGTATGACGACACACCGCGCTGCGCGAAACTGCGATGACAGAGTTCATGTCGGTCAGCGCCAGCTGACTCAGCAACGCTCAGCAATGGCGCATTGCGGATCCGCACTTACGCTGGCCAGGGTGTGGGCGCGCGTTGCTGGACTAGGGTTAGGGTTAGAGATAGGGCTGGGTGCACATGCGTGCGTACACGACGAGCCTTGTCAGCATGCACGGCGGCGCTCTGGCGCTCGCATACTGGTGCCAGCTCGCCAGGGCGCGTGCAGCATTCTAGTGCAGCATGTGGCGCGAGATGCTTGCCACAGAGCATCCTGCTTAGGCCTCGTGGCCAGTTGCAGTGGCCAGCGTGGGCGCACGTGGACGCGTGAGAAATGCGGGCGCCGCGCCCACTGCTGCTGCGCCACGCTGTGCTGCTGCTGCGGCTGCTGCTGCTGCTGCTCCTGCTCCTATCCATCCTGCTGCTGCTACTGCTGCTGCTGCTGCTGGTACCGCCGCCGCTGCTGCTGTTGCTGCTGCTGCTGTTGTTTCCGAACCTGTGGGTGTTGCTGCTGCTACTGCTGCTGCCGCTGCTGCTGTTGCTGCTTCTGCTGCTGCTGCTTTGTCAGGACCTGCTGCTGCTGCTGCTACTGCTGCTGTTGCTGCTGCCGCCGCCGCCGCCGCCGCCGCCGCTGCTACTGCTGCTGCTGCCGCCGCTGCTGCTGCTGCTGCTGCTGCTGCCGCCGCTGCTGCTGCTGCTGCTGCTGCCGCCGCCGCCAACGGAAACGCATTGCGCACGACAACAGCGCAGCTGCCCGACACGTCATCATTTCTGTTCAAGTCGGTCACCGATAGCTGAAGCAGCATCGGCTTGATCTGGTCCAGCGCTTGTATCGGCGAGAGCTTCGGCGCTTCGCTAGGGCGCATCGGCGCGTACATGACGAGCCTGGCCAGAATAAACGGCAGCGCTCTGGCGCTCACATACCTGCCGCGTGGCCCGCAGAGGATCACGTCAAGGATTTTCGACAGGCGGTTGAGCTGCTCCTGAGCGCCTGTGAACGCCCGGTGAGCTCTGTCGATTTGGGTGCCGGTGGCGCGTCCATCGAGGTACTACGCCACCCAGGCCTTCGCCGCCAGCTGCAGCTGCGGCTGCTCCACGTCGTGCAGCGCTGCGCCAGCCATGTCAAATCCCCTGCCAACGCCCACCGTGACTTTGCGTCCGTCCTTGTCCGGACAGCGGTGCAGTGGCATCATCCAGATCCTCGCGGTCCGCGATGCGAGGACGCTTGCCGCTTCTCCGTCCACCGCGGTTGTCCTTGCCTTTTCTCTTTGGCAGTCGGATCTTTTTCTTTGCGCCCATCGCGTGCCTGCAGCAGATTGCATTTGAAGCAGTGTTCATTGAGCTGCGACTCGCCAGACGGCTACTGGGATGCCGTGGTTTTTGTTTGTGGTCCTGTGTTATGACCAGTGCACGCGAGTGCTACAGCAGGCTAGCAGTTGAGCTACTCACCGAGACGCGCCGGCACGTGCTCGTAACAGTTTCAGCACGCACGTTGTGCACCTGCCAACAGCAGATCTGCTGCAGTTTAGTGTGCCTTAACGCCACGCGAGTGCAGTCGTGCAGTGCAGTATTCAATTGCATGTTATGCTCTTGATTAGCTCGGCCCACTTGAATTCAACGGCAGCTCGGTGAATCATCAGTGAGACTTGAGACCAGAAGTGGCTTCGCACCTACCTAGTGCTGCGCCAATCGCTCTTTCCTTAGTGCTGCGCCGAGTGAACTGCTGCTGCTGCCTCGTTTCAGCGCCAAAAAATTCAAACCCGGAACTTCAATCATGGCGTTGGGAGACTGTAAGCAAGAAGCCCCTTAACAGCGGTCGTCGGCACCGAGTACATCAGGTGTTAGCGAGGAGGAAGGCGCGGCAGGAAGCGGAAGTGGGCAGCGGTCAGGATGCCGTTTTATCAAAATGTGAGCAGCCGTGGCGAATGTGCCACAACAAGGTCGATCACGCTTTGTGGGAGGCTCATGGTTGGAGCATGCTGCAGTACTTCGCTTTGTACTCATCTGTGTAGTACAGGGAGCCTGGCATATTGATGCAACAGCTGCGCATCGTGACTTTGACTGATGCCATTGTTGATCACTGCTCCAGCTCCTGGAGTTATCTTGTGGAACCTCGTCGAAATCACATCAACGTTAGGCCTCAAAGTTTCGGCCTCGAGAGCACAATTTCTAAGTCACATGTTGTTGCTGAAAGGATGGCGAAGCTTTCAGACCCTTTGCGCTGTCCTGCACCATCAAAGCAGTTATTAAGGTTGCCGGACGGGCATTTCGTTTCTGCGGACACACCAAGCTCCGCGTTGACGTGACCGAGTTCCCATGTCTTGTCAGATCATCTGAGGCGATCATGTGCCTGTTGTGGTGATGCCGTGACAGGATCAGCAATTCTCTGTGTGAAAATTGCATTCAAAGGCAGTTGACACAGTATTGTCATATTGCGGGCGTAGTTGGTTGCCTTTGCTCCATTCTCTGCGCTGCCTAGACTGCCTGTATGCAGCCACAAAAGAACGTGCTTTGCTGCAATCGTGGCGTCAAAGTAAAACACATCACTGCCTTCTGAACGTCTTCTCCACATCTGCTTGTGCTGCAGACATTCACGTGCCTCCCAGCTGCACATTTGCGCAATCCATGTTGACTGCGCCGGTATCAGCTGCCGTCTGCTTCGCACCCTCTGCATCTCAACTCGCACACCCTCCTCCGCCTCTCACAATCAAATTCATGATCTCAATTGATCATCACACCCTCCACCCACGCTCACAATCAAATTCGTGATCTTCATTTCATGATTACAAACTCATGCTCTTAGGTGTTCACCTGCAAGTGGCGCACACCGCCAGAACAGCTGACGCGCTTGTACCGGCGTTTATGCAACACGGTCCTAGAGGACGGAGGCATGGTGCGATGCGTGGAGAACCATGGCGTCAAAGACCTGGCCTACCGCTTCAGGGCTAGAACAGTAAGTACTTGAAGTTGAATAAATGCCCTGCCGCGTCAGCGCCAGGGCGGCAAGTTGCTTAGAGTGTGATTGAAGCACAGCGATTGAAGTAATGTTTTGAAGTACACCATATGGACCTCATGCCCATCGCCTATGTAGTGCTTGAGAGCTAGAACATGAGACGCCTGAAGTCACAACCGATGGGGCCAGGCCTATAGGCCTAATGCCTCAGAGCTGGAATAACAAATGCAACAAGCATATGCCACAACAAATTCAGACCCCCACCCCACCCCTCCAGACAGCCCGCATTGCATTGCAATGCAGCAAGGGGGTCGCGTGTGTTTACGATGCTGCAGAGATCCCAGCGTCGCCCTTTTGTTCAAGCAGGCTCTTCGGCTGCGATACGCTGAACATGCTAATTCTTCAACATGTTCGTTGCAGGCGTTGACCCTAACCTCCAGTGGGTGCTGTTGCGTGCCATGTCTAACCCTAACCCTAAGATGGATTACTGCTTGCGAGCAAACACACAGGCGGCGTATGCAGACGGCACACGCTCAAGGCTGGTCAAGCACTTCAGCACCAGGGTGTTTGAAGTTCAAGTATGCGTCGTGCCGCGTGCTACCCCTGGCACTGCGCCACTCTCCCGTCATGCGGAACGTGACACTCTTGCAACGCCGCCGCTGCGCAAAGTTGAAGTTCAGCACCTGAGTTGGCGATCGGCAATCTGTGGCGCGCGCGCCTTGGTCCCAGCATCCGCTTTCACCATTCAACGTGTACATCATGAAATCCGCCACTCACTTTCGACCCCACACGCACAAGAGGCATTCGCGGCTAAGCACACCTTGTCACCTAGAGCTCTGAGATCTTCTTATTCGTTTCCATGAGTGCGCGCGGCGATTGCGCGCGGGAGGCATCCACCTTGTCTCTGTGTGCTGTTTTGCCCTCAGCATCAGCTGTGCGCCTTCACAGTACTTTAAGTACGTGATGAAATGCACCACTCACCAGCGACCGAACACGCGCATGAGCGCGCACTGCAATTGCGCGTGGGAGGCACTGAGTTTGTGTCTGTGTGTGCCGCGCGCGCCGCGTGCGCAGGCCATGAGCGGCTCGGAGAACCGGTATCACACACGCGGGCGCTGGGTAAGTATGTATTTCGACGCGCGCCCGGAGACGCTGGACAAGATCGACGCCGATCTCAAGATGCAGGACTTCTACCTACGGTCAAACACAATCAAGCCGGTGAGAACGAAGTGCATTCGCTGTGAGGTGAAACCGGCAACTCTCTCCTCCTGGGAGGCGACGGGTTCAATTTTAGCTGAAAATTGCTGCATGTAAACTTCAACTTGAACTTCAAGTGCCCCGAGACGCTGGACAAGATCGACGCCGATCTCAAGCTGCAGGACTTCTACCTGCGCTCCACTACAAACAAGCCGGTGAGGAGCTGAACTTGAAGTAAAGAATGGTCGCATGCAAACTTCAACAGACCATCTCAAGCTGCAGAACTCCTACCTGCGCTCCACCACAATCAAGCCGGTAAGAATGAAGTGCATAACTGTGTGGTGAAACCGACAACTCTCGTGCGAGGTGCGCTCCATTACGATCAAGCCGGTGAGAAGTTTAACTTCAAGTGAAGAGTGGCCGCGCATGTGAACTATAACTGACGATATCAAGCTGCAGAACTTCTACCTGCGCTCCACCACAATCAAGCCGGTGTGGAGTGTAACTAACTTAAAGTGAAGAGTGGCCGCGCATGTGAACTTCAACTGAAAACCCAACTGTGCGCATCCACCTGTGTGATTGTCCACTGAGTGTGTTGATGCAACGCTCCACCATGATCAAGCCCGTTGGTGTTGTGTTAACTTCAACTGCCATGAACTTTAACGGTGTCATCGCCTCCCCAAGACGATGGTGAGAGAGTAGGCGCTCACGCAATTAGCGCATGATCACTCGCTACCGCCCCGGCCTTCTCGCTATGGGCCAACAGTCTCGCGTTCGTACGCATTTATGTAGAAAGATAGTAGGTATGTATGTATATTCCGCACATCGGACGCAGCGCTTCGCTGCTGGTGGGTGCCGCGGTGCCATCGCTGCTGTGAAGTTTATGAAGGTCTCATGTAGCGGTGTACAGCGGTGTGCGCAGCGTATGCCTGGTTTACAGAAACGCGGCGGAGCGTGTTGTCGTTGTTGTGTCCTCTCGTGTTTCTGTCGTGGCAGCAAAGTAGGCGCTGCTTCGCTGTTTATTGTACGATGCCGTTCAGAGCCGCAGCATTGCCATCTAGTCACCGTGTATGGCCACAAGCAAGCAACAGTGACATATGCTAGCATGCCCTCTATGGTTCTCATGCCACTCGTCGTTTCATGGCGTCTCTGCTGGTAGCCCTGGGGTCAGGGTTTCCTCAGCAAGACATTGAATACATCACTGCTGCACGAGTTCTGGTGGTGCTCTGCCCTGGCTGCCGGCCAGAGGGCTTCCTGTGGGCTGAAAGGTTTTGTTTTTTTTTCCCCTTGTTGCAACAACCTACCAAGACAACGCTTGTGTGGACCGTGGCATATACATACCGTATGCGTATGTATGTACACCGTGGCAACTGCATCGCCACGAGCTCCCTTGTCCCAGCTTTTGACATCATTACTCTACCTGATGACTCATGACACCAGCAGTGCCCGAGTGGTACTGAGCTCCCGAACGCTCTCCTCTTAGGGGTAGGGTTACGGTTAGGGTTAGGGCTAGGGTTACCCTCGACCGCCTCGACGAACAACAAACCACATGCAAAAAACAAGCGCTGCAAACAGCACGTTTTCCAGTAACAGCGCTCATGCGACGCACGCCAAAAGCACCAAACAACAAAGCGCCATGCGCAGCGCGCGTTCGCTCCGCCGTTCCCTCCCGCTCACCACCCGCTCCCCTGCCTTTCCTGCACTGCAGGTGGTCAAGATGAACTGGATATCGACGCGCCACAAGACCAACCCCTGGGAGCGCGATGCCACCGACCCCCTCCCCTTCTACATGGTCCCCTCCAATTCGCTCGCGTACCGTCCCGGCGAAGCGCCGAGCGCTGCTGCGTACGCCGATTCCGTAACCGACGCGAGCGGTTTCAGGCACGCGGGCTACGTGCGCATGGCGTCCGAATACCAGGACAGGGAGAAGGTTGAGGTGCGTTGTTGAAGTTGGCATGTCACCGGACTTGGTCACGGGCGCGATGCGCTCATGATGAGTTGAAGTTGTACGTCGGTATATAGGGTGACGAGTGTAAATTCGGTGCGACCCAGCACGGCGTGGGGGCCTACTGTATGTGTCACGTGGGCTGGCGTAAAATAAGGTTGTTTCGAATGCGAGGCGTGTCTAGCGCTGCTGTTTCTACGATGGATTCAGCAGCAGCTGGAGGCACTTTTGGGGGGGTGGAGGCACGTTTGGGAGTATACACATGTACACGTGTGCGCGCCAACGGAAAAAATGTGTGCAAATTCAAATCGGGCGACTTGCACATCCCGTCTCTGTAACGAAGGCATCATGCTTGCATGGTAATGTCCGTCCCTGACCCCTCCTGACTCAGCTGCTCGCTTAGGGTTAGGGTGAAAAGCTCTTCTACATGACACTATCCCTGTCATGCAGAGCGCTCATGCCTGTGCGTTAAGATACAGACACATTGCAGCGGGTGCCGTATCAATCCTCTGTGGTCCGGAATCAAAATTGACCGTGTATCCCACCCCCACACACATCGACTCGCCAGTCGCAGCCGATGTGCAACGCCCAATTTCAACCCTGTTCAACTTCAACCCTGTGATGAAAACTTCAACTTTCCCCTGCAGATGCCCTCCGAGGCAAAGCTCGGCCGCCCCCCCGCTCCCACCGACTATGAGAAGGAATTCCCCGAGTACATCTACAGAGGCAAGCTCACAAAGACCCCCCAAGACCTGAGGCCACCGGGGAGTCCCAGGGAGAGGGCGTCGCTCTTCAGCGCCGATTCGTCCAGCGCCGGTAGGTGGCTGCCTTCGCGCGATCGCAGTTACTCTGATTCAGAGTCAGGGTCACAGTACCCCTCCAAGTACAAATCGGGGGATGAGTCAGAGTCAAGGTTGGAGTACCACTCCAAGTACGACCAGGAGGATCCCTACCCAGACTTTGACCCCGATGGGAACCCTTGGGAGGATGCGCCGTCTGGGGAGGAGGGTTTCGAGTCGGACGAGGGCGATTCGCGCGATGGCAAATAAGACGCTTCGAGAAAGTGTTAGTGTGTGTTCTCGTCTCTTGTTGCGCGCGCGCATGTGTGGCATCCGCGGCGATTGTGTGCGACACATGGTATGGTTTGAGGCAAGGGCTCGTGTCATGACTCACAAGTCATGACTCACAAGTCATGAACACCAGTCGATGAGTGTTTTCTAGTAGTTCTCGCTCCGGGCAACGAGTACTTGGGGCCCTTCAAGTACAGTCCATGCGTACAAGTTGAAGAGCACAAACGGGCAGCGAAGTCTCATTCACATGCATGTCATCAGATGTACGGCAGGCACAGGTAAATTGGTGGGGAAAAAAAACATTTTGTCCTCTTTTCTCATCCTTGTAAATTCAGCAATGGCAGCTGCACAAAGCAGTGTGCGCACTCTGTCAGAGACAGCTGTTGTCCGTTGAAGGCCAGGCAACAGAGCAGAGTTGATCTGAATTGCAGGTGTGCCAATTTGCTTGTCTATGCCACACCTACAACAAAGCATTATGATAAGAGACAGTGGTGGTGATGCTATACTTCAAAATTGAAGTGCCATGTGACCCCTGCTATGCACGGTGGCCTACTGCTCCCTCTGAGCTGCACAACGGAGTGCTTTACAGTATGCAAAGCAGCCGCAAGGGTGTGTGGCAGCCTCACTGTCTCTCGAGTGCGCATGCAAGTAGACAGCACGACACTGCCACTGCGCCGCACGATGTGGTGTGCACACCATGTTCCCCGGCTTGGCTCCGCAAGTGTGCCAGCGCACTCTGCCGGCGCACTGTCACCGCGCAAAACTGCGGCGGCAGCCTCTCAAAAGATTGCGTCAGAGGCATACAGCCCGAGTGCTGTTCTCGAGGCGTCGTCACTGCGTTGCCACCTGGCTCTCTGACCTGAGCACTGCTGACGCTGCTGCTGCTGTCACCAGCGACTGTGTCGATGCACACCTGCCGCATGCGGCGACAGTCTGTCGCGGCGGCGCAGCGCCAGATTTACTGGCCTGCCCACGCGCAAACATGCGCAGCAAAGGGCGTCGGCAGCATTCGTGTGTCTAACACATGGTCTGGCAGCTGCTGCGGCGCCGCAAAGCGGTCGTTGAGCATCGCTGCCCTCACAGCTGTAGTGGCGGGCCGTGGCGTGGAACGATGCTGGCGCGGGTGCTATGCTGTCGTGCTGCTGCTGTGCGGTCGGCCAGCGTGACCTGCGACTCGTTGCACGTGCAATTGCGGCGATAGTGCCAGCGAGGCGAGTCAACCCGGCACGCCCCGATCGCATTACGCTCAGGGAAGCAGCTGCGCAAACCGCCTGCATCTGGTGCGCTTTGCTGTACCAGCAGCACTGCCAGCTGAGCTGCCGCCCTCATTGGTCCACTGCACAGCACAGGCCGGCTTTCGATTCGGCGGCTTTTGCTGACGTCTGCCATGCACCGCTGCCGCATTCATGCTGTGAGTCAATGTCCGCTTCAGCTAAGCTCGACCACCGTATAGGCGTCGCCGCCATCGGAAGAGTCGGCGGGGCGCGCGCGCTTGACCATGGGTGCCTTTGGCAGCCATGCACGCAGTCCCTTCTTGAGCACTTCCGTGCCGTGGCCGTGTAGGACAAAGGCGACACCGTTGCCATTCATGATGCACCTGAGGGATGGATGAGAGCAACAGTTGGAGTCATAGTTGAAGTTATAGACGCTGCAATCGACGACGCAATGAGCAAAGGACGGAGCGTCGCTGAAGTTGTACTTACAGGCAGCTGGTATGAATTGCATGCCGTACCAACGCTGCTTCAAGTTCAACTTGAACTTCCACAGGCGTTGTGTACACAGCTACTGCACGCCATGAAGCCAGGTCAAGAACCTCGACCCAACCTTGTCCACACAACCCTGCACTATCTCAACAAGCAGGAAATACAATCAGGCGTGCAGCCCCGCTGCCGCTGCCCGCGAAGCACTCAGCGTCACCTGTTGAAGAACTGGTCGCACAGCAACTTCGACTCCTCCAGTGACTTGCCGCGCAGGTCCAGCGTGTTTGCGGGCGTTCGCACGTATGCCTTGGCCTGGGGCCCCACGGGTACGCTGGGAGTAATAGATACATACCCCCTGCTGCCCTTCCTACCGCCGCTAGAGGCGATCTCTTGCTCCATGTACTGGGCGACGCGGCGGCTGGTGCCGCCGCTGCCGCGGCCGCCGGCTTGCGCCTTGATGCCGGACTGCGCGGGCGAGGGGCGTCACATGTGAGGTGAAGTTGGGCAAGTGAAACTTTGAAGTTGTGTTCATCTGATGTTGGCAATGCGGCAACTGGTGGCGCTGCTGCTGCGGCCGCCGGGATGCCGGACTGCGCAGGCAAGGGGCGTCACAGGAGGTGAAGTTGGGCAACCTAGGGCTTGAAGTAAAAATGAATTGAGCAATGGTGTGCGGCCGGCGCCGCTGCCGCGGCCGCCGGCTTGCACCTTGATGCTGGATGAGGAGCGTCACAGGAGGTGAAGTTAGGCCACTGCAAAGAACAGGAGCGCTGCACCGAGCGACGTACCCAGCGGTGGAAGCGCGCGGTCTGTGGCACAAGTTTCCACAGTGCTCAATACATACTTCAACTTCAAGCCCTCACTGCTCAACACATGCTACTTCAAGCCCTCAGATGCCCAGTTTCACGTGTGGGCAGCAGCGACAGCTCGTGGAGCCGGCACTTGATGGCGGCCCGTCCGATCGCTGGACGTTCACAGCCACTTCTGAATTGTTGAAGTACACTGTTGAACATGCACTTTCAGAGCTGAGCACTGACCCTGCGGCGAAAGCCTGCGATCAGCGGCAGCGACAGCTCGTGGGGCCGGTACTTGATGGTGGCGCGGCCGCCGACGTTGCCGTCAACTTCTGTACTATTTGAAGTACACTGTTGAAGTACACTGTTGAAGTATATTGTTGGAAGTACATGAGCGAGAATTAATAAAAAGTACATGCTGAGCGTTGAGCCGGATAACTCACCCTGCGGCGGAAGCCTGCGGTCGGCGGCAGCGACAGCTCGTGGAGCTGGTACTTGATGGTGGCGCGGCCGCCGACGTTGACGTCGACACCGCTCTTCTTGTGCACGCGAACGACGGTCCCCTCACGGCCGTACATGATGCCGCGTGCACACACCACAACTTTCTCGTTTAGCGACAGTTCGTGGTCGGGGGTCAGGGGGGTCAGCCCCAGGTCATCCACCTGAGAAATAATAAAACGCAATTTTTTTTTATGCACTTGAAGTTGGTAGTGAAGGTTCAGTTGCACGCGCTCAGTGGCTTCGTCGTTCAACAACAGCTCTGGGGCAGCGGGTGTACTCTGCGGTTAGGGGGGTCAGCCCGAGGTCGTCCACCTGGGGGGGGGGGGTGTAACAGATGAAAAGTGAGGGTACTCAAAGTTGGTAGTGAAGTTCCGGCCGCACGCGCTCGGAGACTTCGTCGTTCAGCAACAGCTGGGGGGCAGCGGGTGTTGCCTGAGATTTTCAACCTGAGGACATGAAGGTCATGGAGGTTGGTAGTGAGTTTTCGGTCCTGCCTATTCACCACACTGCCTGCATTCCATTTGCCAGTGCATCACAGTGTACGCCTGTTTGTAGCGTTGCGCTCATTGTGGCACATCACAACTGCCATTGACTGGACTGTATGCCCAATGCCGCCGACAGTCGCAGCAAGTTCAGTCTAACTTACAGGCGTGCCGTTGCGGCGTGCTGAGCTCAGTAGGCATCAAACATGTACTGCTCGAGTACACATTTATGTACTTTTTATTAATTCTCGCTCAGGGCGCGAAAAAGCCCAGATGATTGGCATCTAGCTGTAAGGAATCTACATGTCGTATGACAGTCTGAAAGTGTCGCAACGACAACCACTCAAACGCCGCCGCCGCCAAATGGACATTTATGTACATGAGGTGGTGATTTGCGCCTATCCTTCGCTCAAATATGTAGGCATGTATGCAGTGCTTCTTGTGCCTCTCCATGCGCAACGTCGTTTGCAATGCTACTGTTGCAGCACATATATCACAAAATGAGTACACGTGCAGATGTGAAGTCTGCATGGTACGCGTATCATGTGGTACCTTCTCGCGAATGTATACCTCTGCTTGTGCCTCCTCCTCCGCCGCGGCCTTGATTGTCTGCAGTGGCCCGGTGATTTAACTCAAGAGTACATGAAGCAGATTTGATCGAGTACATCAAGTACATGAAGTTGCTGTGATTGCCCACAACGACTCAATGCTGGAGCAAATGGACACCTATGTACACCTCGAAGTACAATCGTCCCGTTCGTGTATGCAAATATGTACGAAAAACAGGAGTACGCAAGGCAAAGCTGAAAGCAAACTTCCACTTCTACTTCAAATAACTTCTACTTCTACTTCAAATACATTAGGTTGTTTGTGGTACGTACCTCCCCCCTTGCCTCCTCTTCCGCCACCGCTTTGATGGCCCGCAGGGAGCCAATGCTGGAGCCAATGATAGACAGGCTGCAACGCACACACGCACACACACACAAACACACACACAAGCACATACGTAACCGACTTTGTCAGCCAGCAGCATGCAATCAAGAGGGTTTTGGTCAGGGTTAGGGCTAGCCATCGGGATCAAGGTTGATAGCGTGGGTTAAGGACAGGGTTAAAGTGTAAGAGACAACGGCAGACACGCTTTGGCGCACGCAAAACCACCGACCAATGTCAGCCAACACAGGACGTGATGATCATCACCATCATTGTACATAGCAGCATTCGCCTGTTGTTGCGTGGCACGGTGTGCAGTGCTTACTAGTAGTGCGGGTTCAGCAAACTCTCGTGAACTCAATGCGTTTTGCGTGATATTGAAGTTCAGAAGTTGAGATTGACATGCCCGGGTGTGCAATTTCATCCTGTGGATCCTCTACAAAGGTTTCTATCAACGCACCTAATCGAGAGGAGCCTCATACACCGCTAGATCTGCTGTCACAGCAGCTCCACCATCCGAAACACCACCACGTGATGAACTGGATCTACAACAAGCTGTATTGCAGCAACAACAGCTGACTGCGGTCCTTCAATGTACTTCAACACCACCACCTGATGAAGTTAGTTACTGTGTTGAGGCAGCAAAAGCTCACCTGGGGTCCTCCTTAAGCTTCTCAAACACCTCCTTAAGCTTTGCCTCTCGCGCCTCAAGCTCTATTGCATACTCTTCCGCCGCCTCGCGGCGTGCATCCGCCTACGCAAACGAGGGTTGAAGTTAGTATCATACTAGGGCTTGAAGTTGGTGTCAGGCTTGGGCTTGAAGTTTGCTTCACGCGCCTCAAGCACTATTGCATACTCTTCCGCCGCCTCCCGTCGGACGTCCGCCTGCGCAAACAAGGGTCGAAGTAAGTGTTAGGCTCGGGCTTGAAGTTTGCCTCTTGCGCCTCCAGCTCTATTGCATGCTCTTCTGCCGCCTCCCAGCGCGCGTGCGTCTGCGCAAACGAGGGTTGAAGAAGTGTGACGCTAGGGGCTTGAAGTTGGGGTGGGACACAGCATCGGGTTCAGCTTGTTCTCCTGTTTTCAATCAACCCCCCAGAAAACTAACCACCAGGCTGTCGAAGTCGCACACGGCCCCTGTACCTGCAAAGTGCACTCCAACATAAATTCAAATTCAGCATGCATGCTTGAAAGGCACGCCTGCCACAACTTGATGTCACACATTAAACTTGAAGTTGTTGACAAGGCCCTGCACCCTACTACATTATTGTTGAACGACGTAAACCCGTATGAATGCTCGGCGCGCTCACCTTCTTCCTCTGCACCGGACGTTTTGCTCGCTCTGGCACGCCCCTGTACATCGCCTGCACTTAGAAGTTCAACTTGTTTCACTGCTCATCCTAACTGCTCATCCTAACTCTAACTCTGACCCTAACCCTAATCCTGCTTCCTCCCTTATCTCGTGCTTTGCCTCCCCCAGCTCATGCCCACAGTTGTTAACATTCTGTCGCAGACATACAGCATGCCGCCTAACCCTAACATGCCAAGACTTGATGTTTTGGACTTTCCAGTTGGACTGTTGAAGCCCGCGCATTGAACTTGCTTGAACGCTTCGCCTCCTCCATATGCATCCGTGCACCCTTCATTCTTGTTGACCATAAACTCGTTTGTCAACGCGCGCATTGATGTTGAACTTGAAGTTGCATCACTGCTCGGCGCTCTCACCTTCTTCCTCTCCGCCTCGCGCTTCGCCGCTTCCATATGCACCGCTGCGCCCTTACTTCTTGTTGAACGCAAACGCGTGTCAACATGCAATTGAACCTCAACTTGTTTCAACGCTCAGCGCGCTCACCTTCTTCCTCTCCACCTCCCGCTTCGCCTCTTCCAGAGCATCTTCGCGCGCCTTCAGCTGAGCCCTGACATCATTCATCTCCACCTCCCTCAGACGCAGGTTCTCTCGCTCCTGCTCCAGCTCCCGGATCAGGTCGCTGACCTGTCATGATTCAAATGTTTCATGATCACATTCATGAATCTTCATACTTGAAGACTAATCGGGTTCTCGCTCCTGCTCAAGGTCTCGAATCAGGCCGGCGCTCAATCACCCGGATCAGGTTGCTGACCTGTGAATCATGATGTTCACGACTTCGTCCATGAATATCTACAGTTGGCGACCAAGCAATCTGCTTCTCGGGTCATCTCGCTCCTGCATTATAAAACTCCCTCATGCCATTGACCTGTTGTCGGGTGAAACTACACATCCTCACAACATTTGTGAACCTCCTCGTTTTGGGGCCCAGCAATCTGCTCCTGAGCAGATCGGTTGGATCACAGCAATCAAACGATCAGATATACGAAGCATTCCTAGTCACCACAAAGGGTACCGTAAATCACGGGGTATAAGATACCCGTTCCTTAACAACGCCAGCTTTTTGGGTCTCTTAGATACAGGTTTCTTATACGGCGTATAAGAAAGGGAGTATCTTATACAGCAAACCTAGTATCTTACATACACAACTGTCAACATGCTATAAGAAACAGGTATCTTATACGGCGTATGTACATTTATGCGCGCATGCGTATGCGTATGCGTCACCAACGGTGTTGGGGTCTTGAAGTTGAGAGCTGTGAGGTGTGAGAGGTAGTACGGCTGTACAATGAATGCCGCCGGTGGTAGTGCAGCTGCTTTAGCCGGTTTAGCAGCAGCAGCAGCAGCAGCGGCAGCAGCAGCAGCAGCGCCACCAGCGATGGTGAATCAGATGACCGCTACCAGCACCAGAGCCTGCTGCCAAGCGCGAGCGAGGGCCTGCCAAGCTCATGCACTGCTTGCTGCATGCCTGTCGTTGGCGCTTTGCTACAATTTGAAAGTTGCCTTGCTTGCTGCACAAGGTACGGGGTTACTTATACCATCGCGTAAGGAACCCCCTTTCTTACACACAAGGGTTCCTAATGCTGCGTGTAAGAAAGGGCGTTTCTTATACAGGAAACCTAGTATCTTACATACATGCCTGTCAAAATGTTATAAGAAACGGGTGTCTTATACGCCGTATAAGATACCCGTTTCTTATACAGAGGCACTGCCTTATACCCCGTGATTTACGGTACTTTTCGAGATTTGCTTGCCTGCCGCTTAGTGCCGATGACACAGTAAGTTATGAGAAGTTCTACTTGAAGTAATCAGTCACTTGAAATCAGTCATCGCCTGTCACGTTCCCTCAGTTAGCAGCGACTTTTAAACTGATGCCTTCAAAATTAGGGGTAGGTGGTGGCTGATGCAGAGCGCAAAACAACAGCAGCACTAAACCATTACTTCATCTTCATTACTTCAACTTGAAGTCAGCGCTCACCTGCTGCTGCCGCGTCCCCTCGTCCAGCAGCGACTTGGCCCTCTCCAGCATCGGCGCCGGCAGCCGCAGCGCTACTTCAACTTCATTACTTCAACTTCACTACTTCAACTTGAAGATTCACTACTTCAACTTGAAGAAGTCAGCGCTCACCTGCCGCGTCCCCTCGTCCAGCAGCGACTTGGCCCTCTCCAGCACCGGCGCCGGCAGCTGCAGCCTCTCCGCCACCGCCAGCGCAAACGACTCGCCTATCGCACCCGCCATCAACCGGTACGTGGGGCGCCCTTCCACAAACTGCATCGCCGCGACTTTAAAGCGCGCGTCCCCTGCCGCGAGCTCCTTCAGCTGCAAGTAGTGCGTCGTCAGCGCCACGCGCGCGCCGCTGTCGAGCAGCGCTTCGAGGAGCGCCTGCGCTAGCGCGACGCCTTGCGCGGGGTCCGTGCCGCTGCCCATTTCGTCCATCAGGACGAGGGCGCCGGGGCGTGCGCGCTCGAGCACTGCCTTGCACACCTGGGGGGGGGGGAATGGTAGGCGGTGAGGAACTGGTGGGTAGGTTGCTAGTGAGAAATTGCAAGGGACATTATTAGTGATCAGGTTCCGGGGCGCGCGCACTCGAGCACTGCCTTGCACACCTGGAGGGGTTAGTAGGTATCAAGGGTTGCAAGGTAGATTGGTAGTGATTAGATTTGTCCCCCACCATGGTATGCCCGCTGAATAACCACAGGCCCACCCCCATGACATACAGGTAACTTCAAAACCAGAGTTAGCAACTACACTGGGGCGTTGAAGCCAGGCCCCCCTCTCAACATCAACGTTGAAGTCTCACCATGAGGTGCCCGCTGAACGTCGACAGATCCCCCGTGACGCTCTGCAGATCCCCAATGTCGGCGAGAACGGGATCAAACACATCGACGCGTGCACCGCGCGCCGCTGGTACGGGTATTCCCGCTCGCGCCATGAGAGCTACCAGCCCTAGCGTCTTCAGCACCACGGTTTTGCCGCCGGCGTTGGGGCCGGTGAGAACCAGTGCCTGAGGATGTGAAGAATGAAGTAGGGTTAGGTTAGGTTAGGTAGGGTTAGGGTAAGGGTAGGGTTACACGAGGTAGGGTACGGGGATGCCCGCTGGTGCCATGAGGGCCACTAGCCCTAGCGTCTTCAGAACGACGGGTTTTGCCGCCGGCGTTGGGGCCGGTGAGGACCAGTGCCTGAGGATGTGAAGAATGAAGTAGGGTTAGGTTAGGTTAGGTAGGGTTAGGGTAAGGGTAGGGTTACACGAGGTAGGGTATGGGTATGCCCGCTGGTGCCATGAGGGCCACTAGCCCTAGCGTATTCAGGACGACGGTTTTGCCATCAAGGTTGGGGCCGGTGAGGACCAGTGCCTGAGCGGTGTGGGGGTATGAGGTAGGGTTAGGCTTAGGGTAAGGTAGGGATATACTTTGGGTTGGGGGGTTTGTGAATCTCGTTAGGGTTGGGGTTGGGGTAAGGTGAGGACCAGCGCCTGAGCGATGATGTGGAGAACGAGGTAGGGTTGGGGTGAGGGGGGCATTGTAGGCAATCAGGGTTAGGGTAAGGGTAAGGGGGTAGGGCCATACGACGTATGGTTAGGGTTTGTGGAAGCCAACGTTGAGAATGGGGTCGGGGCAAGGTGAGGACCTGAGCGGTCTGGAGCACGGAGGTGGGTTACGGTCAGGGTGGGATTGTAGGCAATTACGGTTAGGCTTAGTGGCGGCCAGAGTCCTTGCCATGCATCGCCAGCATGAGGTGGCGAAACGATGGCAGAATCTGGCATAAAGCCGCACTGGGTAAACACCTCCTTCCGCCGCACAAACCTGCGACGAGGCATCTAGCTCAGCGCAACGCCGCCGAAACGATGGCAGAATCTGGTATAAAGTCCCATCAGCCGAAAACTCCTGCCACGCACACCTCCAACAAAGCATCTCGCTCCAGGTCATTTTGGGCACCGGGGGAGTCCTTGTCACGCAGCGCCAGCCTGAGGTGGCAAAATGATGGCAGAATCTGGTATGAAGTGCCAACGGCTAAACACTTTCGCCACACACACACGCACCTGTGACGATGCATCCAACTCCAAATCATTGGGCACGGGGTCCTTTCCCACGCAGCGCCAACACATATGCAGTGGGGGCCATGAAGGCAGAACCTGGCATAACCTTGCACTTGGCAAAAGTAATGGCAGAACCTGGCGTATGAAACTTGCACCTGCGCGTACCTTGGCACCGCCTGCCATCAGCTTGACACTGGCGTTCCTGCCACAAAACCGCCACACGCACCTGCGACGCGGCGTCCAGCTCCAGATCATTGGGCACTGGATCCTTCCCACGCAGCGCCAGCACCGGGTGGCGCACGGCGCGCAGGCGGATCGCGCCCTCGCTGCCGACCTCAGGAATGGTGCCTCCGAGTCGAGCTCCGAGTCGCGCGCGCGCACACGCCAGGTCCACCTCCGCAGCAGCGCTCAGCGAGGCGAGCAGCGGCCGCTGGTTCTGGCCAACCTGCGCCAGGCAGCATGAAGTGTAGGAGAGTCGCAGGTTGAGGTGCACAGTGTAGGAGAGTCACTGGTTGAATTGCACTGAGGTCAGTGAGGCGCGCAGCAGCTGTTGGTTCTGGCCGACCTGCGCAGGCAAGGCAGTGCTCAGCATGAATCATAGGAGAGTCACTGGCAGAGTTACACTGAGCGGTCGCGAGACGATGACTTGTGCGGCGCTTCCGCCACGGAGACCAGCGACGCGAGCAGTGGCCGCTGGTTCTGGCTGACCTGCGCAGGCAGCAGTGGTCAGCATGAAATGTAAGGAGAGTCACTGGTGAGTGTGTGGGGAAGTCACTGGTTGACTTGCCCTGTTATTGACAACGGGGTGCGGCTGCGAGTCAAATTCTGAGTCAGAGTCCGGCTGACCTGCACAGGCTGCTCAGCGCATCGAGGTATGGGAGAGTCACTGGTTATGTTGCACTGCAACTTGAGACAGGTTGAGGCCGATCTACACAGACAGTGCTTCGCGTGAGCAGAGCTGTCGGTGCAGAAACAAGGCCACATTTCGTGCATGATGCGTAAAACCTCAACATTTGCTTTGCAGTACGTACCTTGATGGTCATACGCGACCAGGATGCGCGCTTCCTCCGCCTTAGGGTTAGGGTTAGCTTAGGGCTAAGATCACTTAAAACTAGGGCTGTGGTTAGCCCAGGGTGCCCACTGCGTTGTGCGCAGATGCCTTGGGCTTAGCGAGGTGCTTGGCCAGGGTGCGCCCGCTACAGAAACCGAGGCCTCAATTCAAGTCTACTGTAACAAACATACATGCATACCTTGATGGTCATGCGCGACAGGATGCGCGCTTCCTCCGCCTTGAGCGCAAGCTTCAGCTCCACCAGCTCATTGGTCGGCTCGACGACGGATGACGGCTCTATGAACAGCGTCTTGCCCGTGCGCGATACGTCGTGGACGATGCCGACGCTGCGAACATAAACAAGAGGTTCAGCATACATGACATCAAGATGCGTGTCACGTACATAGTGCTTCAAAGTTTACGATGTTTATGTATTGTACACCAGATCAACAGGGTCTTGCCCGCGCACGATACGTCGTGAACAATGCCGACGCTGCACATGAGGAGGAAAACCACATGTGAACAACCACGGCGCATGCATGTACATGATGCTTTGAAGTATATGGTGTGCATATGATGTCAACAGGGTCTTGCGCATGGGCAATACGATACGTCGTGGATGATGCCGATGCTGTGGAAATGGGGAGAGTTGGGGTTAGGGTTAGGGTAGGGTTTAAGGATAGGGTTACAGTAAGATAGACAATTGTGCTTGAGGACATTGTAAAGCATCAGCAGTAAACACTGGGTTACAAAGTAGGGTTAGGGTTAGAATTATAGAAGCCTACAACAGGATGAGCGCGAGGATGAGTAACTGTTAGGGCAACGGAAGTCACGAACCTGCGGTGGAACCGCTACTAAGGGTGAAGCAAGTGACTCGCTTTAGGAAAAAAAAAAGTCACTCACTTTGCGCTTGTACTATAGTAGTATTGCAAGCAACAGGTCAAGGGTTTCAATTGAGATTGAGCAAGTCACTCACTTGCGCTTGTACGTGGGCTTCACAGGCAGCACAAAGCGGCCATTGACCTCTGACACGTCAGATGATTTGATTGATGATAAGGAGGTGAAGGACAGTCACTCACTTGCGCTTGTCATAGGCTTCACAAAAGGCAGCACAAGTGCCGCTGCAACAAGACGCACATTTGATTGAAGTTGAGGCACGCCACTCACTTGCGCTTGTATGTGGACTTCACAGGCAGCACGAGTACAAAGCAGCCCTTACCGATTCCCTTACTTTAACCCTAGTCCTAACCCTTACTCAGGCAAGTCACTCACTTGCGCTTGTACGTGGGCTTCACGGGCAGCACAAAGCGTCCATTGACCTCTGACACGTAGGCGCCCCTGCCCTCGTCCGCCAGCATGCCGCTGAAAGTACCCGAGCTGAGCAGCTTCTGCACCGACTGCCGGATGCTGCACAGAGGAGGGTGGGGGTGGGGGGGGGGGGGGGGGCAAGGTTAGGGCTAGGGTTAGGGTTGGGCTAAAGTTAGGGTTTGTGGAGCAGTGCAAGTACAGCATGCGAAGGCATCTCGCACTCCGTCACGTCTTCTCAAAGACGTTGGGATGATTTCTGCCGGATGATGCGCGGAGAGCGCGCAAGGAGGGCTAGGGCTAGGGGGTTAGAGGTGGTGTTTGGTGTAGGCTAGGGTTAGGGTTAGAGGTAGTGTAAGGGTCAGTGCAGTGCGCAGCTTGATGTCAATTCTGGCCCTGTCCTCAACTCCAACCCGGAGCGTTTGTAAGGCATCGCAAGCACGCAGTGACTGCTGGGTATGCATGTATTTCGGGCAAGACTGCCAAATGCGGCATGGGAAAGCGTGCAAATGCAGCCCGTCACGGCTTTTTCATCACTGAGATGTTTTCTGAAACTGATGCGGCGCAATGTAATCCCTCCTGCTACCCACTCTCACAGAGGCCGCGGGGACTCCAACCCTAACCCTAACCTTTACCCTAACTCTAACCCTAACCTAACCCTAATTGCGTATGCCGGACCAATTCTCGTCTCACTCACCTGCTGCGCTCTTACAGGGTCAGGGTTCACCCGAAGCCTAACCCTGACCCTGATCCGTCGCGCCCATCCTAACGCCTATCTTTATCTTCCTGCGGCCCTGAATTTGACTCTAGACCCAACCTTGACTCTTCTTTGGTACAAAGTCCATCCATCCAAGCAACCCTAACCCTAACCCTGACCTTGACCCTAAAACCAATTTTAGCCCTGAACCCAGCCCTAACCCTCACCCTTGCCCTAAGCCTACCCCTAACACCACCCGTAACCTAACACACTGACCCGACCCTTCATCCAATGCCAACATGATGCAAACTTTGATGCATGCACACCTGCTTGAGCATGCGCAACACCGCTCCGGCTGCTGTCAGCCTTTGGGGGTTAGAATAGGATTTAGGGTTAAATTGGAGTAAGGTTAGAGGTAGGGTTAGGGTTAGAGTTAGGAGCACACCTAATGCCAGCCCCCTCAAGGAGGGCAGGCTCTTGAATCTCGGAAAAAACTTCTTCCGCTCACCTGTCATACAGCTTGTCTATGCGCGCGCGCAGCCGCCCCAGCTCCGGAAACTTCTTCCCGCACAGCTCTCCCGTCGCGTCAAACGCCTCGTGCAGCAGCTCCACCAGCTCCGGATCCAAATAAATAGGTCGCGTCAGCCCCTGCAGCGTGGGGGTGGGGTAGCGCGCGCCCGCGCCGCCGCTGACAGTTACGCCCCGCACCGGAGCGTCCCCCTCCTCCGGGTTGAAGAAGCGCTTGAGGTTGGAGAGCGACGTGAGGCAGTCACTGACTTCGCGCAGCTCGGGGGGCTCGAGCGTGGTGCCCTTTGCTGCGAGCGCTATGATGGCCTCGATGTCCATGCCGCTGGCGATGGGCACCGGCTCCGTGAGCGAGTATACTTCCTCCACGCCCCTGTTGAAGTTGGGTTGAAGTTGAGGCGTGGTTGAGTTTGGTTTGAGTTTTGGCTAAAGGTGAGTTTGCTTGGCATATGTACACGGAAGAGGTGAGCGAGTATACCTCCTCCACGCCTCTATTCAAGTTGGATTGGAGTTGAGTCATCGTTGAGTATTGGTTCCAAGTTGAGGTCGCCTGACATCTAGTGTTGGTTCGAGGTGAATTCGCATACTTGACATCTGTACAAACCAGAGTGTCAGCTCGAATTTGGTTCTGGCCCCAAATACAACTTCTGGCTCAGGGTAAGGCCACAAAACAGAAGCGCAGGTCACGCGGAGGGAAGACACGAGACTGCGTGCTGAAGCGTGATGCACTTCAAGTTGAAGTACATCAGATAAGGATGACGTGCGGTGGGTCTGAAATGAGGTAGCCGCTGCCACTCCTTGCAGCTCGTGCGCTGAAGCGTCATGCACTTCAAGTTGAAGTACATGCAATTGTATGATGTGAGATGCGTCTGTGATGCAGTAGCCGATGCCACTGCCTGCACCTTGTGCTGAGACACGTACACTCGGTCACTGTTGTCTGAGACAGGAGAAGGGCTCTTCTGAGTGTTGAGGTCTCGTGAGCGTCACGGGTTGAAGTTGCAATGTGAGGATGACTGGAACCGGGCTCACTGACAGAGCGCGCCTCTCCTATAGCACCGAGATTCTGTGAGAGTCACAGGTTTAAAATTGCGATGAAAAGGGTGATGAAACTAGTTATCTGTCACGGCGTGTCACAGATCTCAGCGAGAAGGACAGCGCAGCACGACTCAGCAAAATAATGTTGGGTCGCCACGTTTCACAGCTTTTACAATACCTCAGTGACAAGAATGTTGCATTGAATTGCGTCATGGCTTAGTAAGAATGATCATGTGTGCATATGGTGTTGTGTACTGAGCATTGCATGACGCAACGGCATTACTCTGCCAAAACGAAGTTTGTGTACCAGGAGCGCAATGCTTAGTGTGCTTCTCGTGGTTGCATGTGTCTTGACGGCACTTGCCACGCAGTGATGGCCTGGTGCCAAGTGTAAACGGCACTTGCCAGGCACTGAAGGCCCCCCGGCGATTTATCAGCGACGAGGCTGTTGTGTCACGTAGCAGCACTGCTCAACTGAGGTGCTGCTGTATCACTCGAAACCATTCTTGTCCAACGTACTGCAGTCAGCCACACTCAGTCACAACAGGCGTTATTTCTGTGCATGGTTCACTGCAGTCTACAACAGCAGCTATGACTAAGCCCATGCTGCAAATCAGACACATTTATGACAACTGAACTGAGATATTACTACAGTACTCTCAAAGAGCCCTTAAAGAGTTGCTGTGCACCTCCTGTGACTGCAGCTTTGACTGAGCTGCAGCCTGTTACTCATACAAATACCCACTACTCAAATGAGATGTAATTACTCTGACTTCAACGAGCCCTGACATAGTTGCTGTACCTCCTGTGACCAGCAGCTTCAACTGAGCTGCAGCAGCAGACAATGACTTGCCCATGGCTGCTGTAAGGCTCGCTTGGACAATAAACCACTTGCTTGCACTTGACTTGAAAATAGATGCTGCTTGCCGTCGTGGAAGGCTGTGCAGCAACAGCTGCGTTGCAAATACGGAAAACTTCAAATTGCTGCGTCAGAGTGTGTGACATCTGCGCTGTACTAGACGACAGAGTTAAGCTTGAGCTGCAGGTATAACATGTCATGCGCAGCGCTTCGGACTGTGCTGCGTCACCTGTAAAGCGCTTGCACCGACTCCACGTCCGCTTTGAAGTCCGCTTTGAGAGCCGCCTTCCTCCCCATGGCCGTCCAGCACTCCTTGGACAAATGCTCCAGCACCACCCCAAAGTCCAGCGACTCCCAGGTCCGCGCAAAGAGGTCGACGCCATCAGCTGGTGGCTCCTTCGCAGGCTCTGCTTCTGCTGGTTGCTTGGTCGGGGGCTTGTATGTCAGCGGCAGAGGCCCCATGAGAGGGTTGTAGTCCTGCTGTCGCTTGACTGCTGGATCTGAAGACGACATGCAACATAGGTTGCTTCTGCTGAATGCAGCATGTCGGCAAGCTGCTGCTGGTCCGCATCTGCTGCTGCCGCCCACTGCGAGCCACGGCGAGAATCCGTGTGTGCGCGTCACTGCAATTGCCAACAAGGAGAGGAGTGCCTGCCGAAAGCTGCCGCCCCTGGAGTTTTGAGTGCTGGCCATTGCTGGACAGTGCAGCTGCTGATGGCCGGGGCGAGCTGGGGCTGAACCGACTATGTGCACAGCTGTACAGTGAAGTGTGCACCTCTGACAGAGATGGACTCTGAGTCAACCAGAAAAAAGACTCGACGTTACATGAGGGGTAACGAACTTTTGTTGAAGCTGGCAATGGTGAGGCAAGGGAGCACACCTCATACAGTATGGTACGCAAAAAAGCTTCCAATGAGGCAAGCCGCAACGCCAGCAGTATGGCAGCACCGGAGTCGTCGCCGCCGCCAGCAGAAGAGGAAGGAGAGGACGCTGTTGACGACGATGTTGAAGCTCAGGTCGCACTCACAGCTAGCTCCAAGCGCGACGCTCAAGCCGCCTACGCTCAGGCTCGCCGCCGACTGTCTGATGTCGACATGTTCTGGTCGCAGAAGCTGATGATGGCCATCGACGTGCTGCAGATCTACGCCCTTCTCTGGTCGATGAGCCAGCCATGGCCGTGGCCCTACACCTGGCTGCGCAGCACACGCTGGACTCTCATCGCAAACCTGGACATCCTTGGCCTGTCTCCAGGAGGAGCGGGCATGGGCAGCACAGCCGTTCGAACCAGCGTGTGGGGAGAGAGACCCCACTACCTGCGCTACGCCGCCGCCTTCGCCCTGATCCCCGCAGCCATCGCCCTGCTGTGGGCAGCCAGAGGACCCTTGGCAGCCCCCAGGGCAGGCCCATCCCGCTGTTGGCGCGTGCAGCGCTTCTTTCAAACCCGCGGGCGCATCGCTCTGGAAGCAATGCTCCTCGTCAGTGCGGACCTGCTGCTGCTGCCAGTAGGACTCGCCATCTCCCGCATCTTCATCTGCGAGGGAGGCGTGCTGATGGTGGACCCCGCTGAGCACTGTGGTGCAGGGCGGCAGCTGGCGCTGGCGGCGGTGCTCGGAAGCGGCTTTTGCGTGGGCGCGCTGCTGTTTGCGGGGAAGCTGTGGACCCTGGCGCAGCGGGTAAGCTCGAAGCAATGATGCACAGTGCAAAGCCGCCTTTACTTTGATTTCGACTACCAATTGCACTTGACAATGCGGCTGAAGCGGTGTTGTGAGGCGGGTGTCATGCTGTGAGCGGCATGGCAGGTGCAGACGGGTTGACAGAGTGGAACAGGCGTGGCTTTATCTGAGTTGGTTCGTGCATGTTTTAATGCTGTAGGCAAGCATCTGGGAAGGCATCATCTGATGAGTTGCCAAAGTGGAGGCGGCAACTTCCAAGTTGAAGTCGCAATGCATGGTGGGCGTGTGGCCTACTAACCACTTGTTTGCCCACTCCAAAGGTTGGCTGCTGCTGAGAAGTGCGCACAGGTTTGCTCAACCCTAACCCTAACCACTAACCCAAACCGTACCCCTAGTTTATTGCACCTCTGGCCTGAGCAAGCACAACCTGATGCAAGTGGTGACTCCTCCACACTTGAAGTATTGTAATCGACGAGCTTTGGGCCAGAATGAAGGTTGCAGTGCTGAAGCTTACATTATCACTTCAGAGTCCTGTATAGGCGCGCATGAACTCAACAGGCAGGACCCATGCATGCCTGCAGCTGCGTTAGGTAATGGGGCTATTCCCTGAGCGTCGACACCATGCCTACCCCAAACTGATCTAGTAAATGTTGTGTCATCTTACCAACTGGAAGTACGCACCTCCTGCAGCATTGGCAATCATTAGCCCATGACTCAGTATGACTAGCCATAGCATCACTTATTGTCAACACCACTACCCTTACTGAATCCAGCAAGCCATCACCTGCAACTGCAGCAAAGCATTAGAAGGTACGGCAGATTTGCAGCACCAGGCAGCATCTTGACTCGAACTTCAACACCCCCGATGTTGTTGCACATATAACCTTGACCCTAGCCCTAACCTGTTTGTAACCCAACTTAACCAGGCAGTACTTGAAGTTGTAGCTGCCTGCTTTGCCTTGCTACGACGGGGGTCATTGCCTCAGCTCGCATCTCACTAGTACTGTACCCTGCCGGGACACTGGCTCTGATACTGGCTGTTGCCTCAACTCGCTCACCACAACTCAGCGCTGGCCAGCGGGTATCAGGTAAGGGTAAGGATCAGGGTTGCTGGATGTAGGTGATCACCACTATAGATTGCTCACAACATGACGTCCTGCCCCAAAAACACTACTGCTCACAATTATCGGCAAGGCCACGAGAAGTGGAGCTGGAGCACGCCCTTCTAAGCGCTGCCACACCTGGAGCGGCTGACCCTAGTTGCCACAGCATGCCCTGTTAACACCAGCGCCTCCCCAATGGCAACCCTGGCTACACGCGAACCGCTGCAGGCCATCCTCTGCGACAATGTCCAAGAACTTGAAAAGCACCTGCAGCTGCTGGAGCTCGCTCCGCTGAACACTGTCCCTCACACACCGCTGCAGGCCATTTTTGTAACATGGCAGCCCCTGTCGTTAGGTACTGACACCAGCACCTGCCATCGTAATCTCCGACAACAACAGATGTCAAGTGAAGTTCAAGTTAAAGTTGGTTAGAAGTGTAAGCACTGACATCCAGCGCCACCTGTGCACTCTTGCAGGCCATCGCCTACGACTACGCGCAAGATCACGAGAAGCACCTGCAGCTGCTGGAGCTCGACCATGCCCTCCTGAGCGCTGCCACCACCGGCGCAGCCACCAGCGACCACCGCGCCGCGCACGCGTGGCTCGTCGCCAGCTACCGGCGCCACGCCGCGCACCACCGCCTCTCAACTTCAACTTTGAAGTTGACGCTCCTCGCCGTGTTCGCGGCGCTGCGCTTCCGGCCGCGCGCGCAGGCGCTCCTGTTCTGGGGGGTCCTGACCCCCTGGACGGCGTGGGTGGCAGCGCTCAGGAGGCCGTACCGCTGCGCCTCGAGCAACGCGCTCGCAACGATCTGGTTCGGCGCGCTGTGGCTGATAAGGCTAGTAACGGGTGCACGGTTGATGATGACTCCCAGAACAGATGATTAGTGCGTTCGTGAACATGCACATCGGATGCGGTTGGTGGAGATTTGTACATCACACAAGGGGTTTCCGCCCCTCAAGCGGAAGTTGAACAGCACAACACTTTTTCACACCATAAGCCGAGATTTTAAAGAGGAAAAACTTAAGATCATGTCAGCTGGGGTACAGCGGCTCCTCCGATGTATCGCAAGCGCTGTGTGTTCTTAGAGCAGACGCTGGGATGGGCACTCGCCAACAACATAACTAGTGTGATGCAGCAAATGCTACACCCCGGAACACAAACAAGCAGTGCTGGAATGTTAAAGCAGCGCTACACCAGCCATACCAAATGTGTGGCACATCCGCAACGTGTCTCACGTCACACAATTATCCAGCATATGCTCACTGGGCCTCCAGATGTGTACCACTAAAGCACATCATGATTGCTGCTGAATGCGTGACTAGCCCTCCCAGAATTTATCTTGAACTTCAGTGACCTATTGCATGCACAAAGTGTGCGCACAAAGTCTCATCTGCAACAACTCACTGCTGCCGCATGCTGCAGCTCCTGCTGCATGCTGACAGCACTGCTTGAAGTTCATCTTCAAATCATCTTGGTGTCAAACCACAGTCAACTTGGCGCTTTCATCTGCGCCTAACTGCTGCCGCTGCTCTTGCTTCAGCATGTTGATGAAGGGCTAGAGCGCCCCTTGCTTGAAGTGAATGGCGAAGTTCATAATGTCATCTCACACTTTCATCTGTACCTGCCTGCTGCGCGGCGCAGCTCCTTTGCGGCATGGGGGGCGGGCTGCGGCGTCGCCTCTTGATGTTCATCTTGAAGTCAATTACTCAATTGCACTTCCAACCTGCGCTTGTCCCGCAGCTCCTTCGGCATGCTCACGGGCTACGGCGCGCGCAGCAGCACCTTCTTAAGCTGATCTTGCACAGCCACCACCGAAACTTCATATTCATCTTCAAGTTCAATATCAGTCATCTCGCACTTCCAATCTGCGCTCGCCCCGCAGCTCCTTTGGCATGCTCACCAGCTACGGCGTTCGCAGCAGCGCCATTGAAGCACAGCATCACCAAACTTTAACTCCATCTTCAACTTCAACAACAGTCATCTCACACTCCCAATCCGTGCTCGCCGCGCAGCTCCTTCGGCATGCTCACGGGCCACGGCATGCGCAGCAGCGCCTTTCAAAGCACAGCATCACCAAAACTTCAACTCCGTCTTCAAGTTCAACAACAGTCACTCCCATCCGTATTCGCCCTGCAGCTCCTTCGGCATGCTCACCGGCTACGGCGTGCGCAGCAGCGCCCTAGTGGCGAGCGCGCAGGCCTACTGGCTCGGGCTGATCGCTGCCGCGGCCGCGTGCGCGTCAGCAGTGCTCATACTGCTGGTGGCGATTTCGCGGAAGCGCGCCACGCGTGCGCTGTCGCGCGGGCGGTTGTTAGGGGCGCATCAGTGGCCTTCGGCGCCCACGCTCGCCGCCATTATGTGGGACGAGAGGCGTAGAGGCTGGGTCACAACAATCAGGTAGGTAGTCTGGCGCGTCTGCAGCACACGTGCAGTCTGGCAATAGGCACGGTGCTTGCAGCAGCAGGCGCCCGACGCTGGGGCCTTTGTCGGGGACGAAAGGCGTACATAGGGGCTGGGTCACGACAATCAGGTTTGTACTTTTATTATATTCCACTTGTGGCTGTGGAAATGCCATGTTGTAGGTTTGTACTTGTGGACTTGTGGTGTTTGAACTAACCCTAACCCTAACCCTAACCCTAAGGTGTTAAACAGGTCTTTTGCGCGCCATGTGAGCTCGTTCACGCCCTGGGCAAGGGTTAACAAGAAACACGATGCAGGCACAAGCAACAGGGAGCTCGCCGCCATTGTGTGGGATGAGAGAAGGAGAGGCTGGGTCACGACAAGAAAGGTAGCCGCTTGCAGCAAGAGTGCTTACGTTCGGCCGTTGCTGCATACGCAGGTGCGCAGAGCAAGCTGGCTTCTGTTCAAGCTACGGTCGTCGTATGTCCAGCTAACAGTTTCAGCTGATGTGGTCGTGATGGCTGTGTCGTGTCAAGCGCTGGCGACTCCATGCTGCCACGCCGTGCATATTGTGGGTCTGCAAAGGGGTCTTGACCCTAACCCTAACCCTAACCCTAATCCTAACCCTAACCCTAACCCTAACCCTTACCCTGACCCTTACCCTACTGCCCTACCCAGACACTGCCCTATTTTAGCCCTAAGAGTGGGTCAATGCAGTACGCCCATATCTAGCCCTAGACTTGCCCTCACCTAGCCTGTTCCTTAGGGTTAGAATTAGGGTCCTTTTGACCCTTACCCTTACCCTAGCCCTGATGCTAAATGCCTCAACCATTGACGCACCCATGTGATCCCCTCCCGCCACGCCGTGTATGAAATTATCAACTTCCTGTGTGTCCTTCCCTAGGGTTAGGGTTAGGTTAGGGTTAGGGTAGGGTTAGGGTTAGGGTTAGGGTTAGGGTTAGGCCAAGCTGCATTCCATACACTCCAGGTCAGCGCGTGAGTCATTCCCTGCTCCTATGGCGCGCGCTGCTAAACCCAGCCCTCACCCATCAGCGACCCACCAACACCATGCACTGTAGCCACCGCGCCCTCATCAACCTCAGTCATATATAGAAGTGCTTCGCTTCGAAGATGCTGAGCATTGCCACCTGCTGGCACAACGGACAGGGAGGGTGCACGTGATTATGCCAGCATTTCGTCCATGACTGCACCGGTACTCAACCTTCAGAAGTATTACTTCTACCTGTTGTTAGAAGTGTTTGTTGAAGTAACACACTGCCTGTTGTACCACGCTCCGCATATCCCTCCAGGTCTGCGCGCGAATCACTGGTCCTGTGGCGCGCTTTGCCACCAGAGCTGGTGCCAATGCAAGACATTGAAGCTGCCATGGGCGCGCTCTGGGCGCAGTGGGGGGAGGCGAAAGCCGCCGACAGCCTTCTAGAGCATCCGCTGCGGGAGGCGCTTGAGGATATGGCTGAGCTGCATGAAAGGACCAGGTGAGCTCAGCCACTTCAAATGCGAGTGCTGCATCGTACTTGAAGTACTTGCACCCAAAGATATCCCCCCCATGGGCGGATCAGCGAGGGGGACATCATACATGTAGCCTGACCCTAACCCTACCCCTAATCCTAACCCTAACCCTAAGTGCTTTGCACTGAACACTGTAAACAAATGGTGGAGCACTGCATATTACATCACGCTGCGCATCTGCGGTGGCCTTTTAATGGGTGCTGCGCTTCGACTTCGGGGCATAGTGTACCGGTGTACCGTGTACTGTGTTGTACACTGCAGCTGCTGAGGAGTTCCGCAACAGCCGGGGAGGGTAGTAGCGGTAGTGAGTAAAAGTGGTAAGAGTTGTGGTAGTGGCAGGAGCGGTAGGGGTAGCTGTAGTTGGGTGGGAACGGGATGCGCTAGGCGCACCCTGCGTATGGTATGTATACTGCACATATTCTGCATGATGCAGTACAGAGCTTTTCGCCCCTCAGCAAAGATGAATGAAAGTACACACACAATTAATAAAAAGTACACACACTTTCAGACTGTCATACGTTATGTAGATTCCTTACAGCTAGATGCCAATCATCTGGGCTTTTTCGCGCCCTGAGCGAAAATTAATAAAAAGTACACTGCACTGTGCACTGTACTGTACACTGCACCTGAATCACTCCCGATTGAGGGGCGCAAGACGCTGAAAAAAACATCACACAATATTATTTGCGCTTGAGGGGAGGAGAACCCTGACACATTCGCAAAATCACATGTGTTCATCTTTGTTAGGCTGTTGCCAAGCGCTATTGCTGAACGCTGCCTTGTCTCCCGTGCAGGCCGGCTAGCATCATGCCCGGGCCGCAGGGCGTGCTGGCACAGGCGCTCGCCGACGGTGGCGTGCGGCACGCTTTCCGGGCGCGACGCATGCAACAGGTACGCCCCATTGCCAGTTTAGAGACCTGAGGCACCCCAGGGGTACATATGTACGTGCGCGAATAGATCCAAACGCACTGCATGAGTGAAAAACGCTCCGGGGTCATTGTTGAACCCATTTCCCAGCTTGAGGAAGCGGCGCAGGCACAGCGTGACATTGCTAGCATGGTTAAACGTAGTGTTGATGCATGCGTGGCACAAATGATTGGCAGCGCTCAATGGCTGCTTCCCTGTCCTAAGCCTGCTCCCGTTTTGCATACTTCAACATTGGACTTCACGCCTTTTGCAAACTTGCCCGTCGCAGGTTCTTGTGCCCGTACTTCAACGGCGAGTGCTCTTGAAGTTGCTGGCCGTGAGCGCTTTCCGACAGCACGGCAACCGGCGGCGAAAGCGCCGACAATCGCGAATCATCACCACTGCGCTCGCCTTGGACGCGACATGATGCGTATGAAAACGAATCAAAAGATCGTAGAGCTCTAGGTGACAAGTATATTCATCCTGTGCATCCAGGCGCATCCGCCAGTGTGACAGCGCCGCTTGTGCTCAAGATGCACTCGACTGCTTTAACAACGCCTGATCAGCGATGCCGCACATGTACAAAGACTCTCGGAGGCAACGGCACAATGAGAGTTGAGGACACCAGCACTGGCCCCATGTGACTCTTTGTGTCATGAAGACTCGAGTCAGGAGTCACAGTTGTGCAAGTGCAGAGTGCGGTTGCACCGTGTGAGCCCAGCCCTTGAGCTACCGTGCCGGCAAGAGCTGCTGAGGCAACAAGAGTCGTTCGCACCTTGATTTCCAAGAGGAACGACACTCTGCTGATGCAAATGAGCAGATGCGGCAAGCCGGTGCAATCCAGGAAAGCGGGATTGCAGTTCACAGAGTGCAACTAGAAGCACACCCAGCTAGTCGAGAAAGAGGGAGCATGCTGAAGCAAGGATTGTGCCCAGCAAGCCTAATGCAAGCACCTTGGGCTACACAAACTGTACTTTCTGTTTGCTTGGTGTTTCTATGTTTCCTCTTTTCTGAGTTGCTGTTTTTCTGTTTCCTTTCTTTTCAGTTCCTCTTTTAGTAGTGCAGTCGGCACACATTCCATGTGGGGTTCAGGAAGCCCAGCGTGGTCAAAATGAGTGCTGCGGCGGTGATGTTTTGTTTACTGTGCTGCCCATAAAACAGGCATTGCATGCGGCGGCCCTACGCATGTGTGCTCGTGCTGCGCAGCAGAGCTGCTGACGAAGGGAGGGGTAAGCAGCATGGCCGCGGGCGCCGCTGCACCCATTCATTGTTCATTGATGAATTCATTCAAGCATTCACTCAAAGGCAAACCACGCAGAGCACAGCCACCAGCGCAGCCTTTGCGCGCATGCATGTCAGCAAGAGAGCAGGACACCAGAGTGTTGCTGCTGCTGCACCCACACGCGTATTCAAGGTCAACACAGGGAGACATAGACACCGGGCATCTGGTGTGCATTACACCCAAAATCATGAATCCATTAGTGCCGCGAAGAGAGCCGAATGCGCGGAAGGGGGATGTTGTCTCTGAGCGGCCGTTTGTCCCCCTGCCCCTCCTCCGCGCCCCCCCTCGCGCGCCGCCGCGACCGCCGCTGCCCCTTCCGCGCGATAGCCGTTTCGTAACTGTAGCTTTTGTATGCGGCGCGCACCACCGGGTCCGACTCAGCAAAGTGACGGAAGAGGACCTGCGGAACTTTCTTGGAGTTGACACGCGTTGCCAGCGTGGCGCGCAGGTACCCTGCCTGCGCCGCGAGCCGTTGCTCCACCTGAATCGTATTGTTTTCAAGCAAAAGTTCAAATATCAATCAGTGATTCTGGGTACTCAGAATCTTTGCATATTGCCAGCGTAGCGCGCAGGTATCGCGCCTGTGCTGCGAGTCGTTGCCCCACCTGAAACGTAATTTCACAAAAGAATTCATCGAATAGTGACATTGAGGTACTCCAAGCCGTTCTTGACTTTAGAAATATGAGCATTTGGGTGATTTACGAAGAGGTCATTGACTTATTTTATGAATGATTTTGGAGTACTCAAATTTTATCTTGATTGTGAAACTATGTGCATTGGACAGAGCTCGGTGCAGGGCACCCGGTGGCGGCTTACTGGTGGCATACAACCGACGTGTAGGCGAAAGGTGTGTTAAGCACACACAAGTCAAGTTCTTGTAGCAAAGCCAGTCTAATTGTGTGCTGAAAGTATGTTATGCTGAGTGTAACGACACTTTTTCAGTCAATTGAAATACCAAAGAACCTGACCTATGTATTGGCGGCACCTTGTTCAATAGTGCAATCTTGCACCCATGCGTGATTACAATAGTTGCAGGCCGATGAGATGTAAAAATTGCATCTTGCCACCTTGATAAGCCGGAGGCTGATGCGTCTGAAACCAGGCGTGGCAAGAGGTCTGCTGCAGCCGAACGACATACTTCAAGATGCATACTTCAAGATACAAAGTCCAAGTAACTGACCATCTTGATGAGCCGCGCTTCAATCGCGGGTAGCGTGGCGGGGGTGGCAGACTTCAGCATGGTGGCGACAGCTGCCGTAACAGGTTCCTGAGGTGAACAAAAAATCGAGAGTAAAACGCAACAGACGTTGAGAGTATTTATTTATTGTAAGACATAACAAAAGCGCAAGAGCACAACTGGGCTGCGTTAGTCAGCGCAGGTTTGTGAGGTGCACATCCCAAAGGCGCAAAGAATGAGTGAGAAGACAACCGAGCTTCATCAGTCGTGGCGACGGCGGCTGTCACGGGTTCCTGGGATGAACATGAAGTTGAGAGAAAAATGCAGTAAGAGTTCAAGACGGACCCTCCGTTTTCTCCCAAGGATGGGGGCGAGAGACGTCGTGATGACAGGTTCTTGAGGTGCACACATCACAAAAGCGCCAGGGACGGCAAGAGCGCGACTATGCAGCATGCGTCAGCACCGAGCTGCATGCATCCGCACAGGTTCCTGAGGCGCACACTTACGAAAGCGCAAAGAATGAGTGAGAAGACACCCGCGCTTCATCAATCAGCTCCTGCGAGGTCAAACTGCATTCCTGAGATGCACGCGAGCAACACAATACTTCAGAGTAGTAGTCTGAGTACTTTCAATTCAAAGTTGAAAGAATGACTAGGCCGTAGAAGACTAGCTGTCAGCTGCTGCGACAGCAGAGTGGTTCATCACGGACAGTACGGAAGCCCTACTAACCCTAACCCTACCCCTAACCCTAAGGGTTTTTAGCGCTGGAAAAACAACGACAATGTCATCAACGCAATGCTACTGCCCAAATCTCAGCAAAAGGACAAGAGGCGAAACAAAAAGGTGGAGAAACCAGCCACTACAGTTGACAATGGAGCATGCTCATTGTATTGATCAGCCTGCTCATTAGCAACAACGAGCAAGTTGCGAGAAACTGCTGATGTCAGCAGTAGGGTATGGTGATCTTTCCTGGCATGGTGTGATTCAAGGTGTGTGCCACTTGTGTGCCTTCTTGTGCAAGAGTGGGGAACTGAATGCCTGTTATATGCGTCTTATGGCGCTTACTGAATGTCTGCAGCAGGAGCTTGCAAAGCATACACACTGGGTGACTGAGAGCCTCGAAAACTCCGTAGCGATGGTACTTGCAATGCAGTTATACATTTAATACGATCGGTGCCACAATGTGCCCCAAAAGAAGAAATCGTCACTGAGCGGCCTTCCGGCTCCCCGTTGTTGAAGAAAAAAAACGCATCACTGCGCGCATTGCTGCTGCCATGAGCTCGATGTTTGCCTGAAACAAATGAACGGGTGATGTTGCTAAGGTGCTGTAACTGTGCCTCATGCTTGGACACATGATACTGTAGAATACGTGCCCTTACATGACAATCAAATGGCAGACTTCGTCAATGTGTAATGAGTTGAATGCACAAAGTGACCAGGCATTTTGTTGCCGCGCTTTGTGTGGAGCATCAAATTTGAAGGTGCTCAACTTCAAAGTCAATGATTGCAGTAATATGAGGTGTGAGAAGTACATGTCCACCAACACTTGTGTAAGACGCGTCACAGTATAATGCCCGGCATCAGGTATTCAAACGCACCTGTGGCTCCTCGCTGAATGCCCAAAACACAGTGAGCTGCGCCAAATCCGGAGAGATGGACACTGACGCCACTTCTGCAGCCAGGCCCGGCACGAACAGCGCACTCCTGAGGAGCGTCACAGCAGAAATTCAACTTCAAGTGAGTACTTCAAGTGTATATAGTTACCACATATTCCGCGGCCAGTTGCGTCACAAACAGCGCGCTCCTGAGGGCGTCACAGCCATGACATGCAAAGTTCAAGTGATTACTTCAGGTCTGCGATTCACGCCACCTCCGCGGCCAGCCCCGGCACTAACAGCGCGCTCCTGAGGGGCGTCGCAGCAATGATTTGCATACTTCAAGTGGGTACTTCAAGTGTTCTTCTGAAGCCAGCCCCGGGATGAGTAGTGAGTTTCTGAGGGGCAACACACCGCGAGCAGCACATGCCTCATGTGATTACTTGAAGAAACGTGCACCGGGCACTTCAAGGGAAGATCTCGGTGTTGACGTGTCAGAATAGTTATGGAGAGGCAAGTGAGAAATACTGAACACTGCGAATGCGCCAGATATGCATAATCTTTGTTGTGTTGTAGGGTCAAAATCACCACACGTGGACAATATCAGATTACAGTTCCATAGTAGGGGGTCTCCGGATACTCTAGAGCAAAAAATAGAAACTCGCGCGACTCGAAAAGTCCGAGTTTTCGATGAGTCTTTGCTGAAATTTCGTAAGAGTTAGAAAACTCAGCGAAGAGGCCTTAGCGAGCTCCACTACCACGCGCGACGTAGTAGGCGGGCAAGCAAGCGTCAGGCGCGTGCAGGCGTGAGTAGTACTCATTCTGCCAGACAACACATGATGCGTGAGCGTGAAGAGAAGCCATGTAGCATCAGCTACCAGCATGTAGGGTTCACGCGAAATCGTTTGAATGAACAGAGGTCGCTGCCGCGCAGCCACTAGACGCATGTGTCCTATCCACTTATCGGCCAGAGGGCATCGTGAGTATGGCTTGCTCTGTCGTGTGCGCAATCGACTGTACTGTCAGGCGGCTGCTTCGTGTGACACACCGTGTTCTCTTCTCTCAAGAAAAGCCATCAGGCTGATTGCGTGCAGCCGTGCGCGAGCGGGATGGGAGTCACGGTGCACAAGACAGCATGACGTTCCACAATGAAGCTGACAACCGCTTGCTGCATCTCACGCGCAAACAACACGGTGCAGGCCTGCGTGGCCCCCATGCGTGAGTCGTGAGTCACCGCATCAAAGGAGCGGCTGAACGCACACCGTGTGCTCACTGCACACGCCAACCTCGCGTCAGCCGTACTGGATAGCCTTGCCGACAGTACTACAACCTCCCCTATGCTTACATGGCACCAGATTGCGCTCGTGTCACGCGCACAAGGCTTTTCTAGAGTGCACGCCCGGCGCATGTTTCTAGAGAAGCTCCAGAGTTTTTGATTACAAAAAAGAGTGCTCGCCCGCTCTAAAAACAGAAATAGAGACGATTTCTAGAAAAAAGCAAGATGAACGGCCGAGTCAAGACTCGCGCTTCTCTAAAAATCGATTTCTAGTTCGAAAATAAAGAACTCGGAAACCCTCTAATCCGGACCCAGTCTCAGGAACTAGGGCGTCCCAGAGTTGTTAATGCGCGCTGAAGCGTGGAAGGCCATGCTCGCAGTCCGCACTCAGTGCATGCAAGTCAGAATCTGATTCATACCCGACAGTCCGACGCGCGAAGAGCGTGTCATTACTTGTACCCATTCCTTACCACGACTCAGAGTCGCACTCACGCCCATGAAACAAGTTGCCTAGCGCCTCTTCCTGGCACTCACGCATAGACGAGTCAAAATCAACAGGATGCACTCAGTGCAATAAGTCAGAGTCAGATTCATCACTGGTGCACTCAGTTCAATGAGTCAGAGTCAGAGTCATCACTTGTGCACTCAGTACGATGAGTCAGAGTCATCCTCATCACTTATGCACACTCAGTACAGTGAGTCAGAGTCAGAGTCATCACTCACGAGCCGCCGTCCAGCTCGTCATCGAAGATCTGCGAGATGGCGTCAATGTACTGCTCTTCCTTCACCAGCTGCCGCGTGCTCTTGGACCAGCGCGCGCTGCGTGCCTCTGCTAGCGGCCGCTCTGAGTACGCCTGGCGCGACGATGCCACCTGCATGCAGTACACCCGAATGAAAACGGATCAAAACACATCAGAAAAATCGTAGAGCTCTAGGTGACACGGTGTGGTTGGCCATCGAATGTTACATGCGCATGTACAGTACGTGAGAAACGGTTGCTGCGGTGCCTCTTCTGGAGGTCGTTCGGAGTACGCCTGGCGCGGCGCTGCTACCTGCATGCAGTACGTACGATTGATACATGCGTATGTACAGTACATGAGAAACGGTTGCTGCGGTGACAGCCACGGGCTGAGCGTATGAGTAATTGCTGCGCCGAAAGCCAGAGGTGGTATCCAGTATACGGCTCTTGAAAGCGGCTGCTGCAGTGAGCCACAGGTAACTCTCAGGAGGCAACTCCAGCATCATCGAAGAGCTCAACGCAGTCAACCATCACCACTGCCACTTCCGGCAGGCTGAATGTACTGTGCTGTGCGTGCGCGCTGCAAGCGACGCATTCAGAGCAGAGCTGATGCCCGCGAAGGTCACATGACTGCGGCGATCGATGGGTTGAATGAACAACGCTTGCTACACATGCTTCCTGTGGTGCCGTGGGAGAGTCAACCCCCGAGAGCACCCAGGAGCACCTAGAGTTGAAGTTGCGGTTATGTATGATCCAAAGGGAGCAGAGAAGAGCACCATTGCGTTGCGTAAGACCAGCATGTGCGATGAGGGCGCTCTCGATTCGTGCCTCTCATTGCCTTGACGGAGAGGTCATTCAATGTAGTGACTTTGTCAAACAGGTCACTTTATGGCCTTGAAAGACGACCATGGAAAGGCTACATGCGTGGAGCTGTTGCAGGCATCAACTGCAGGTCAATGTCTCAGAAGGGGAAACCACACGTCATGAGATGGTGACTCACACTTGACCTGCACTTCAAGTGCGTGCCGGCACAGTAAGTGCCTCACAGTGCTAGTGGAAAGTTTCAAATCCAGCAGCAGCTAGAGGCCACAACGTTCCTGCAACCAAGCCTCAAAACAAAACCTCGTCAAACCAATACCAGTTCGGGGACAGGAAGCAAATATATTCTGCAATGTCCCCATCATTGTCCCATGTGAAGTGGTCCACACCTACAAAACAGTCATGTCGGGCGCGACCTTCTGCATAGATTCTGCGTTTTCGTGCGCCGTCAACACTTCCCAGCTCTCGGTGATGCAAGCAAAGGCTTATAAGAAAGGGTCCTCGCATCATCGGGGGGGGGGGGGGGGCGACCATGAAGTCATTTTGAGGTTTACCTTGCCGAGCTCTTCGAGGCCTTTCCTCACGGCAGCCGACAGTCCGTCGTCCTTTTGAGCGCCGGCTCCGCTAGCTTTTCCGCCTGCCGGCTGCTTGCTGCTGAAATCTCTTCTGGTAGGGCTGCTTACGCCTGGTTTGATGGAAAGCCACCATCGCACCTCACAAGCCGAAGCTTTTCCAGCTGTCTGCATTACGCTCCTAGTGGCGCAAAGGCACCCACGAAGAGCCATACTCTAGCCAAGATGTATGGAAACTGAAACGAGCCCGTCGCACAAAGTGCCCAAGAAGTTTCAACCTCAAGTTGAAGTGCCCATGAGTGATGTTTCATCATGAGGCAAAAACGCGGAGCTCAATCGTTTGCTGACAATACAACATTTGCTGACACAGCTGCATTGTCTCACAAACGCTCGCACAGCCAACAGATCAAAATGCGTCATGATGCCGTCATCCATACATCATCGTTCAAGCAGGCCAGGTACCTCAAGTGACAGCCTGAGCTGTGTGCGGTCATGAGCTATCGTGCATACACTACACTGCAGCTGCAGCACTCCACATGGTATGTATTATTTGTGGCAGGTACGAGCCAGCATGGCATAGCCAGCAGGGTGTGGACATGAAAACAAGGCAACATTAACTGTTGCATAAAGCGCCGGGTCCTGTTTCCCAATGGCATTTCAGCATGATGGAGCATTTTTTTTGTAGTGTGCTATTCTGACGCATTCATAACACAACGGTGGCGCCTCCGCAATTGTGACAACCGCAATGTGATGATCGCATGATACAGCCGCTCTGTGTCGTGCACTTGATCTATAGCAGCTGGGGCTGCAAAACAGCGCCGTCGCCATCGTAGGACTGTGTGCTGCGCCAATGCATTCAAGATGAGACGGCAAATCATTCAGCATTGTGTTCATCACATACTACAGCGCTCGATGTCATGCATAGTATCGAACGCGAGTACGCAGGGACCACTTACTCGACAGCATGGCAGACATGGGCTGCAACACTGCGTAGTCTCCTGAGCGCTGTGGTGGTCGTCTAAGTGCACGTGCGTGCAACAATGGATGTACGGCTCGCGCACTTACACACAAGAGCGAGTGGATGCTTGCATTTACGCGTTGGCCAACCTTTGAGAAATTTCTGGTGCGTGCATGACACAACAGTGAAGCATGCAGTGCTGCGCCATGCGTGCGGCGGGCGCACGTACCCATACATACTGGCATGTACTATCATGTACTTTGTATCATGTATTTTTATTAATTCTCGCTCAGGGCGCGAAAAAGCCCAGATGATTGGCATCTAGCTGTTAGGAATCTACATGTCGTATGACAGTCTGAAAGTGTCGCAACGACAACATGTACTACTTAGCATGTACTGCATGCATCTCGGCACACACCAACATCCGACAGCGGATATAGACACCAGAAGTCATAATTGCACCAAGGTCATCCGGTGAGTGCATGTGCATTCAAACTCAGAGCTGTCCGCAGCTGCGAAGCTTGGCAAGGGGCCACGGTGTGTGACAATTATGGACCTACAATGACGGCGCAAAGGCCTTGTGCTAGTCACTTACAAAATGGGGATGTGCACTGTGCACTGTGCACAGCGCATCAGCTTGAACCCCGTTGAAGTGCATGATAGACAGGTATACAATATCATACCTGCATTGGCCGCCCTCAGCTATTTTGGCAATAATTTTGCCCTGAGCCTCTTAACTGCCGTTGCTGCCACCGCAGCTGCGTGCTCCACTTTTGAGCTCCTTAATGCGCCCCCCCCCACCCCTCCCTACGCCCCCTCTAATGCAGCTAGCATCCGTTACTCGGGGCATCCATGCACGCGCCCACTCCAGCACCTCCTGATGCCCGCGCTGTGCGGCAGAGCGGCAGGTACGACTGTCCCAGGGGCACCCATTTGCGCGTGCCCACTGCAGCACCTCGAGATGACCTTGCTCTGCAGCCTCGGCACAGGTATCCTCGTCCCACAGACATCCGTGTTCGCGGGCCCACTGCAGCATCTCCAGGTTGCCGCTGCGGGCAGCGCCGCTGCAGGTGCCGCTGTCCCAGGGGCACCCATTTGCGCGTGCCCACTGCAGCACCTCGAGGTCCCCTCTAGTGGCAGCGCCGCAGCAGGTGCCCTCGTCCCACGGACACTCATTGGCATGCAGCCACCGCAGCACCTCGAAGTGCCCATGTATGGCGGCGAGAGTGCACGCGACACTGTCCCAAGGGAGATCATTAGCCCGTGCCCACTGCAGGATGCGCAGATGCCCGCCACTTGCAGCAGAATGACCAATACTATCCCTCCCTGGGCACCTGATTGCATGTGCCCACTGCACCAGCTGGAGATGACCATGGGCTGCGGCGTGACCGAAGGTGTGATTGTCCCATGGGCAGCCGTTGGCTCGCGCCCACTGCAACAGCTCCAGGTGTCCGTTATGCGCAGCGCTAGTGCACGTGGCAGTGCCCCATGGGCAACCGTGGCCCCGCAGCCACTGCAGCACCTCTTAGGTGCCCTCCCCAAGCTGCTATGGAACAGTGACACTTTCTTAGAGGCACCTCATATGTGCTGTGGACCAAACGCAGCCTGTAACTCGCCGGTGTGAATGCACGATGTGAGAGCTTCTCCGGGCTGCAGACCTTCCTCGACGGCCGGCTGGCGCTAGCGGTAGCTTCCGCAGCCACCGTCAAGTGTCGCCTCTCGGCCTCGTGAATCCGCTCAGTGACGCCGTTAAAACCGCGGCAAGCGCTCCTGATCATCAAAGAGGGAGCCAGGAAGGCAAGTATGTGCGAAGCCAGCGTGAGCACTGGGTGTTCTGCTGTTGCAGCTTTGCTTGCCGTGCGCCTGGCCTTGCCATGCGGCGGCTCTGCCATCCTTTCAATCTGCTGCGTAGTGTGGTCCTGAGCAGTGATCGACTGATGCTCCAGTGATGTGACGTGTCTACGTCTCCGCTCCGCTCTCGCTCTCCTCCTCCTCCTCTCACTTCAACTTGACGTAGGTTTTGGTAGATGTGATTAGGGTTAGGGTTAGGCTGTGTGTGTCGCTTCACCTCTAGAGCTCTCAGACACAATTGGACTTGGAGACGTACACTGGATCTGGGCGTGCCTCACGCAACTCATGTACTTTGCCGTGCATCCACAACATTATGCGACTGTCCGACAAGTAGACTTGCACATGGTCCTGATAGGTCGCTGGCTAGCATATCTGTGAGCACAGCTACAATGTCCTGCTTGTGGCACGCAATCTTGTGCTCTTGTAGGCAAATGCCAGTGGGAGGTGTTCGTCAGGAGCAAGCATGCGTGCACTTGTTGCTGCGACTACGTGACCCACTTGCACTTGTTCGTGGCTGCCACGGACCGGTGATTATAATGAATCACATGCTCTCTCAACGTGTCATGTCATAGTCTCATGATCTGATCTGTCCAATTGAACTCTGGCCAAGTCATGCGTATGTACGCAGTGCCATGCGCAACACCTTTGCATGATCTGGCAGGGTTGACGTGCAAAAATGGCAACAAATTTGAGTTGATTTGAAAGGTTCTATTTTTGTCTCTTCTGACAACATCCAAGTTTTGCAATACGGATTGATCACTTCAAAACCCTCACAAGGGTGAAACAGGCACTGAGCTGGAGCAACTGCACCACTATGTAAACAACAAAGCAAGCAGAGAGGCCAGACGAGTATGTATGTATGTAGGGAGGGGTTACATTCACAAGTGAAAACTTTCAAACCACACAGATTTATCCATCCATGAAACGGACACATGAAAGACACCGAGGGGAGGGACGGCGCCGCTAGCCTAAAGAAATTGCACAAAAACCAGGCCAGGTGCCCATGCGCGCCAGAACGCATGAACAGGTGCCAGGCACCTCAATGCGCGCCAAAGGGCGCAGAGCTGAGCAGCCTGAGTCTTGACAATTTTGCTATTTAAGGCTCCACTACACTTCAAGTTGAAGTGCCTACACGGAAGAAAACACGAAAACGAAAACAAACGAAAACGAAACGAAACGAACTAAACGACAACGACGACGACGACGAACGACTGGCTGGAGCGCGTAAAAAAGCGTGCAGCCAGGTATTCACCTTCGCTGACTCTTGCCCAAATTGATCGGAGACTGTGCATCGCTCCATGGAGAACGGTACCTACATCAAAAGCTTCGTCGACAAGAGGTCTGGTGGTGAGCGAACAGGGACATGGCACGTGAATAGCAGAGCAGCAGAAAGGCAAACAGAAGTCTTATTGATTGGTGGCGATGGCGGCCACAACGGCGGTGCTTGCTGCGGCTCGGGCAGAAAATACTACAGAAAAAAAAGTGTGTAAGCCATTTACAGATGACGCTCGCTCCATACCTTTGCGCCTAGCCTAGTAGGGATCCTCCCCCCACATCATCATCGATGTGTTGGTTGCAGCATTCAGTGCAGATTGCTCTGCCAGAAAGCCAAATGCTGCGCACAGCAAGCCGTTATCATAGGTTGCACGGCAGCACTTTGCTAATGAGGTTGAAAATCAGATCCCTCGCGCTATGCGTATTACTAAGATCAGTTGAGAATTATTGACAACAGGCCACCTGTCAGTCCCCTTATTTCCCCAACTTCTGTTACCTCAAAAGCATTCCTTATTTGAATAATTCTCAGACCTGTGACAATACAGCATATTATCACGAACGCGCTTTGCAAATAAATCGAAGGCAGATAGATACCAACTCATCAAATCATCAAGCACTGGCAGGCCAGGTACCTCATCTAGCAGCAGTGGTCATGATTCGCCTTGCGCATACAATGCTCCAAGTGCAGCACTCCACATGGCATACTTCATTCGCAGGCAAGAATTAGCATAGTCAGCAGGGTGTGAACACCGTGACGAGGACAAAGGCACTTGCGGAAGACAAATTAATAATTTAAATTGAAGGTGCTGCATTTACATGCCATTCTAGTGTGATGGAACACATTGACTTTGTGCTGTGTCATTCGTGACAAGACGGCAGCGCCTTCGTCCCTTGAATGATCACGTAATTCAGCGCTCTGTGTCATACATCCGATGGCATGACAACAACTACCAGAAGTATGGGCTGCAAAACAGCGCCGTCGGCATCATAGAAACACCGTGTGCGACTCCAGTCATAATCAGATAATGAATCCTCCGGCTTCATGTTCAGTTTATGTTCATCACGTGACATAGCGCTCTCTGTGTCATGCATAAGAAATGGCGTGGATGCGCAGGGACTGTGTTCTCAAAATCATGACAAATATGGGCCGCAATACAGCGCCATCACCTTAGTCACAGCGCTGTGGTGGCCGCAAAAGTGCAAGTGTGCACGCAACAGTTGATGCACCTCATGCACTCAACCGTACAGCAAGTGGAAGCATGCAGCGCACCTTGGCCACCCTTCAAAACATTCCGGTGCGTGCATGACACTGCGTGACAACATTGAAGTATATGCGCATATATGCAGTGCTGCACCGTGCGCGTGCAGGTGTACTGGTATGTACTATCATGTGCTATAGCATGTACTGCATGCAGCTCAGCACGCACGCCACATGTCCAACCATCCAAACAGCGGACAGGAGACACCGGAAGTCATTGTTGCACGAGGGTCATGCTCTGAGTGCATATGCATTTAGAGTCAAAGCTACCGCAGCAGTGAAGCTTGAGGAGGAGGGACCACGGTGTGCGCCAGTTATAAAACTGTCATGACGGCCCAAAGGCCGTGTTGACTTTGTCTACTTCCGCTTAAGCAATTGAGGGGCGGAAACCCATGACAAATGCAAGATATACAACTCTTGTGCACGTGTCGAGTGTGTGCATAGTATACGCATTTGCGACCGCAATGGGACTCATGCGCTCTCTATACAATAAAGGGTCACTGACTGCCAGCCCAACTTGTTGAACTGCAGATGAGCCTTAAAACCCCCGCTACTGCCCCTAGATACCAGTAGTAGTTGGCACCGCCAGACGCAGCATCAGTCGCCGACACAACCTCATTGCGAAGTGGAAAGCGCAGTCTTAGTCCTAGCAACTGCGATTGCCTCATGCGCCGCCTACGCGCGGCCAAAGTCGCTCCGCTCGCGCGCTGCATACTCGTCAGCCTTCTACCAGTCTCTCCTGCAGGGGTTATGCGCACGCTGCACACTGCGCGCCCCCTTAGTCAATCAGACAGAAAGGTGGACAGACTACCATACCTGTACCGGCAGCCTGCAGCCAGCATGCACTGAGCCTCCTGACTGCTGTCGCTGCCAGCGCAGCTGCGTGCTCCTCTTCCGCTCAGAAACGCCCCCCTCCCCCCCGTCCCTGGGCCTCCGCCCCCTCCGAAGCGGCAAGCATCGGTCAAACCGGGCATCCATGTGCGCGCGCCCACTCCAGCACCTCCTGATGCCCGCACAGCGCGGCATAGTGGCGGGTGCGCCTGTCCCAGGGGCACCCGTTTGCGTGTGCCCACTGCAGCACCTCAAGATGAGCTTCCTCTGCGGCCTCGGCACAGGCATCCTCGTCCCACGAACATCCGTGTTCGCGGGCCCACTGCAGCAGCTCCAGGTTCCCGCTGCGGGCAGCACCACTGCAGGTGCGGCTGTCCCAGGGGCACCCATGTGCGCGTGCCCACTGCAGCACCTCGAGGTCCCCGCTAGTGGCAGCGCCGCAGCAGGTGCCCTCGTCCCACGGGCACTCATTGGCACGCAGCCACTGCAGCATCTCGAGGTTCCCGCTACCGGCAGCACTAGCGCAGGTCTCCTCGTTCCATGGGCAGCCGTGAGCAAGTGCCCACTGTAGCTGTTCGAGGTCCCCGCAAGCGGCAATGCCGCTGCAGGTCTCCTCGTCCCACGGGCAATCATTGGCATGCAGCCACCGCAGCACGTCGAAGTGCCCATATGCGGCGGCGGCAGCGCATGTGAGACTGCTCCAGGGGAGGTCATTAGCCCGTGCCCACTGCAGGATGTGCAGATGCCCGCCCCCTGCAGCAGCGCGGCAAATGCTCAAGGCTGTCGCTCCCTGGGCACCCGTTTGCATGTGTCCACTGCAACACCTCGAGACGTCCATGCCGTGCGGCGCTGAAGCAAGTGTACTCGCTCCATGGGCAGCCATTAGCTCGCGCCCACAGCAAGAGCTGCAGGTGCCCGCAGCTCGCAGCGATAGAGCACGTGGAGGTATCCCAGGGGCAACCGTGGCCCCGCAGCCACTGCATTACCTCGAGGTGACCTCCGTAAGCTGCTGCGTTAGAGTGATGTCTTGTCAGAGGCAGGTCGTATGTGCTGTGGACCAGACGCAGGCCCTTGACCTCGCCGGTTTGTATGCACGATGTGAGAGCTCCTCCGGGCTGCAGACCTTCCTCGACGGCCCACCCAAGCAGGCTGGCGCTATCTACACTTCCGCAGCCACCGTCAAGTGTCGCCTCTCGGCCGCGTGAATCTGCTCAGTGACGCCATTAAAACCGCGGCAAGCGCTCCTGATCATCAAAGAGGGAGCCAGAAAGGCGAGGATATGCGAAGCCAGCGTGAGCACTGGGTGTTCTGCTGCAGCGCTGCTTGCCGTGCGCCTGGCTTTGCAAATAGGTGCCATCTGTGATTTGTGAACAAATTTTCCAGAAGTTGCACTTCAAGTTGAAGTGCTGACGCGAGAACGAGAACTTTTTGTAAACAAGAAGATACATAGCGTAAGAGTGTGCAAACGGGAGCAGGCGTAAATTGCGTGCGACCATGGTAACGCACAGGTTTGCCTACGCTTGCAAAATCGAGCACGGCTTTTAATCAGCATTCAGTCTGGTGCTTCAGGTTCCTGCTGCCAACGTCTAATGCCAACATGGCAATATTCTTGCACTTCTGATCGTAAAGACACAGATATATGGATATGCTGGAGGGGCCTCTTGGTCATATCGTAGAAACTGTTGCAACACTTTGTTTGTGATTGAACACCATGCGTAGATTGTGCATCGTACAACAGAGCACGGTACTACGTGTCAAAGCTAGCTTACAAGGAAGGAGATCTGGCGGTGAGCGAGCAGGGATCCTCGATGTATTGTTTACAACATACATTAGAAATGTCCAACTTGCATCGCCCGACGGGCAACGCTGCGCACAGCAAGCTGCCATTGTAGGTTGCACGGCAGCACTTTTAGGTTTGACAACATGGCCAGCGTGGACCGCGCACTCTGCTAAAGTCAGCTGAACACTTAATAACAGGATAATGATCTATTATGAGGTGCGCCTTTTTGCTCTGAAACTGTCACTTACTCCAACACCATCCTGATTCGGACAAATCTCAGATCTGTGCTTTTGCTTGCAAATTGCCGTTGCCAAAACTGGCGTGCAGCGATCCACTCATCAACCATCAAGCTGGCCACGTACATTAACTAGCAGCAACGGTCAATGGTCATGGTTCGCCTTGCACACACTATGCTCCAAGTGCAGCACTCCACATTGCATACTCCCTTTGTGGGCAAGAGCCCGCATGGCATAGGTAGCACAGTGTGGACATGAGAATAAGGCACTTGTCAAGGCAGAGGAGGTGCGTTTCAGTTAAGCACTTTGTACGGTAGCATTTATGACAAGACGGTGACGCCTGGGGCATTGTGTTGATCATGTAGTGCAGCCTTCTGTGTCATGCATTCGGTAGCATCATGATGACAAGTGTGCGCTGCAAAACAGCACCGCTACCATTACAGAGCACTGTGTGCTGCGCAATGATTCATGATGAGATGCGAATCCTCCAGCGCTGCATTGATCACGTGATACAGCGCACTGTGCCCTGCATAAAAATGGAGTTGAATTCACAGTAACCATATACTTGACAGCAAGGCAAGTGTGGGCTGTAAAATAACCATTACCTGAGTCGCAGCGCTGTCGTGCTTGCAGAAGTGCAAGTGCCACAGTGTGAGCAAGCAACAGCTAACATTATGCGGAAGCGCAAGAGTGAGTGGATGCATGCATCGCGTGTTGGTCAACCTCTGAGAGGTTCTGGTGTGTGCGTGGCACAACAGTGAAGTACATGCAGTGCTGCACCGTACATGCACATGTGTACTAGTGTGTACTATCATGAACTAGCATGTACTGCATGCATCTCAGCTTCACCGCCAACGTCCAACAGACAGGAGACACTGGAAGTCATCATTGCACCAAGGTCATCTGCTGAGTGCATGTGCATTCATAATCAGAGCTAACCGCAGCTGTGAAGCTTGGCAAGGGGCGACGGCGTGTTTTGGACCTACAACGACAGCCCAAAGGCCTTGTACTTTTTATTAATTCTCGCTCAGGGCGCGAAAAAGCCCAGATGATTGGCATCTAGCTGTAAGGAATCTACATGTCGTATGACAGTCTGAAAGTGTCGCAACGACAACCACTCAAACGCCGCCGCCGCCAAATGGCATCTCGGGGTCCTCCCCTACGTCCTCCTCCATGTGCCCCCCCCCCCTGGATTCTGCCATGTGTGTCATGACACGGCCAGAGTACGCCATGTGGAGCGCTGCCGACAGTGCCGAGCGTAAGCGCGCCAGGGCGATGCCCTTGAGAGCTTTAGGGCGCGCTCCTCCGGGCACTGACATCCTGCTGGCATACTCCGTCGCCACAGCCTCCAGCAGCTTCCGCCCCTGCTCCCCGATGCTGCCAAATGACCCTATTGCCAATGTGGCAAGTTTGTAGCAATTCTGATCATAATGACCAGAATAGTGGGTAGTCTTGGCGGCCTCTTGGTCGCGGCAGCATCGCTCGGGGTCTGCTGCAGTCTTCGCCGCCCGCGACGCCACCTGTGCCTCGAAGCAGGTAACGTCCACCATGAGCGGTAGGTGGCGTGTCGGGTCGTCGTAGCCGGTCACCGGGAAGGCGTCGGCAGGCAGCACGATGTCCATCCTGCGACTCCCCGGCGGCCCGGCGGACCCCAGAAACGGCGTGTAGTCCTCGTCCACCAGTCCCGTTTTGAGGTATTGCCGCAGGAGGCGCTGCGTGGCCCTCTTGACGCTATTGTGGACAATGGTGTCGTGCGCCTTGACGCGTGGCGCTTGACACAGCCGTGCATGCAGGGTGCCGCCCGGCGACTTCCCGCACAGCTTGCAGCCTGCCGTCTGCTCCTCTACTCCGATGGCGCGTTTGACGGCCAGCTGCCAGGATAGGCCATCGAACGAAGCCGTTGTGGAGTACATGGGCTCGTTGAGGAATGCCATGCCGATCGAGTGCATGTGGCGCTGCGACCGGAATCGAGCAAGTGCTTGCGTGCGTTGCGTGCCCTGCGGCAGCTGTTGCAGGTCCGCCTCCACCTTATCTGCAAGCTCGGTAGCGACGGCATCTGCAAGCGCACTCTGATTGGGGCGCTTCAGGCTACACTGCAACTGCAGAGCACTGGCGTCAAGTACGCAAGCAGCATCCGCACCAGTGCCACCACCTGCTGTCGGCCGCAGCGGCGGCTGCTGCGTAGGTGGTTGCTGCTGCAGTGGCGTTAGCGCTGGTGGCAGTATATGTTCCAGCTTGTCACCTGTTGCTGCACGTAGAGATGTGGCAGCTGTGGCGATCGTCCGCATGAGGGGCAGGCGCGCCACCTCTGCTGCTGCTGCGCCTTGTAGCATTGCTGGTGTGGAACGCGCAGCGCCTGCATTGACGGCTGCCGCTGCTGCGTGCGCTGGTGCTGCAGCTGTGCCGCCTGCCGTTGCTGCTGCTGCCAGTGGTGTTGCTGCTGCCGCAGGTGTTGGTGCAGCACCTGCCGCATTGGCCGCTGCCACCGCCATTGCCGCTGTCGCAGCCGGCACGGTTGCGGCGCCGCCTGCCGACGCTGCTCCTGTTGCAGGTGCTGCAGCAGCCCTTAGGCTAGTAGGGCCTGTAGCAGCTGTATTGCCTATGCCCGCAGCCGCTGCTGTTGATGCTGCAGTTAGTGATGCCGCCGAGGCCACTTGAGGTGCAACATGTGCTGCCGCTGCTGCAGCAGCCTCTGATGCTGGAGCAGCTGCTGCTGCCGCCGCTGCTGCTGCCGCCGGAGTAGTTGCGCCGTGCGCCGCCGCTGCTGCTGCTGCCGCTGGTGCCGCCTGTGCTGCCGCCGCGGCCCCTGATCCAGCGGCAGCTGCGTCGTGTGTTGCCGGAATGGCTGCGCCATAAGCGCGGCCAGCCGCTGATGCAGTTGCCGCTGCCGAAGCGGTCGCGCCTCCACTGGCAACCGCCGCTGCCGCTGTAACAGTTGCCGCTGCTGATGCTGCTGGTGCTGGTGCTGCTGCCGCTGCTGCCGGTGCCGCTTGTGTTGCCGCATCCTCAGCAGCGTTGTCTGCAGCCGCTTGAGGAGCCGCCTGCTGCAGCACCCCCGCCCATCCAGAGAGTGCTGGTTGCAGCGCTTGCAACGTGCCCGCCACATACGCAGCATCAGCGATGTCGCAGGCGCTGGTAATGCCAAGGCCGCCATGCCGTGTTGGGAGTCGCGCTTGCTGTAAGGCTGGGCCGTGCGCTGCCAGATGGAAGTGGGCCCCACTTTGCTCAAACTGGCGCCAGGTCTGGCCTGGTGGCTGCAGGCCCATTGAGTGCTCAAGCACCCACTGCGTGACCCGATCCCACTCCTTGGCGGCTGGCGCTGTCTGCGTAGTGGGAATGGTGCGCAGGCAGTACGTCATGCGAGGCACCACGCAGTAGCGCAGTAACCTGAACATAGCCCTCGGAGATGTCAGGCGCGCGCATCGCTCTGCAAATCGAGCCCCTGCCCCGCCTGCACCCGCTTCCCTGCGCAGCCATGCGTCCACAAAGCTGCTGCGGCCCACCGGCACCCCCAGCAACACAGCTCCACGGTTCTGATTTTCATCCGTATCCCCCACTAGCTGAACGCCCAGCTGCTGCAGCAGTTGCCGCTCGTGGTCTGTCACCACATGCCCCCTGCCAGGCAGCGCGCGTGACTTGGTGAGGTTTAGCTCCAGCCCCACCTCCGCAAAGTGTTGTTTGAGCTGCGCCACCGCCTGTATGTCATCCTGAGTCAGCGTGCAAGCGCCTGTTCGGACGTTGGCATCGTCCATGTAGGCGCCCATCCGCCTCCGCGCGCGCTGCGCAGCCGCCGCCTCATTGAACCGTTTCAAGCACTGAGCAATGGCGCCGCAGAAGAGCATCGGTGCCGCGGGGTCCCCCTGCTTAAACCCGCGCTGAGACATGATGATGCGCGTGGAGCCGTCAACGTGCTGGAACAGCAGGCGTGGCCGAGTGCGAACGTATGTGCCGATGAAGTAGTCGAGGAAGTCCGGCAGCTGTGCTGCTACCCATTCCGCTGCCGCCAGGACGAACACCATGTTGAAGGCATTCTTGAGGTCCAGCATGAACTGCCAGTGACCGAGCTCATACGCGAGTTTGCCGGCCATGGCCGCTTTCTCCGCTCCTGCTGAGACGGCTACCCCATACTGCCCGTCTGGCTCAAGGAGCTCCGCCAGGAAGTCTTTGCGGTCTGCCACGTACACCGAAGTGCATAGTCGCTGCAGCACCTCGCCGCAAACGATGGGCCGCTGCTTAGCTGTACCATCTTCCTGTTGTTCTGCAAGTGGCGTCAGGCGCCCCGCGCCATGCAACTGCCAGAAGGCATCCGGCAGCCGCGCAGCCTCCCGCATAACGGTCTGAAGCCACCGTGTGAGGACAGCAGCAAACTCATGCCGTCCCCAGCTTGTGCGTAGCGCATCCTGCAGGTGGCTGTAGCGCAGCCCCGATGGGCCTGCTCCACTGTAAGGGCTTGCTCGCTGGATGAGCTTGGCAACCGTCTCTGGCTCAATTCCCTCCCCCTGTAACAGGCTGAGTTCTGCTGGCATGTCGGCTGCTTTCGCCACAAGCTGATCAACCATGCCGGATAGCTCATGGAGTTGTTCCCCTGGCGCAGCGGGGGGGTGTTTGGACTGCATGGCGGCAAAGCAGTCATCATCAGGTATCGCCACCGTTTTGGGCTGAAGGAAACGCGCTGCCTGCTGTAGCCCCCCCCGTGTGCCCATGCACTGTAGGACGTAGGCGTTGATCGCTGCCTCCGTTTGCTGGCGCGCGCGCCAGCGCCGGTGCGCACGCGCGTGTGCGAGGAGCGCTGGCACCAACCGGTCAAGCTCACCGCGTGCCAACATTCTGATTCTGTCGGAGCGAGTGATGCCAGGTGCGCCATCGGTGGAGGTGATGAGTGATGGCATGAGGTGGTGTAGAATCGTGGATCTTTGCAGTCGCTGCACCCGCCCTGCGGAATCTGGCTCCCGCGCCGCATTGACGAACATCGTCATTGTGTGTGCCAACAGATGTGTTGCTGCGTTCTCCAGTGCAGCTCCCACATAGCGACGATTGCGTGGTCTAGCAAGGCTTCTAGTTGTCGCGAACTGCAGCTTGCACAGCTCATCGAGGCTGATGCTGTCAAGCACTGCTGCGACTGCGGGGGTTGAGATGGTCCACGTGAAAAGCCCACCTGCCCCACCTGCTGCGCCTGCAGGGCCTGGCGCTGCCGCTGCTGTCGCCGCACCTGCCGCTCTGGGGCCCCCTCCGCCGCCGCCGCGGCCGCCACGACCACAGCCTCGTCCGCCGCTGTCGCTGCTACGACCGCTGCCACGGCCACCGCGGCCGTTTTGAGTTCGCGCGCCACTGCCGCTGTTGCTAGCACCGCCGCTGCGGCTGCTGGCATCACTGCTGCGGCCGTTGCCAGCGCCGCTGTCCTTAGTACCGGCTGCACTGCCGCCGCCGGCACCGCTGCTGCTGCCGCCTCCGGTTCTGCTGCCGCTAGTCGCTCTGCTACTGCTGATGTCTGCATCATTGCTGCCGCTGCGAACGCGTCCTCCATTGCCACGTCCGCGCCCTCCACTGCGACCCCGACCCCCTCGTGTAGCACTGCTGCCCCCGCGTTCCGGCCTCTTTGAGCTGCCGGAGGAGCTGCTGCCACCAGCCTGAGCAGCAGGTGCCTGCTGCGCGTGCGCTGGTCCCTTTGCGTAGGGGTTGCCGATGGGTGTGCACGCCGGTTGCTGCTGTGGCAGCGACGTGGTAGCTGTTGCCGTCGATGCATCAGGTGCTAGCGGTGCTGCTGATGCTGTTGTTGACAATGTTGCCGCCACTGCAGCGGGTGAAGTGATAGGCCTGCATTTGCGGCAGTGCTTGCCCGCGCTGGCATCGCTGCTGTCCACTCTGAATGTCTTGTTGGCATGAAACAGGTTTTTGCACAAGGCACACTCGGTGTAGATGGTTTGCAAGTGCGACGTGCTGAGGTCGGAGCGCTCCAGGAACGTTGTTGCTGTCCCACTGTGGTGTTTGCGCTGGTGCTTCGCCGCGATGTGGGCGTTTAACCTCTGCTGTAACGAGAGCAGCGACATGCCCTTCTTCACCACGAGGTCGCATAAGTTGCACTTGTACTCCGGGTCCGCACTGCCTCCACCTCCAGCTTCGTCGTCTAGCATCAGACGTTGCTGTTCCAGACTGTTATGACCTGTTCTAGAGCGCTTGACTGCACTTTGCCCGCCCGTGTGCTCCCCTTCGCCTGTTTGATCGGAAATTGACCAACCGTCATTCTGTACCCTCTTGCGTTTGTGCGCTGCGCGTCCGTCTCCAGTTGCTCTGCTGCTGCCACTCGTGCCATCGTCCTGTTGACAAGCGCCATTGCCATCTGCAGCACTGGTGCTAATGTCCTGCGCTTGTGCGCACGCTAGATCGGATTCCTTGCATTTCTGCGCTGATTCAGAGTTGGCAATACGGGCCTCCCGCCGCCGCCATGATATTCTTTTCATGATCTCTGCTACGCCATGGTGCTACATGCTACAGCTACATACCTATCCGCATCTCGTATGTACCTGTCAGGGGAATCCGATCTCTTGTATTAGTCGCTCACGACACGGGGATGTGCACTTTGCACTGCGCACCAGCTTGCACTCCGCTGCAATAGGCAAAAAATCATACCTGTATCGGCAGCCCTCAGCTAATTTGCCCTCAGCCTCCTGACTGCTGCTAGGATCCGCTCCGCTCATCCGCGACCCTGAAAGCCAAGAAGCAACCGAGGCCCTTAACCAGTAGTAAAGTCTCCAGGGCAGAACTGATATTGAAGTTGGGTTATGGCATGCTGTAGCCCTATGTCAGGGGCATCTGCTGACTACTCACTTGTTGAAGTTGATATTGATCCTGATGTGATATTGAACTTCAACGGTGATATTCAAACTTCAACTTCATGCCAACTTCAACTGTCATGTCACTGCTCAGCGTGCAATAGCACGGCTCCACCCATCTCAACTTCAACAACCAAGAGCTCTTCTGGTGCGTCTGAGTGAGGCCAACAACCTACTATCATCTAACTTCAACAGTTTGAGGGTCTTGACTGACCTCACTATAGCATAAGTGCTCGGTTAGTTTTTGGGTTTCAGGGTCGCGGATGGGCGGAGCGGATCCTTCTGCCGCCCTATCTGCTGCTCCTCTTTCCCATTCCTCAATGCGCCCCACCCCCCCAGCCCCCCCCTCCGCCCCCTCTGACGCAGCTAGCATCCGTTACTCCGGGCATCCATGCGCGCGCGCCCACTGCAGCACCTCCTGATGCCCGTGCTGTGCGGCCCAGCGGCAGGTGCGGCTGTCCCAGGGGCAGCCGTGTGTGTGCGCCCACTGCAGCACCTCAAGATGACCACCCAGTGCGGCAACGGCACAGGTGTCCTCATCCCACAGGCAGCCATTGGCTCGCGCCCACTGCAGCACTTCTAAGTGCCCGCAAGCCGCAGCGTTGCTGCAGGTGCGGTTGTCCCATGGGCAGCCATTGGCTCGTGCCCACTGCAGCACCTCGAGGTTCCCGCAGCCGGCAGCGCCTCTTCAGGTACGACTGTCCCAGGGGCACCCATTTGCGCGTGCCCACTGCAGCACCTCGAGATGACCTGCCTCTGTGGCGTCGGCGCAGGTAACCTCGTCCCACGGACATCCGTGTTCGCGGGCCCACTGCAGAACCTCCAGATTCCCGCTACCAGCAGCGACGAAGCAGGTCCTCTCGTCCCATGGGCACCCGTTTGCGATTGCCCGCTGTAGCACCTCGAGATCCCCACAACTGGCAATGCCGCTGCAAGTCTCCTCGTCCCACGGGCACCCGGTGGCATGCAGCCACCGCAGCACCTCGAGCTGCCCATATATGGCGGCGACTGTGCACGTGGCACTGCTCCAAGGGATATCAATTGCAAGTGCCCACTGCAAGATGGGCAGCTGCCCTTCCTCCGCAGCAGCGCTGCAAATGCTCTCGCTCCCTGGGCACCCGTTTGCGTGTGCCCACTGCAGCACCTCGAGATGTCCACGTAACGCTGCGCTGGTGCACGTGTCCTCGTGCCATGGGCAGCCATTGGCTCACGCCCACTGCAGGAGCTCCAGGTGCCCGCAGGCCGCAGCAGTTGAGCATGTGAAAGTGCCCCATGGGCAACCGTGGCCCCGCAGCCACTGCATTACCTCGAGGTGCCCTTCGCGAGCTGCTACATAACAGTGACGCATTGTCAGAGGCAGACCGTATGTGTTGTGGACCAAGCACAAGCCCTTGACCTCGCCGCTACGTATGCACGACGTGAGAGCTACTTCGGGCTGCAGGCCTTCCTCCACGGCCCACCCAAGCAGGCTGGCGCTAGCGGCAGCTTCCGCTGCCACCGTCAAGCATCGCCTCTCGGCTGCGTTGATTTGCTCGATGATACCATGGAAGCCACGACAGGTGCTCCTGATCATGACAGAGGGAGCCAGGAAGGCAAGGATGTGCGACCCCAGCGTGAGCACTGGATGGTCTGCTGCAGCGCTGCTTGCCGTGCGCCTGGCCTTGCCATGGGGTATCTCTGCCATGTTTATGATCTGCAGCGCGGTTTGAATCTAAGCAGTGATCGACGGTCGCTGTGCTCCACACTGCAGATCTTCTCCCGACAAAACTTCAAGTTTAAACTTCAATGTAATTAAAGTTGAAGTGTTGGCTTTTTTTTTTTAATGACTACTGTATACAGTATAGTGCGCACGGGGTGTAAAATGTGTGCAATCAGGTAACTCACAGGTTTCCCTTTTTTTCGCCAAATAGATCGTAGACTGTGCATCGCTTCAAGGAGCACAATGTGTCAAAAGCTTCCTTGCAAGGGGGGGCAGGGTCTGGTGAGCAAGCAGGGATCACTTGATGTGGATGGGGATCGCAGGTGAATAACAGGGCAGCAGAAAAGCCGTCACTTGTTGGTCGGTGGTATGCGGGCCACAACAGCAGTACAGATAGGGGCTGACTCAGAGGAGGGGACGCTCCACATAGAATTTGACTTGGGAGAGCTGTGGCGCCTAGGTCTTGGTTCTCTTTCCACATCAAGTATGTGTCGATTGCAGCAGTCAGTGCAAGTTGCTTGTCAGAAAGCCAAATGCTGCGCACAGCAAGCCGTTATTGTAGGTTCAACTTGCATGCACGGCAGCGCTTTTGAGGTTTGATATGTTGCCCAAAACACTGTCACGGTTTCCTCAACACCATTTCTGATTCAGACAATTCTCAGACCTGTGACAACACTGGATTTCTCACAAACGCCCTCTTGCCAAAAAACCGAAGGCAGATACCAACTCATCAAATTATCAAATCATCAAGCAGGCCACTGGCAGGTACTTCAACTAGCAGCAATGTCCATGATCTGCCTTGCGCCCACAATGCTTCACGTGCAGCACTCCTCATGGCATACTTCATTCGCAGGCACTGCACTGGCAAGATTTAGCATATAGCCAGCAGGGTGTGAACATGAGGACAAAGGCACTTGCGGAAGACAAATTAATAATTTAAATTGAAGGTGCTGCATCCACATGCCATTCCAGTGTGATGGAACACATTGACTTTGTGCTGTGTCATTAATGACAAGACGGCAACGCCTTCATCACTTTGATGATCACGTATTTCTGCGCTCTGTGTCATACATTCGACTCTATCGGATAGCATGACATGAACTACCAGAAGTAAATACCATATGGGCTACAAAACAGCACCATCAGCATCATAGAGCACCATGTGCTGTGTCATCATGATGAGGGCATGATTGCTTATTAATACGCATCGTGTTCATATTGCGTTCATCACGTGCTACGGCGCTCTCTGTGTCATGCATAGGAACTGACGCGAATGTGCAGGGAACTTCGTTGAACGTACTCTCGAAAACATGACAAATATGGCCCGCAATACAGCGTTGTCACCTGAGTCGCAGCGCTGTGGTGGTTGCACAGGTGCAAGTGTGCTTGCAAGTGTGCATGCAACATTTGATGTTCAGCGCACGCACTCAAGCGCAAGAGCAAGTGTAAGCATGCAGCGCACGTGGGCCAACCTTCAGAACCTTCGGGTGCGTGCACGACAGTGGAGTATATGAAGTGCTGCGCCGTGCGCGCATATGTGTACTGGCATGTGCTAACATGTACTGGCATGTACTGCATGCATCTCAGCATACAAGCCCCAACGTTCAACAGCAGACAAAACACTGAGGGTCATCGTTGCAGTGGCACCAAGGTCACCCGCTGACTGCATGTGCATGCAAACTCAGAGCTGACTGCAGCTGTGAACTACTGGAAGCTTGGCAAGGGGGCACGGTGCGTGACGATCATACACCTACAATAATGGCCCAATGGCCTTGTACCAGTCTCTTCTGTGACCCGGCTATGCACATTGCACACTGCGCGCAGGCTTGCGCCCCCTTACTCAAACAGCCAGAAAGGTAGACAGGTAATCATACCTGTATCCGCCGCCCTCAGCTACTTTGCCCTGAGCCTCCTGACTGCCGTTGCTGCCGCCGCAGCTGCGTGCTCCAGTCTTGCGCTCCGCCTTGCGCCCCCCTCCTACCCGCCCCTCCGCCCCCGCCAACGCAGTTAGCATTGGTCACTCCGGGCATCCATGCGCGCGCGCCCACTCCAGCACCTCCTGATGCCCGTGATGTGCGGCCCAGCGGCAGGTGCGCCTGTCCCAGGGGCACCCATTTGCGTGGGCCCACTGCAGCAGATTCAGATGACCAGAATGTGCGGCGTAGGCGCAGGTGTACTCATCCCACAGACATCCGTGTTCGCGGGCCCACTGCAGCATCTCCAGATTCCCGCTGCTGGCAGCGCCTCTGCAGGTGCGGCTGTCCCAGGGGCACCCGTTTGCGTGTGCCCACTGCAGCACCTCGAAATGGCCATGTCGTGCGGCGCTGGCGCAGGTAAACTTGTCCCATGGGCAGCCATTGGCTTGCGCCCACTGCAGCACCTCCAAGTGTCCGCAAGCCGCAGCGCCGCTGCAAACGCCCTCGTCCCATGGGCAACGGTGGCATCGCAGCCACTGCAGGACATCTAGGTGCCCTTTGCTAGCTGCTAGGTAACAGTGGAAGTGATGCAGGGGGAGGTCGTATATGCTATGGACCAGAAGCAGGCCCTTGAACTCGCCAGTACGTATGCACGATAGACGAGCTACTTCGGGCTGCAAACCTTCCTCCACGGCCCACCCAAGCAGGCTGGCGCTAGCAACAGCTTCCGTTGCCACGGTCCTGTGTCGCCTCTTGGCATCGTGAATCTGCTCTATAATGTCGTGGAACCGACAGCAAGCGCACCTAATCATGACCGAGGGAGCTAGGAAGGTAAGGATGTGCGAAGCCAGCGTGAGCATTGGATGTTCTGCTGCTGCAGCGCTGCTTGCCGTGCGCCTGGCCTTGCCATGGGGTATCTCTGCCATGTTTATGATCTGCAGCGTGGTCCGGTCCTGAGCAGTGATCGACTGATGCTCCAGTGATGTGACGTGTCTACGTCTCCGCTCCGCTCTCGCTCTCCTCTCCTCCTCCTCCTCCTCCTCCTCCTCTCACGTTGCACTTCAACTTGACTTAGGTTTTCGTAGAATGTGATTAGGGTTAGGGTTAGGCTGTGTGTGTCGCTTCACCTCCAGAGCTCTCAGACACGATTGGACTTGGAGACGTACACAAGATCTGGGCGTGCCTCACGCAACTCATGTACTTTACGGTGCATCCACAACATTGTGCGACTGTCCGACAAGTAGACTTGCACATGGTCCTGATAGGTCGCTGGCTAGCATATCTGTGAGCACAGCTACAATGTCCTGCTTGTGGCACGCAATCTTGTGCTCTTGTGGGCAAATGTCAGTGGGAGGTGTTCGTCAGGAGCAAGCATGCGTGCACTTGTTGCTGCAACTACGTGACCCACTTGCACTTGTTCGTGGCTACCACAGACCGGTGATTATAATGAATCACATGCTCTCTCAACGTGTCATGTCATAGTCTCATGATCTGATCTGTCCAATTGAACTCTGGCCAAGTCATGCGTATGTACGCAGTGCCATGCGCAACACCTTTGCATGATCTGGCAGGGTTGACGTGCAAAAATGGCAACAAATTTGAGTTGATTTGAAAGGTTCTATTTTTGTCTCTTCTGACAACATCCAAGTTTTGCAATACGGATTGATCACTTCAAAACCCTCACAAGGGTGAAACAGGCACTGAGCTGGAGCAACTGCACCACTATGTAAACAACAAAGCAAGCAGAGAGGCCAGACGAGTATGTATGTATGTAGGGAGGGGTTACATTCACAAGTGAAAACTTTCAAACCACACAGATTTATCCATCCATGAAACGGACACATGAAAGACACCGAGGGGAGGGACGGCGCCGCTAGCCTAGAGAAATCGCACAAAAACCAGGCCAGGTGCCCATGCGCGCAAGAACGCATGAACAGGTGCCAGGCACCTCAATGCGCGCCAAAGGGCGCAGAGAAGTGCCCTAAGGCAGAGAGCGCTGCTGCTTGTGGCAGCCGAAGGCTACCGACACAACACTGCAACGACTCTGCCCGGCCACCAAAAACTCCCAGAAGGTCTGCTGCAGCCGGCTTGTCATGCCCGGTTGCATTAGGTCGCGCCCTCTCTCTAGTGTGACGCACTTGGGTCACATAACACACAAAGAAAAAGCTGGCAGGAGGCCAGAAACACACAAGCACCCCCCCCCTCTGCCAGGGTCAGAACATTGCTGCTGCTGCCGCAGCAGCGCATTCGGGGCTTCTATATCGCAATCTGTACAGCAACAAACACGGGTCGCACCGTCTAATCAGCATGCGCCCGTGTCGCTGCCCTTTTCTGAGGAGTGCCGGCTTTAATGACCGGCGCTGTCATGAGTCTTCCTGCTGCATGCCTGCTGCATGCTTCGTTCAGTGCTGAGCACTGCTACAATTGATCTACGCAGCCGCCAACGCAGAACCCACGTACACGGGTGTTGAGAGATGCCAGCGCCTCCGCTCCTGCCCTGCCCTTGTGCGGTGGCACATTGGCAGCAGCAAGGGCAGCGGCAGCGCCCGAACGGGCCATCAAGCAGCTTCCAGCAGCAGCAGCGTCGGTGGCAGCCGCAGCAGCGGCAGCGGCTGCAGCAGAAGCACCGGCAGCAGCGGCAGCGGCGGCAGCAGCAGCGCAGCAGCAGCAGCGCAGCAGCAGCAGCGCTCAGAGCAGCCTGAGGCCGCCAAGCGACTTGACAGCCGCGGGCGCCCCCCCCGCCGCCGCCGCCGCCGCCGCATCATCAACGCCGCCGTCGCAGTGGAAGCACTCCAGCAGCTGCACCGTGGGTGGGTTGTAGGAGACAAGGAACACCTGGCCCTCCGCACCGACGGCAAAAGACGAGATCTGGCCGACGCCGTTGGTGGCGTCGGCTAGGAGACGAGGGCGCCACGTGTCGGCGGCGGCGTCGTACCAGATGCCCGTGACAGTGCTCGTCTCGAAGTCGGCGAAGGCGTACAGGGCGGGGCCGCCCGTGGGCAGGTGGAAGAGGACGCCGCCGGTGATGGACTGGCCCGTCACCTGCGCGCGTTGGCAAGTTCATGTTGACGTCTGAGTTTAAGTGAAGGCTGAGGTTTTGAGTTTGCATACTGTGACAGTGCTCAGCTCAATGCCCGTGACAGTACTCGTCTCAACCCGTCACCTGCGTGTGTTGACAAGTTCAAGTTGACGGTTGAGTTCAAGTGAAGGCTGAGGTTTTGAGTTTGCATACTGTGACAGTGCTCGTCTCAATGCCCGTGACAGAGCTCGTCTTAAAGTCGGCAAAGGCGTACAGGGCGGGGCCGCCCTAAGCAGGTGGAAGAGGACGCCGCCGGTGATGCTCTGGTCCGTCACCTGCGCGCGCTGGCAATTTCAAGTTGAAGATTGAGTTCAAGTGAAGGCTGAAGTTGAGTTTGTACAGCGCAGGGCACCACCCTCGGTAGGCGAAGAAGACGCCGCCAGGATGGACTGGCCTGCCACCTGTGTGCTGGGAGTTCAAGTTTGAAAGTTAAGTTCAAATGAGGGCTGGAGTGGAGTTTGCACACCGCAGGGGCTGCCCTACCAAGGGGAGGTGGCAGAACACGCTGCCAGTGATGCACTGGCCCGTCACCTGCGTTATGAAGTTCAAGTTGAAGTGTCAGTTCAAGTGAAGAATGAAGTTGAGGTTGTACAGGGCGGGGCCGCCAGTGGGCAGGTGGAAGAGGACGCCGCCAGTGATGCACTGGCCCGTCACCTGCGCGCGTTGGCAATTTCAAGTTGAAGATTGAGTTAAGTGGAAGCTGATTATGACTTTGTACAGTGCAGGGGCTACCCTCACGGAGGTGGAAGAGGACGCCACCGGTGACGCACTGGCCCGTCACCTGCTGCGTGGTGGCAGTTAAAGTTGATGCTGAAGTTTGAGCTCAAGTGGAAGAAGCTCAGATCAGAGATGGCATATGGTTACCAACCTCAGGTGCAGGGAGTGACTACTACCTTCCTGTGAAGACTCGGTGTGGGAACACAGGCAAACGCAACCAGATGTTGTCAGCCTAGCACTACTTCACAAAAGTATACTTTTGTCGGCAAAATGCAACAGTGTGAGTGGCACTATGTAGTTTGCTGGCCTGACACTGACCTTAACACCCCCACAGATTCTACAGCGCCTGCGGGCAACCGTAGTCCCTGGTGGCAGAGCTTCAAAATATGTGGACTCACAACTAGCGCTACACCGCTCACCGTTGTCCACCCATAAAAGCTCAGCTGTACCTTGTACTAACCCTAACCCTAACCCTAGCCCTTGCCCTAACCCTAATCCGTGCACATGTCGGCTCCGCTCCGCCACTGGTGGGTTGCCGTAATCATTGCTGCCAACCCTACCTGAGTCCCATCCTATTTCAGTCAAAGCACCAGAAGTGACAGTACTGAACGTGGACCCTGGCCCAGGTCGTTCGCGCGTCAGCTGACACCACTGGTACTTTTAGGGGGCAGTGCTTGAAAAGCGTTGGAGGACACTTGATCATTACGTGTGCGCAACTTGACCCCTGACCCCACCCCAAGTCAGCTTCAAAGCATCACACAAACTTCAATATTCAAACCTCACCTGGTTCTTGCACACCTCTGCTGAAACCGCAGCCTCCGCTGCAGGCGGATTGTCCTGGTAGTCCTGGTGGCAGTACTCGAATATGGGGGGCTCGTAGGCATCGCGCGCATGCAGCTGCGCATTAGTCGCCGCAATGTTCACGCGCGTGCCCTCGTGGTACCTCCAGCCGTAGTTGGCACCAGCCTGCAGCAGCACCGCAGCAGCGCTCCGCATCAGGTTTACTTCTATTACCTATTCATGTAGAATTTTGCGCTACCCATACATTCAACCGTAACATGCATTTATTAGGGCTAGGGTTATGTGTTCACGCGCGTGCCCTTGTGGTACCTCCAGCCGTAGTTGGCACCAGCCTGCAGCGTGGTGGTATATTGCGGCAGTGCTCTGCGTCAGTGTACTGCTTCAACAGTAATCAGCATCAGCTAGGTTTAGGGTTTGTGTGTTCACACGCGTGCCCTCGTGGTACCTCCAGCCGTAGTTGGCGCTGGCCTGCAGCGTGGTGGTATTGCGGCAGTGCTCTGCGTTAGTTTACTGCTTCAACAGTGAACAGCATCAACTAGGTTTAGGGTTTCAGGTCCGCTTGTGTGCCCTCGTGGTACCTCCAGCCATGGTTGGCTCCAGCCTGTAGCGGTGGTATTGCGGCAGTGCTCTGCGTCAGCTTACTACTTCGACAGTGAACAGCATCAATTAGGATGAGGGTTTGAGGGTTTACACGCGTACTTCCAGCCGTAGTCAGCGCCGGCCTGCAGCAACACTGCAGCAGCGCTCCGCATCAGTTTACTTGGATTGCCTATTCATGTATGCGCATGTCCCATACATTCAACAGTGCCATGCATCTATTAGGGTTAGGGTTTATGTCTTCACGTTCGTGCCCTCGTGGTACCTGCAGGTGTACTTGGCGCTGCCCTGCTGCAGCATCGCAGCAGTGCTCCGGATCAGTTCACTACCTCAACGTTGCAAAGTGGTCAATTCAAGTTAAGGGGTTGAGTGTTCAAGCGCGGGCCCTAGTGGTACCTCCGGCCGTGGTTGGCGCTAACCTCCAGAGCTGCATCGCAGCAGCGCTCCGCATCAGGTCGCTTCAGTGCCCAGACATGTGCCGTGATCTCGTGATCACTCTTCCGCAGCGTCAAGCATTGACATTGAAGATACCTCAATAGCCCCCCCACATACAGATGTGCCACCCACAACACCCTACGTACCACGAACCGCATCAGTGCCCGTATACCACCGCCTGTACATCAATGTTACCCACTCATGTACCGATACTTACATACCCCTGCGCACCACCAACCGCAATCGACACCGGCATACCCCCCACCTGCATACCAATATGACCTGTACATAGTACTGCAAGCACTTGACGTATGCATTCAAGTTGATGGCTAACCACACCTTGTCACCTCGAGGTCTACAATTTTTTGGTTCGTTTCCATGCAATACAAATCCATCCCGTGCATGACTCAATCACATTTACTTCCTCCACGGAGTCCAATGTTGCCTACACATGTACTTGAAAAATACTTGAAGTGTGCGATACCCATACATACCTTGATCATGTTGACCTCCTCCACGGAGTCCTGCCCAACGTCTCCACACATCAGGTTATTAGACAGATCGAAAGAGCAGCGCCATGGATTCCTGAAGAGGGACACCACAAGCAAGAGAGCAGTGATTGAGTGATCGTGCCGATGCAAACGCACGCATTCCTGATTTCATAATACTAAAAAGGCAGGCAAGGCATTAATATGGAAGACATTAGTATGAAACGCACGCATTAATATGGAAGGCAAGATCTGGCCGTACGGTTGCGTTTTACCAAGAACAGTCGGTGGGCTGCCCAAAACAACAGTGCTCGCAGGTGCTAGGATCAAGCTTCCAGTGCAGAAGCATCGTTTGCCATTGTTTGCAAGCACACATTCAACAGGTGGTCGCGACTGTGTTTTTTTCATGTTTTTTTCCAATGAGTTTCAATACGTCCCTTCCAGCAAGAAGCACCTGCGCAGCTTGGGACAGGTGGACTGCCGTATATGTAATTGAAATACGTACCTCAAGCCGTACGCGTACACCGTTCCTAGCGCAGTGACACCATTCACAACGGCCGTTGCGCCAACGAATGGGTTGTCGGTCGGGACAGAGTAGAAGGGGCCAACTGCGATGGTGGCTTGCGCCTGCCAGATGCGCACGCGCAGCATCTTGCCGAGAGGGCTGGAGAGGTCCTGCGCGTTGCCGGTGTCGCCGTGCATGTCGTCTGCAGCCAACCAAAGAGCACCGAGGCTGTGAAGTTGAGCTTGACGTATGAGAACTATGCATATGTAACGATAAACAAAGAAGTTGACCTTGAAGTATGGTAACGCGTCATGAAACATGTCGGTATTGCTGTGCATATTGGCTGCACCCAGAGACGCGAGCAGGGTGTGAAGTTGAGGTTGAAGTATGGTTATGCATTCAGGTTAAAGTATTGTAGGTATGCAAGTGGATGTGAACTGCGGACGAGCATCATCGTTTGCTGAGGGGGCGCAGGGAACTGGCGCGTTGATGGTGTTGCCGCGCATGTTGGCTGCACTAACCCTGACCCTAACCCTAACCCTGCCGTGTCAGCATCTGCACCGCCGCAACAACAAAAAAAGCGGAACATCAAGGCTGAATGACAATGCACATGTACATTGCGCACGAGGCCATTGCGGAAGGGTAAGGCACAATGTAGCAAGTTCGAGTTCATTTCCATCTAACGATCACCCGGTTGCAACTTCAACTTCATTTCTGCCGCCGTGGTGAAGATTTGAGCGGTTCATATACTTCAGCTTTGAATTTGATTCAGGTGCTCTCAGGTGTTGTTCGGCCAAAAGTGGCAGCACTCATGCATGCACTCATGCCTAATCCTAGCTCTATACCTAAACCTAAGCCACAATGAACATCAACCAAAACAACAGCTGCTGAACTGCCCCCTGCTGAAACCAAGCAGCCTCAGACTGAACTTCAGCAGTCAACTTGAACGATACTCACTTGCGCCACCGCCGTCGCCGGTCGCAATGTAGAGGTCGTGGTATGCGGCCGCGGGGTCCAGATTGTTTTGAAAGCTGATCCAGCCCGCATTGTGGTTCTGCTCAGGCTGCATTGCCCAGCAATGGGGGGAGGGGGGGGAGGGGATTAGGGTAAGCGTAAGAATTGAGAGTCAGGGCTGGAGAGAGCAACAGCTGCCGTAGAAATGTAACCTTACGCGCATAGCGCAGTAGGATCAGGCGTAGTCTGAGGGTTTGGCTAATCCTAACCCCTCAATCTTCAACATGCACGACAGGCCAGCAACTACTTCCTGGTGCAGGTGTAGAAGTTGAAGTGAATACTTCAAGTCATGGCAGCGCTCACCTGCGGCCACGACATGAGCGTGCGCCGCGACATGCGCGTGAGATCCGCGTTGCCCGGCGCGTACGTGTAGTGTAGCGCACGATGTTGATGAAAAACTTCAAGATGCAACTTCTAGTGATGGCAGCGTTCACCTGCGGCCACGACATGAGCGTGCGCCGCGACATGCGCGTGAGATCCCCTTTGCCCTTCACACACCAAAGCACGTCAGCAAACTCTTCACACAAAACCTTCACAGATACAGACTTCAAGTTGTGGCAGCGCTTACCTGCGGCCACGACATCAGCGTGCGGCGCGACATGCGCGTCAGATCCGTGTTGCCCGGCGCAAATGTGTAGCGCACGATGTTGGTAACCTGGTCCCTGTCCACAAAGTTGACGTAGAACGCCTTGTTCACGGCAAAGTTGGGGTGGAAGGCGAGGCCCAGGAGCCCCATTTCGCCGCTGAACTGAACGACGTCTTGTATGTCCAGGACCTGGGTGAGCGCTGCTGTGGTGGGGCTGTCGACCATGGATGATATTGTGCCGAGCTGCGCAGACAAGGGGGGGGTAAGGGGTTTTGTGAGTTTTGACAGGCAGAGAGCTTAGCATATGTTGAGGTTGGGTGACGAGCCACGATTTGAGGTTGGGTGACAGTGTTCGCATCGCTGCGGTGAGGCTGTCGACCATGGAGAATATCGTGCCGAGCTGCAAAGACCACGAGGGGGGGATGTTTTTGGTCATTGACAGAGGCAGAGCTTAGCAGATGCTGAGGCTGGGTGACGTGCCACAATGTGAGGTTGGGTGACAGCGTCCGCATTGCTGTGGTGGGGCTGTCGATCATGTAGGATATCGTGCCGAGCTGCCCAGAAAAGGGGGGGGGGGGGGGAGGGGTGTTGTCATTGACAGAGCAGAGCACAGCGCATGTGGAGGTTGGGTGACGTGCCACAAGTTGAGGTTGGGTGACAAAGTTCGCAGCGCGTTGCTCGTTCACTTCTCATTGGCTCGTTCGCTATGTGTGGGCGATGCCTGCTCTCGTGCATTGTGACAAGTTGAAGTTGGGTCCTCGCTGCGTATTGCGACGTGCTACCTTGACAGCGCTCGCATCATATCGTACTCCTTGTTAACAATGCATGCTCTCGTGAGTTGTGGCTGCATGACCGCTGACTTGTCCACCTCTGGCACGTCGGTGGCGCTGTGCGCTGTCGGCAATGTGAACAACGTGAAGTATATACCTTCCAAGTATGCGAACTCCACAAAGACATAAAGTGCGCAGCGCACCAAATTCAACTTCAACCGAAGAGACGCTTGCCGCCAACATCTTCAACGTCACGTGGCAGACTATCAACCAGGTATGCTAATCCTCATCGTAACCCTAAACCGTTACCCGAGCCACGACCTTACCCCTAACTCCTGCTATTGTGCACCAGAAACCTCACCATGACACCTGCAACTTCAACATTACCTGAGAAACTATCCTCCACTTTTTTTCCTTCCGGCACCAGCTTCATGTCCGCCATCCCTGGCCACTGATGGACTATCCACCTGGTGCAGTGATATGACCCCCTGACCCTTACTCTAGCCATAAACCTACTTCCAACTCTTCACAGTGTGCACCAGCAATATACACATCCGACTTCAACCGGAAGCACGTTCCACCACAAAAAAACTTCAACATTACCTGAGAAACTATCCACCACATTTTCTCCCCCGGCACCAGCTTCATGTCCACCATCATACCCGGCCACTGGTTCGCCATGAGCGGAAACGGCGACTGGAGTGCACGCGCTGCCGTCACTACCTCCGGCGCCGGCGCTGCATTGGAGCAAAAGCAGCACGCAAGAGAGTCAGTATTGATGCTTGTTGGAGCATGTGGCTAGTTCCTTGCTTGCACGCCTTATCATTACGGCAGTTACACTACCGGTACAGACGACGATACAATTCACTTCTACCAGCACACGCCTGGCATCGGTCTTGTGTTGCAGTGGTCACCTTGTTGCACACCTCTACCAGTGTGGAGCAACAGGCTAGTAAGCAGCAGTTCTCTACGTTGCATCAATACTGTTTCCAGGGCTGCTAGGTCAGGGCTTGGGTCCCATGGCGCAGGTACGGAAACAGTTCTCTACGTTGCATCGATACTGTTTCCAGGGCTGCTAGGTCAGGGCTTGGGTCCCATGGCGCAGGTACGGAAACACCTGTGCATGCTCTGAGTTGCACAGCAACATACAATGCCTGCTAACCCTCACCCTAACCCTAACCCTAACGTCTGCGCCTCAGTACACAAAGCGCAAGCAACATACGATCAGCGGGGCTGTGCATATGAAGCACGCACAGCAACAGCAGCAAACATTCGGGGGGGCACGCTTAACCCTGACCCTAACCCTAACCCTAACCCTAAAGCACGCCGGCAAATCAGAGAGCACTGTGGAGACAAGGAAATCACACCGCCGAAAAGCGACAACACCTGCTACTGCAATAGATAGCGCGCTGTACTAGACGAAGCAACATTGAGGTTGACACTGTTGAAGTAGATACAGAAACTGTTGAAGTATACCGCCGCCTGCTGCAGCAACAAATGGTGCACTGTAAAGTAGACCCAATAGCTGAAGTTGGTAACGTTGAAGTAGAACCTGAAACAGTTCAAGTACATCGCCTACCTGTAAACGGGTAGCAGTAGTACTCGTCGGGCAAGCGGCTGCGGCGCGCGCAAAAATCAGCGCGGAAGTACACTAGACGCTGACACTGTTGAATCATAGAGCCCACTGCTCAAGCACATGGCGCACTATTAAATGGATCCAACACTGGTGAAGCTGAGACTGTTTGTAGTGGATACTGACACAGTCGAAGTACACATTGCGCACCTGTAAATGGGTAGCAGTAGTACTCGTCCGGCACGCGGCTGCGGCGCTTGCAAAAGTCAGTGGGCAGCTGCAGCGATGCTCCACACTCCGTGTAAACCTGCCCGCAGAAGTCGTGGCACAGCATCATGCCGTTGCGTGGCCCCAGCGTCTGTAGCACAACAACAAGGAAAGTTTGAAGTTGAAGTTAGGGTTTGATGTTGAAGCTGATGTGTACATGCACAGGTTGCTTGAAGTCGTGGCACAGCATCATGCCGTTGCGAGGCCCCAGCGTCTGCGGCGCGAACAACAGGTGAAGTTGAAAGTTGAGGTTGAATTTAGGGGGGTTTGGTGTTGGTGTTGGTGTCTGCACGCGCGCGGTTGCTTGCACTTCATGGTGCAGGGAATGTGGGGTAATTTAACCAGCACCAGCACAGGGTAGTTTGGTGTTAGCTGGGTTTGGGCACCAGCAATGCTCTCTGCTTCCACAAACTTCATGTTGAAGCACGTGTTACGCAGTTTTTTTAACCCTAACCCCAACCCTTATAGCCACTGTGCGGCGTGGGCCTACAGCCGTTCTAAAGTGCCCTCTGTCTAACATGTCCATGACGTTAACATAGTGCAGGGTACATGCAGGGTGCACCTATCACAACTTCAACCTATCACAGCTTCGGCCTATCACAGCTTCGGCCTATCACAGCTTCGACCTGTCCATAGTTCAACCTTTCGCGAGTTCAACCGATTACTACCCACTTCGACACAGCGCAATGACCGTACAAGCTGATGGCAAATGCACACACACCATCGCACAGACGCTTTCCGTCAAGTATTGTCTTGATACTTTGAAGCATGCATCACCTATGTACTACATGTTCATCAAGTGCTCAATTACTCTTCGTAAGGTGACAAAGACTCACCGTGCCCAGCTCCTGGAATAAATGTGCGGACCATGGCTGGCAACTGCAAGAAACAAAGCCAGCACAAGAAGCAGAAGCAGTCAGAGTGGTATCCTTAGCTCACACTACAGGTTCAGAGCACAGTTCAGGTTTTTGGACTGGGGCTGACTCGATAATTCATCACCTTCGGATCCCTAACTGCAACTGCAACAGATGGCACGTCACCTGCTCTGCACCTCACCAACCATGCGCTTTGGTCTGCGATGCACAGGTGCTCTCGGTGCTATGTGCATGCAATTCAAGCAGTCAGTTTTGTAACACAACTGCGAAGTGCCTGAGAAACTTCAAGAGCCTAACCAGCACAGCCGTAAACCTCAACTGCGACACCACTGCACACCACTCAGGTGGGTAGATAGATGCATGCCGTGGCATAGAAATCCCGTTTGCGCGAAAGGCCCGCCGTGATCACAACTGTGAAACCACTTTGATATTGCTCATTCGTTCCTTCATTCATTGCACCCTGGATCGCAAAGAAAAGTCATGTGAAGAGTGCCATCCCCACGGTGCAGCCTGCCGTTTAAACTTGCTGCGCTGTGGCTCAGCATTGCTGCTGCTGCTGACTGGGCGCTGCTGCTGCTGCGCAGCTGCCGGTGGTGCTGCAGAAAGGCCAGAATGCACAACTGTTGACGCACTTGTTGCCGTTGTTGCACTTGCCTCGCCGCAATCAATACCCATTTCATGGGATATCTTGCCCTAGAAATCATACTGTACAGTCGACGATAATTGACACTCTTTTTCACATAGGCACTGTAGACGCTGATGGCAAGCCTCATTGGAAATGCTCCCTTGCGCTCTACAGTGCTTTGGTGAGATCACATAGGAAAACTATACGGCATGCCACAAACTGACCTACGATTAAGGTAAGGGTCGAGGTTAAGGTAAGCGAAGCCTTATGTGCCTGGTAAAGGCGCCAGCGACGGCAGCTTTCATGCCGATCATACTGATAAATCTGTGCACAACCATTATGGTTGATGTAAAAACATATGAATGATGCCCATGAAAGTCGCCTGCCGCAGCTGCCTGCTGACAAAGATCATTCACTTCTCAGAAAACCAGTCAGGCTTTAACATCTGAATGATCATGAACTTGTTGTGACGTCAGCATTTATCTGCCTTTCTTCGCCTGCCACAAATGACCTGCTGGAATAGATCCGTGCAAGCTCGTGAGGCGGGTTCTGCGCGCCCGTTGATGAAAACCCCGATAGAGATCGGTTCAAGATAACCAAGCTCGTGTGATTCTGGCCTGCCGCAAATGACATCAAAAATTGTTTTTAGGATACTCGTGTTCATGGCTGAATGTATTGCTTACCTGCCGCAAGTGACCTGCTGAAACAGATCTGTGCACGCCTGCGAGGGGGGCGTCCCCCGCGCCGTCGCCGCTGCCACCACCCCATCAAAGACACCCTTCAGAATCGCCTCCTGTTCCAAAGAGCAGCACGCCCCATCAGGATTGCCGTTTACGCTGGTGCAGAATTCATAGTTGGGCGCGCCGTATCCCGGCTGCAGCGGTGCCGAAAAATCCAGGCAAAGGGGGTGGGCATGTGCCCCCGGAATCCCTAAGAAGACTGCCGTTGCCACGGCTGCTGCTGCTGTTTGCAGGATGGTGTGTGTGCGGTTGCGGTGTGGTTTTGGTTGGCGCGCAGCGGTGCTTTGGGGCTCCATGGCGGTGGCTGGCGCGCTGCTGCTGTGCTCCTTGACTCAACGTTGCTCGTCTCGACTGCTGGATGTGTTCCTTAGGCCAAGCCGTTTCGCCTGGCGAAGAAAAACAAAAACACACCTTTGAGATGCAGCCATGCTTGCAGATGGATTTTAGACTTACGTAGCAAGACAGGTGATGCAGGTGTTGTACGTCAGGCAGCAACAACGCAGCACAATAGAAGACCGCAAACGTAACTGACCAGGGCAACTTCAGCACTTGCGCTCGCGCTCCTCTTCAGACACGGCACAAGACGGCAACTGCAACCGCTCCAGTCAGCTTCGCGTGGGCAGCGCTATCGCACGTCTGTGCTACTGTGCGGCATAGAAGAGCAGGCACAGAGGCGAGGCGGGAATTGCAGTCAGAACGGCAACTCACAGAATGCTTGCGTTGAAGTTGCACATTGTCGTTTCTTGTTCGCGATTCCTTCATGAGCACTACTAGTGGACGGTACTACTGTGTAGCTGAAGGCTACACGTGCCGCCATCCAACCGCAGCGGCCATGCGATGCAGATCGTTAAGTTCAGCGCAACATAGCACGGAAACATCGCTTGCAACTAATATTAGATTTGCGCCGTCGGCCACGGGTCACCCAGCGTGGATCAGATTGCTTTGAAACTGAATATCTGTGCTGTACGCAGCCACGCCACGAATCTTCTGCTGTATACGACCAGCCAACTGCAGCAAGGCATTTGCTTTACCAGGCGCAAGCACGGTGGAACAGGGGTTCGATCTTACCTGTGCAGCTCTAAGCCTGCGTCCAGTGCAGCGAGTCTCCACGCGCTGGTGTGGCTGCAGCCTCACGCGCCCGGAGATGGTCTCAGGATCTGCTGCTGCGGTGTTTTCAGCAACTTACACACAGCTGTACGTGTCAGAGAGACCCAGGTTGAAGCTCTGTCTTGCAGTGTTTGCGCCCCAGGCACTTGCTAATGGGCAGCGGAACTGAACGGCACACCTTCAGCCACTCTTTCAAAGTTACCAGCACTGTGCCACCGGCAGCGCGCAACCACTGGCGTAACGAAGCTGCGCGCTCAACTCCGATCCGAGCTCCGAGCGGCGGCGGTTATTTTTATTAGAAATAGTGTCATCTCCGGCACCCTTTCCGGGGTTCTTCATGTATGCGCCAAGCGAAAATCAACAAGCACGAAGACTAGTTGAAAACATGATGCTGGCCAGGTGCCCTCACGCCCAGAGCCAGAGGCTCACCATACAACCTACGTTAAGCCTAACACAAAGCGGGGGTGCCCAAAAATGGGAAGCGAACAGCATCAAGCCATGAGACTGAACAGCAAGGACGCATCAACACCATGCCATATTCAGATCGGCATGCAGTATATGTTATTCAACCATCTCAGCCAATCAGGAGTAACTTGTGAATGCAAAATGACTACATTTGAAGCACTTGTGAACCAGCATGCAGCCTCAACTCAGAAGGTGCTTGAGCATGATAACTTTGAACCAAGTGCTCCGTGGGTGTTTGGCGCATGTTGAGCGCGCTATTCATGCTCAAAATATAGCGCTTAAAATTGCGTAGCTCTCGCCATGTATGTATACATGGCAAAAATCAAAATCGTATAACCTTTGTGATGCCGCCATCATGATGTTCTTGAGCGTAGCATGCAACGGTGCAGTGTGCTCAACAATTGCAATCCGATTATCAAATCCTCGTGAGCGTCTGCAAAACTCGCTGCAATGCCGGAATGCCCCCCCTATTTCCCCTCTCGGAGAGCCTGCCTCGCCGCTTTTATAACCCCCAGTTTCTCCGGTTGGTACCGTAGCAGATACTCTTCAACTTTGCCTCGCGCCTTGCCCGCAGCCGCTAGACCCAGCGCATGTGCCATCTGCTCAATGGCGGACTCGGCAGCACCGACTTCACTTGAAGTTGTGCACATGGCCTCAACTTCAAGAACGGCGTGGCCGTACGAGGCCTCATCGGTGTCGATGGTGAAGCCCTGACACCTGTGCGCCATGTGCGCGGAAAAGGGAGAGGGGCATGTAGGTAGCAAATGCAGCATGAGATGTGCGAAAAGAAACGGTTTTTTGGCGTAGGCTAAAGGGGGAGAGGGGGCATGTAGGTAGCAAATGCAGTGCGAGGCGCTGAGCGTTGTCATAGGCAGGGTTGAGCCGTGCTGCAGCAGCGCAACGTGTAGAACTGTTGCGTTGATCAATGACGTACAAGTATCGTAGCATCGCCACTTTGCCATTCCGTGCAAGGGAAGCGTGACCCAAACCCTAACCCAAGCTACATGGCCAGCCTCAGCTGTGAGCCATCCAATTCTATGAATGCCTCATTCACTCCAAAGACTTTCTTCCTGCCTGTGGAAGCTCTGCCAGGAGTTACGTACATGCATCACTATTTTCAAAAGTTGCATTGTCTTCACCTTTTGCCTGACGCTGTATGACATGATGTCCTGTCATCTTTGTGTTCTCTTTTGTTACTATGAAAAGCGGGTCGCCTGCGCAATCAGACATGTTGCCTCCAATGTTGATCATGCAGCATTATCTAGTACAGTAGCGTATGTCCATGTGAGAGTTTCAAGATAGCACTCAACGCGCGTTACAATCAGTAGTTATGATTCTGCTTCCACCGCCACCTGCTGTAGGCGCACAACGTTCAGGGGCCATGGCCAAACTTCTCGAGGACCCTGACTTGAAGTTCGCCGCCACAACACTTCTTACGTGCTACGCTACTTTAAGCGCCACGAGCTGCACACATGCGCACTAATGCCGAGTTCCAAGCGCAGGGCCTAATCCAACACCACTGCGCCAAGCCGAGTGAGTCCGTCCCAACCCCTCCCCCCCCACACACAAGCGCAAGAGTAGTGCTTAAGATTTGGGAACTTCAGGTCCAGTGACCCAAACTCCAAGTTCAACCATGCGAACCTAACGCTCCGCTCTCACCTGTACTTGCGGCGTTTCGTCCCGAAGGTGACAAATGGCGCCCACCCCCTCTCCTGGAGCGCCCCCTTCAGGCGCTGTGAAGTTGAAGTTGCTGCGGGGGGAAGATCGAGGAACGCCTGCGGGCAGACGCGCCTGAGCGTTGCTGTGACGTCCTCCAGTGCCGTCGCCTGCGTGCAGCGGAGTTGAAGTGTTTGAGCACATGGCTTAGGATTATAGAATTGGGGATCGAGCGGCACCCTGTGCAAGCAGTGTGGCATGTGCAGGTGCCTCCGCTCACGCGTCTTGGTGCTGGGCACATGTTGAAGTACCCCATGTTGAAGTATGGTATTGACTGCGTTAGGCTGCGGAGGGCCAGGCACTACTCGCTGTTATTGATTCAAACCTTAACTTGAACCTCAACCCCACCTCAAGACCGCCCCACCCTAACCTATAGTCTAAAGCGAGTACGAAGCACAATGTGCAAGTGCCTCCGTTTGCATTCTTGGTGCTGGGCAAACGTTGAAGCACCCAATGGTGAAGTATGGTCGCCCAACTGCGTCCAACGCACCATCTGTGCTTGTGCTGCGCACAACAAGGCACTGCTCGCTGTTGTTTGACTCAGTGCCTGACTTCAACCTAAACCCGACCCTCAGACGCTGAACTATTAGGTCAGTATGACAAGGCACCGCTCACGTCCACTTGTTAATACGGAGGCGGCAACCACACTCATCAAGCAGCAAGTTCACGTAAAGGCCTCGCAACTTCAAGCATCAGATCCAAGATCAAGCAGGAAGTTCAAGTGCACACACCTCACGGTACACCGCCGTACCCGCGCCTGAAGCGGAAGCTGGAATTGGTGTCTTCAGCTCCCAGAGGCCCGCCCGCAGTCTGAGCCACGAGTCTTGGCGCGCGAGTGAGTTGTCGGCAGAGTCCCAGTATGAGTCAATGAACATCATCTCCATCACCTGCAAGGTTGAGTTGAAGTTGAAATAAGAGTTGGGGATTAGGACGCCTTGCCTGGAAGATGAAGATCAGGGCTAGCTGTGGTGCAAATTGGGAGCAGAGTACGCACGCAGCGTGAGGCAGGCGTCTTGGCGCACGAGTAGTTGATTGGCAGAGTTCCAGTGAACATTGTCTCTATCACCTGCACGGTTGAGTTGTAGGTGAAGTAAGAATAGGAGATCAGGATGCCTTGCCTGGAAGAGGAAGAGCAGGGCTAGTTAGTTCAACTTTAGACTAGCTAGTTTAGTTCAAATTTAGACTAGGAGCAGAGTATGCACGCAGTGCAAGCCTGGCGTCTTGGTGCACGAGTGATTCATCAGCAGAATGTATGTATGTGTCACGCGAATATTGTCTCCATCACCCGCAACATTAAAATGAGAGCGAGGGCAACCCTGATCCTATGGTCTGGCAGGTTCTGTCAGGTACTGGGGGGAGCTTATGCCGCCATATGGGCAACGGATCTTGCCCGACCCCTAACCCTAACCTTGATCCTAAAGCATGTTTCCTGAAGACATCAGCGGTGTACACCCGTTCCCTAGATTCACAGCAAAGGTCGTCATGTTCAGTGTGCCCAATGCTTCACAACGCGCAGCTAGGGTCAACTAACCCTAATCCTTGCCCTAGCCCAACCCTGCCCTAACCCTGATCACCTGCATGCTACCTTGTGCCACCTCCTGCGCCGTAGGGTTAGGGTTAAGATTAAGATTGAAAAAATGGAATGGGGGTTTGCCCAGCGCTTACTCGTCAAAGCCTGACTTGTTTCGCGCGCCATGCCTGCCGCCCAGGGTCACCCTAACCTCAACCCCCACTCTAACTCAACCCTCACCCTGACTCTAACCCTGACCCTGACCCTAACCCTAACCCTACCTTCTGGACGTCCTCCTGCCGCAGCAGCTTCTTCTCCACCTCCTGAGCATCTGCCACGGCGTACTTCTTCTCTACTTCAATCGCCGCGCTGCTGCCGCCGCTGCCCTCTTCTAGCTGAAAGAACTCGCTTATTAGCGGCGGCAGCAGCGCCAGCGTCGCCGGCGTGTCCAGCCCGTGCTTGTCGTGCACAAATACGGCGCGCGTTAGGTCCGCTTGCTGCGTGCCATCGGTCATGAGCCCCTGCGTTGTCTGTACAGGGACGACCTAGGCAGGGGGGAAGGGGGGGGGGAGGGGGGGAAGGGGAGGGGGGGCAGGGGGGCATTCAATGTGCTCAGAACGCTCTCAAGGTAGCCGGAGTTGTAGAGCGCATGTAGGCTTACTGCGTGCCATCGTTAATCCGCCCATGCGTCGTCTGTACCGGAACGACCTGGCGGTGGGGAGGGGTGAGGGGGTGGCCCCGGGGGGGGGGGGGGGGGGGGGGGCATTGAGCACGTGTGGAGCTTTCGCAAGACATCCCCGGAAACGACGCTGAACTGCGTTATTTCAGGCGCTGTGTGGACCTCTGAAGGAGCACTGCTCACCTTGTCACCTTGTCGTCTAGGCTGTGCATATCACTGCAAGGCGCTGGTAGGTAGGGTATGGCCGCAGCAATCACGGTACTGTACCTGCTCACAGTGTTCATAGATGAGAACGCAGAATTGCACGACGAAATGGAGTCGCTGAACCGGGTAATTCAAGCATGGTGTGCAGCTTTGGATGAGCACTGCCCAGTTTTGAGCGCTGCTTACCTAAAATTCTAGACCATGCATCATTTATTACAGCAGGGCAATGGTACGCAAGGTGCGGCGGAAGCTGCGGAGTTTCACTACGGGACACTGGCAGGCAGGATATGGCGGCAGCAGTCACGGTACCTACTCACAACGTTCGTGTGTGGATCGGAACTTATATCACTTCGAATGAGCACTGCCTCATGTTGAGCGCTGCTTACCTCATCTTCCAAGCCATGCAGTATCACTGCGGGACACTGGTAAGCAGGGTATGGCGGCAGCAGCGCGCTCTCTGCCACAAAGGCGTAGGGCATGTTCACTATGAACCCATCTACGCGTTGCAGGCCTGCCACACATGAACACAGGCACAAACTTGAATATGAGTCACATGAAAGGAATTGGTACAATGTACAGCAATAGATCAATTGCAAGATGGGGGGGGGGGGTCATAACTTCTCTTCAAGTGAATTTTGCTGCCACAAAGGCGTAGGGCATGTTCACTATGAACCCGTCTACGCGTTGCAGGCCTGCCCTACATGAACACGAGCACAAACATGAATATGAATCACCAATATGAACTGGCGTAGGGCATCTTCACTATGAACCCATCCACGCGCTGCAGGTCTGTCATGCATAGCAACAAGCACAGCATGAATATGAATACGAATCACCAACACGAGCTGGCGTATAGCGCTGCGTTGGGCAACACATTTTGCCCATAAGATAAGACAGTGTGGTGTGGGGGGGGGCGGGGGGCGATGGGGGGGTCACAACTTTACAACTCAAATACTTCTATCATTTCTGCCACGAAGACGTGGGGCATGTTCACTATGAACCCATCCATCCATGCGCTGCAGGCCTGCCGCGCGTGTACATGTGCATGAACCACCAGGAATGAATTGGCATGATCCACAGCAGTAGAGAATGGACCATTTGATGGGCGGGGGGAAGATTTCTGCCATGAGTCGCACACTCTGTGCCACTAAGGCGTAGGGAACGTTCATGTTGCACGCACCTATGCGCGGCAAACCTGCCAACAGCAGTACAAGCAGCATGCAGACCACTATCACCGTCATAATATGGATTACACTACGCCAGACTTGGAACATCTGATGCTGGGAGTACGGGTATCAGCTACTGTCTAAGCACTTTCGTCCATACTACGCACCTTCAAAAGTTGGGTACGGATTACACTTGACTGCAGCATTGTGCTGTGCACTATGTAGCAAAGTGATACACACCACTTGAAGCACTTTGGGAGGAAAGAACTTCACAAACATCAAAGTTCACCTCTTACACCGTCTCGTTCCCACTCCGCCATTTCCTCAGGCGGCAGAAATTTTGAGGCACGTTCCCCAATGGAAAAAGCAGGGCAGAGCATAAAAATTCGGTCCACTGCCTCCGGGTGAAGCTCAGCGAACCTGCGCAGTGGTGTCCGCCCAGTGATACTAGGTCAATGTTCGCTTCTATCGCTTGTTCTTCATTGAGATGTAGTATGCACGTAGTAGCAACATACACGACCTGACCATGATATGCATGTACATTGCAACTAGACCACACGCTCTCTTCCTCTCTTATTGTCGACAGGCGAGCCATCGACGCACATGAGAAGCCACCGACTGCTGCAGCCATCCCATCTGCTCAGTGTGATCTACTGTATATCTTCAACAGGTACAAGGAATGGTCTCGTTGAGTTGAGCGATGCACGGCCAGCAGTGTTGTTGATGACGTGTCCTGGGGGTAGGTACGTACGCGTTATGACGTCATTAGCCCGGATCGTACATACTTACGGTAATGACGGCTAGGGTTTGACCTAAGTAGGGTGAGGGGGTTTAGGGCTTGGCACAAGTAGGGTTAGGAGGTTGGGGTTTAACCTAGCTAGGGTTTGAGGAAGTCGGGCCCGAAACGTTCTGCCGAGGGTCACTCGCTGCAGTTCTGCCAAGGGGCACGGGGCTTGCGCTCTGCTCTATTGCACTGTGGCGAGAGGCATCATGCCCAGGTCAGAGGCTAAGGTCGCTGTGCACAACGAGTGCTGCTGCTGCTGGCGGTCAGGCTCGCTGGGACGAGTGTTGCTGCTGCTGGCGATCAGGCTTGTGGCGCCGCCTCGGCGTGTTTTCGTGCGACATGCTTGCGAATGGCATCTGCGTGGCAGTGCGTACATGACATCAAGACACTGTGTACCCGTACACTCATGGTAGTGCTAGTAGTCAAATAACATTTGCATGCATCGACCTGAGCATGGCAGCCATGCAGTAGTTTCCGATGGAATTTAGCATGCCCTGTCATGCACCATTGCGCCTTGGAGCATTCTAACCCTATCCTTAGTCAGGGTCAGGGCTAGGTTTAGGATACTGCAGCAACTAGGGTTTGCCGTCATTAGCCGTCATTACCCAGAATCCTGCATACTTGCGTCGTTACGCGTACTTACGTCGCTACCCGTACTTACGTCATTCAGCTGCAAAGTGTGCTGGAAGTATTGGGTGATTGCTGGCCTGACATCATAGATGTCATCTGAATCTTGCAGGCAGCTCCTGGTGTGTATTGTGAATCTGCATCTCAGCCTTCACATGCCACTTTTCGAATACTCTGCCATGCAATCCGTTGCCGCTGACTGAGATGGTATTCAAGACTGCGCGGTGCACTCGACGCACCTGGCGACGATGTATCCACCCAGGCTGCTGCCTATGAGTCTAAGTTTCACGCCGTGTCCATGAAGCAACCGCTGCTGCTCCAAAAAGCGCTCGATCGCCGCCAGGCCAGAGGCATAGGTCACCACCCCACTGCCATCTGGCAAATTCAGATCCAACAGCTCAATGTCCGCCAAGTGCTGCAGCTCCTTCCTGACATGAACGCCTTTGGTGCTGCGAGGATAGCTCAGAAAGCCATGGCAGTAGGCGTATGCATAGGGTGGCGCTGCTACTGGTGGCGAGGTTGGGTCAGCTGCACTTCGTGTTGCTGGGGAGGCTGTCATGTGCAAGTGGCGATGCAGCAGTCTGTGACGAGGCGCGAGCGCGAGCGCAGAAGCCGACACCGGTAGCAGATACAATGCTCCAGCGCGCAGCCACCCACGTCGCATTTGCAAGGCTCCTCGTCTCCGACGCTAAACTTCAACAGAACCGCAACTTCAACTCTCTGGATCCTAGTGAAACCGTAAGTTCCTGACAAACAAAATCTCCGTTTGGCCTACTTTGGCACGTAGGGAGGGCAGTGAAGCCAAGCGCTATGGATACACATGACATAGCAGTAGTTGATGGCGCAAAAGCGCGATACCACAGCAGCGACCAGGGGTTTGCCTCACCTGAGTCGCTCTCCCGGCTGCATGCACAGCCGGACACCAGCCCCGGCGTGGGGTACGTGCACCCAGGATGGCTTGTTGTGGCAGGTGGAATGTCGATGCTGGTCGCAGGCATGATGCAGAGGAAGAGAAGACCGGTTGAAGCCCTGCGTGGCGATGTCGTAAAGACGCTGGAGGCGAGCTTCACCGCCGGCGACGAGGGCACCGCTAAAAAGCCGAAAACTCCTGCAGCCAGCCCTGTGTGTACAGTTCCTTCAACTGCCAAGGCTGTTTCTCGAAGGTGAGAAGATTTGGTGGAAATGACTGCCATTTTGCCTGGCCATGCATGCTCTTCGACAGTCAACTCACCTGCGTTTTGTGATGATTCTCCTCGTGCAGAGGGAGCCGCATCGCGCCTGTACGCTTGGAGGTGAGCTGAACTTGGAAGCAAGCGGTGGTTGATGTTCTCTGAGTGTAGTCCCGTGACAAAGACTTGCCGGTGCTGCTTTGAGGTGTGCCAGGCATGAATTCACGCATGAATTCACAATTCGCCTTGCACTCTGTATGAAATCAACACATCTATTGCCTGGAGCAAACAATGTGGTTTCAAGTGCTTTTACTTAATGATGTTATGCATTCAGGACGATCTTGATGATCTCAGGCCACAACTTCCTCTGTACCTGCATTTGGCCCACCGTTGGTAATCTTGGACAACACGTTCTGGCTACAAGGTTCTTGTCATCCCCACTCTTGGTCGGCATCCCTTGCTCAGAATGCTTGGGAGCACAAGGTGGTCAAGGCGGTACGCATCGTACACTTCTTGTTGCGGAGCCACAAGCGGCATTGATTGCAAATACTAAAGCTGTTTCTAGCAAGAGCGGCTCAGGCAGCAACACCTTCAAGCGCCCCCCCCCACACAACCTAGTCTCCGCCCCCTCCCGCTTCTCTCCTGCACATGTGCAGGATTGTGCATCCCCTGACATAGCTCAGGAGACCGAGAATGCTGCACGAGTTCACCGATTCAGCATGGAACGCTTGGAGGCTAAGCTGGAGGCAAGGTAGGTAGCCTGCTGCCAAGCATGCATTAGGTTCAGAGGTTGCACGCATTCAAGCATGTGAAGCGACACATGCAATGATGGCGTCTTTCAGATGCCAAAACTTGAAGTTCTGAATTACAGAAGTATGTGGCACTGCACAATGGCATTAGCAGCTGCTGCTTCCTTGTCAGCGTGTCCCCATGCCACTTTTGCTTCCCCTCACTGCCATCTGATGCAAGCGATTTGCCTCACGGAGTGACTCCTTAAAGGTCGCTCATCAGAATCCTTGTGCTCGGCTCATGACTTTCCACGCGCCGTGATACTCACCACTGGTCATGGCTTTCGTTCTTCTTCGGCTGCAGTGAGCAGAAGGTGTCACGGCTAACCCTAACCCTAACCCTAAGTCTAACTCTGTACCTAGCCCTACTAGTAAGCCGGCAACAGGTGACCTGTGCACAATGCTAATGAAGCTGGCCTCGCTGCAGGTTCCACTGGCGCTCATACCTATACTTCTTGAAGTAGCTGTTTTATTACATCTGACTGCAGTGAGCAGGAGGTAACGCGGCTGCATGGCGTGCGCGCGACGCTGGTGCAGCGGCTGGCGGAGATCAAGGCGGCTGCAGGGGACCCCACCGTGAGCCTGGGCAGGTGTGCACAAGTAGGGTTAGGTAGGGTTTAGGGTTGGGCCGACGGTCGCTAACATGTATAGAGTGAGGGTTGAGATGAGGTCTGAAGTTGGGGGTTTGGCTGAGGGTTGCCAACCCCAAAGCCGAAGTAATTGAAGTGCTTACATGCTCACAGGTACAAGTTACTTCGGACATTAGCTCATTGTATGCATGAATACTCAGGGAACGTGCATACATGACGAAGTATAGTCAAGGCACAATGCATGCATGCCTGCACGCGCGCGCCGCGGGCTGGACAAAGCGGAAGCGTCACTGAGCACTGCTGATGCACAGCTTGCCGATGACGAGCACTGATGCCTACTTGCAAACGCCGCTGGCGGTAAGCACTGCTGCTGCACAGCCGGGAACACTCGCCAGCGTCACTTATTAGTACTATCACTCTGGACGCCGTCAAATACGTCTACCGCCAAAGAGCACTCCTTGACGGAAAGCAAACATTGATGCGCGTTGTTGGTTTGGTTTGTGTGTTTACAGTTATATAAACGTCGCTTGGGGCACAAACAGCCTTCTTCTCCGAGGAGAGACGAAACGCAAACAGGCTTTTCCCTCTTCACATTACCGCTGACACCCCACAACCAAACCCTATGCGCACGTACACCTGAGCACTGCTGCTGCAACCCTAACCCTAGCGCTAAACCTAAGCCGGGAGCACTCGCCGACTCGGTGCGCGCTGCCATCAAACCGTCAACCCCAACGTTTTTTTTTTGGCGGAAAATGCATTGATGATCGCCGGTATATGTGTGTGTGCTAGTGTGCTGGGGGCTGGAATTGTCAACACGCTGGAAGTGTCAACCCCGATTTTGGGAGAATTATTGATTAGTGGTGGTGTGTTTGTACTCATGCACTGCAGGCTGGACACAGAGGCGCTGCTGCAGCATATACGCGAGCTCAAACGGAAGGCCAGCGCCGCACGAGACGGCGCCTCAGCAACGGTAACACTTCAACTTGAAGTACAATAATTGAAGTCTACCTCGAGTTGGCTTATTTGTGAAAGAGGCGGCGTCTCAGCAACGGCAATACTTTAATTTGAAGTGCAACAATTGATATGTAGTTCCTGCTTGTGAGGCCATGCGGCGTACAGGTTTAAGAGTTAGGGTTAGGGTTAGGGTGAGGGTTAGGGTTAGGGTTAGGGTTAAGCACGTACGTCAGTTCCAGCCGATAGCTGCAGATGAACAGTCATTACAACCTATGTAATCCAGTACCGGTACTAGTAGTCAATGCTTCAATAAGTTGCAGCAACTCAACAGCTAATCTAGTTGCATGTGACGTGTGCAGCATGTACGCAAGCTTCAACAAAACAGCACCTGGTTTAACTACATGTAGTGGGTGCAGCACATATGCCATGTGGAAAAGAGGCCCTGGCTGAGCGAGAGTGATGCCTGTGAAAAAGTATGTGTATGCGCACATTTATGTGCACGGTTCATTAATGACGGAGGCATCTATGTATCCACAGTGTTCTTATGCATGTATGTAGTATGCAAGTTATGGTACACCTCAACTGCATCGGTGGCTGTTTGATGCACGACTCTCCTCATAGCAACCAACTCTGGCAGCCAAACTATCATGAACTTGCTGCTCTGGAGTGACATCATGAATAGCTCTGTTGATCAGCGCAAGTGCTTCTGTGCGCCGAGTTGAACACGCTGCTGCTATCAACATTCATGGAATTACATAGCTCAAAAGTCTCTAAACCCGTCGGTGGTCAAATATAGGACCAGAAAAGGGCAGGCTGATAGGACCAAACGGTGGCCAAACATACTACCTGGGAAGGGCTAGCAGATACGCTCAACGCAAAGCACACACATACAAAAAAAGTATGTCATCTAGGCCACTTTTCCGCATTGCTGCACCTCCTCAGGAACAGGAGACCAGCAGTGGCGCTTTGAAACAGCTGATGATATTATTAATATCAATGCACAGCACACTAGAAAGTGCTCGCCTCCAATCATATTCAAATTCCATTTTCATAATGCTGCCCCGCCACAGGATCAGGAGATCAGCAGTGGCGCTTTGAAGCAGCAGATTGCCGCTGTGGAGCGAGAGCGCGATACGCTCAAGACTAACGTCATGGTGCTGCGTGTCGGCAAGGACGATGCGGCGCGGCGACTCAAGGAGGTGAGCACTAATGCTAACACTAACCCCACCCTTAGCTCTAACCGTGGCCCTAACCCTAATTCTAACCCTAACCCTAGCCATAAGCGCGATACACTCAAGACGAGCATCATGAAGCTGCGGGTCGACAAGGATGATGTGGCGCGGCGACTCGAGGAGGTGAGCGCTGCTGCACGCACATGTTACTTCCAGTCCCTACCCTACCCCTGAAGCTAACCCTAAGGAGGTGGGCGCTGCTGCGCGCAAACTCTAACTCAAACATTAACCCGAGCCCTGAAGAGGTGAGCACTGCCGCACGCAGTAGCCGAGAACGGCAGTACAGGTTGGCAAGGCGATGCGGCGCGGTGACTGGAAGAGGTGAGCGCTGCCACACACTAGCGTATGGCAGCACGGCTCAGTCATGCGAAGGTACGTATGATGATGCGGACTGAAGGAGGCGAGCGCTGCCGCACGAGCGTATGCAGCACAGCTCAGTCACGCACAGGTCTGAAGCAAGGCATTGAGTCAGTCTACCATAACCCTAACCCTAGCCATAGGGCCCTGACTCTCACTTTACCTGGGAGTGTCCCGTGAGCTTCTGGCCCTTGTGCACCACTTCAATGTATATAAACAGCCTACAGCTTCAGAGCAGTGGCCAAAGGCAAGCTTGAGCACTGTCATGAACAGCGTGACTCTAGGCGTAACCCTAACCCTTGCCCGGTCCCTTACACTAAGCCCACAGTACCTCATTCTGGCCCTTGTGTACTGTGTGTACCGAATATGATAATGCAATGCAGCTTCAAAGTAACAGCTAAGTGGAGCTCGCACACTGGCACGAGAGGCTTCTATATCAACAGGTACTTGTGAGTTTCAAGATATACTTGTAGCATTTTTTGAGATAGTTCTATGTACTTCAAAACTCCAAATGCTGTGCAGCTGGAAAGCAGCAGCCAAGTGGAGATTGCGCACTGGAACGAGAGGTTCAGTCGCCTCCAACGCGAAGCGAGCGAAGCGATGGAGAGAGCTGCGGCAGCGGAGGCCCAGGCAGCGGCGGCAAGCGGCGCGGAGGACGTCGGCAGGGCTGTCGTAGCATCGGTGAGCAAATGTTCACGTTTGAACGACTGAACTAGCAACAGATGATGTTCTTTTGACGTCCTGAATCTGCATTGGTGAGCAAAAGTTCAAGCAATTGTTCAAGTTTGAAGTTTCAATGTTCAAGAAAAGCATGAGGCGGCGGCGGCGGGCACGTTGGCAGGGCTGTCGTAGCCTCGGTGAGCGCATGTTGAAGTTTGAAGTACGAGATGTTCTAAGGGTTTCACAAAGACACATGCAGATTATGGGTGCAAGTCCATGGGCACCCAAAATCTGGGCTTACTCGTACCCTGAGCGAGAATCAACTAAAAGCACTAGCACCAGCAATAGATAATGCTCCCCTGACGTCCTAAACCTAGCTATTAGTCGGCATTGGTGAGCAAAAGTTCAAGCAATTGTTCAACTCTTAAGTTTCAATGTTCAAGAAAAGCATGAGGCAGTGCGGCCAGCGGCAAATGTTGGCAGGGCCGTCGTAGCTTCGGTGAGCACAAGTTCAAGCAATTGTTCAAGTTTGAAGTACTGCTGTGTTCAACAGTGATGTTTAATGACGTGGCGAAGGACTTTGCCAGGGCAGTCATAGCTTCGGTGAGCGCATGTTCAAAATTTGAAGTATTGAAGATCTGATACAGCAAAACGGCCTGGCTTCCATGCTGCCAAAGGCAGATGGGCTGTAGTGCTGCTGGCGAGACCAAGTTGCAGCCAACTTGCTGGACAAACATTAGCAAAGCAAGAGAAATGAGACACACCTATGTGGACATGGACTGAAGGCCACTTGAATGGCTCAGCTCCAGAAAGGCTTGCTGTCTCCCAGCAGGATATCTCTCTTGCTCAGGGCCAGAACCAAGAGTGAGCAAAAGGGCCTTGTCCTCAGATGCTGGCCAGGACTTGAAGTTGAATAACGGTCCCAGGAATGGTCCGGTCTAGAACGACTCCCCTGGTGCTCTGTACCGAACTAGCACAGAAAACAGAGAGCTTGTATCAGATCAACAAATGTAGTACGTCGCTCTTTGGGGTTGATTCTAACACGAGGCAGCAGCGACGTGAACAGCGGAGGATGCTGGCAGGGCCCTCTTGGCGAGCGCATGTTGAAGTTGAAAGTATCCATGCTTCAACGCGTTCAATGAAGGCGGTTCCTCTGGTGCTGAATCTAGCCATAAGGCAGCAGCGGCGTGCAGTGTGGGTGCCAGCAGGGCCAGCATGGCGTGGGCGAGCACATGTTCAGGTTTGAAGTATCGCTGCTCAGCAGCCGTAAGCCAGATGAGGTTGGAGTTAGGGCTACACCGCGTTTGTCCGCTCCTCAAGCCGCGGATGTGCTGCATTGAACTTCAACATTGAAGTTCAAAATGGACAGTCACCACGTATCCACATGCCGCTGCCCGCGCACTTCAAGGATGCGGCGCGCACGGCGGTTATAATTAGGGTTAGGGTTAGGTATGACGCATGCTCGAAAACCATGCAATCGCGTCGCCGCTTAATGTCTAAACAATATGAGCGTGTGCATCACCATGGCGTGCACTTCAAGGATGCGGCGCGCGCGGCGGAGGCACATGCGGCAGCGCTCAACAGCGATTATTCTACATGTGTGGCGCATGCTCGAATCCATGCAGTCGCGTCATCGCTGATGTCTAAGCACGTTGTCACATGCCCTGTGTGCGCAGTTCAAGGATGCGGCGCGCGCGGCGGAGGCGCGTGCGGCAGCGCTCAACAGCGAGCTCGCCGCAGCGGCGGCCGCGCGGAGCGCTGCAGAAGCCGACAGGGACCGCGCCATTGCGACATCAGCTGCTCAGGCAGACCAGATCCGTAGGTACATGACAGGAGTGTTGCATTCGACTGAAGCTGACAGGGACCGTGCTCTTGTCACATCAGCTGCTCAGGCAGACCAGTTACACGGCAGGCGTGTTGCGCTGAGTGCACAATATATCCATCAAGAGAGGGCCTTTCTTGCTGAAGCCGACAGAGACCGTGCCATTGCGACATCAGCTGCTCAGGCAGACCAGATCCGCAGGTACACGATGCGGTGCGGCGGCAGTGCGGCAGATGTGCGACGGAAGTGTGGCGGACGTGTGGCACGAATGTGGCGGAAGACAGTGCTCAGGCAAACCAGATCCGCAGGCACACGCAGCAGCAGGGCGGCGGAAGTGCAGTGGAAGTGTGGCGGAAGTGTGGCAGAAATGTAGCTGACGTGTGGCAAAAGTGTGGCGGCGGTTCTGCACGTCATGTGTGTACATGGTTTTTGCGAGGAGCCTTAGCTGCTGCGCACTGCTGCAGACAATTGCCATGTACACACTAATTTGGGCCACATTAAGTGAGTTGACCTGCCGTGCCGCAGGCTGCAGTCCGCTCCTTCCATTGTACGCAATGCAATGCAGGTGTCAATGACAGTGACAACCCCGCTAGAGGATTCAACCCTAACCCTTGCTAGACACATTGGCGCACTGCAGCAATCACGGGCTGATGCATGCGGTTACAGCACCTTCGGGTTAGGGTTAGATAAGGGTTAAGGTTAAGCTTAGTGTTAGTTTAGGCAACCAACGAGGTCGTTCTACTTAGACAGCATTAGTCTGACAGCCAAGAGCTCGTTTACACGAGAAGGCTGTGGGGAATCGTGCAAGGTCGGCCGCAGCTCGCTTTTGACGCACAGCAGCTCATGTTGATGCACGGCTGATACCGTCTTCTGATGTGTTCGTTGCAGCCTACAGAAGGAAGGGCAAGAAAATCCGCGGTTCACTTCTGGTGTTCAGCAACTCTTCTTGACTTACATCCGCGACCACCCGTTACGTTGTTGCAGCCTGCAGAAGGTGGCAGAGGAGTCGAGCCACGCGAGGCCACGCGGCACTAGCGGCGACCCTTAATGCTATTGCGGATGACATGAATCTTGCCTTTTCCTCACTTCTGACATGCAGCAAATTGTCACTGAACAATTGCTACACCCACCTGCTACTTCATCGCAGCCTGCAGAAGAAGGTGGCAGAGGAGGCGAGTCACGCGAGGCCCCGCGGCACTAGCGGCGCCAAAAGCAGCGCGCATCGCGGCAACCACGCGTCGTCGGAGACGGTCGCGGCTGCGTACGCACAGGAGCGCGTGTCGCTGCTCAGCAAGGTGAGCGCTGCTGCTCAACTTCAACTACTCCAATAACTTTGATAAGTTGAGAACAGGATCGGCCAGGCGAGCGCTGTTGCCTATGAGATGCCTATGTACATACCCCACTGCGGTCATTCATGACTTCGGTGAGAGCAGACTTCCAATGACTTTGGTGAGAGTAATATTGGCAAGGCGAGCGCTGCTGCTTGACTGGTGCTGTCAGGAGCGGGTGTCGCTGCTTAGCAAGGTGAGCGCTGCTGCCTTGAGGTACCTACATGCCCCACTGCAGGAGGGCGTGTCGCAGTTCAGCAAGGTGAGAACTGCTGCTCCTGCCACGCATCGCGGTACCTGCAGGTCTGGCACCGAGATGCGTTGCGTTGTGCGGCGGATGCCGGGATGCGTTGTATTTGATGCTGGTAGGTGTACTGCGTGTGTGACGGCGTATGCACGTATGCTGACATGGGCACGTATCTGCAGGAGGCCAGGCTGGAGCGCGCCATGCAGGCAGCGCGCGAAGAAGTGCTGGCGTATGTTGGTATATGTACTGCACGTTTGACGGGGTATGCATGTATGCTGACCTAGGTATGTATGTACTGCAGGTGGTATGCATGCTGATGTTGGTATGTATGTACCTGCTGACATGGGTATGTATGTATGCGCAGGTGGTATGTATGTATGCTGACATGGGTATGTCTGTATGTATCCGCAGGTGGCCAGGCTGGAGCGCGCAATGCAGGAAGCGCGCGACGAAGCTGCGCGCGCCCGTGCGCGGGAGGAAAAGATGATCGCCGCCAGAGCGGTACCGTCAGGGTCAGCGAGGGACAGGCAAGTCACTTCTCGAACTGCGCTTTTGCAGTTTCTTGCTGACTGAGATTCGAGTCTGCAATTATGGCAACCTTTGCAGCCGGGACCAGGGAGCAATCACAGTTCTCACCTCCCTCCCCCAACCTAACTTCAACTGTGACTTGCCGCTCTTTTGTGCTGCTGCAGGCCACGCCTTCGCGGGCGCCGCGGAGCTCGCTGTAAGCCGCTGCGACTGCCAGCAGCATGCGTGCTCTTGTCATGCAGCTCATGAGAAATCACCCTGACTCTGACTTGAACCCTTTCTCTCACCCCTGCCCCTAACTCCAACCCTAACCCTAATCCCAAGCCCAGACCTAACTTCAACCCTAACTTCATTTCCTTGCTGCTGCAGGCGCGCCTCCACCGACGCCGCGGAGCTCGACGCCAGCCGCCGCGACTGCCAGCAGATGCGCGCGCTTGTGAACTTGACTTCAACTGTGACTTGCCGCTGTCTTTCGCTGCTGCAGGCGCGCCTCTGCAGACGCCGCGGAGCTCGCCGCCAGCCGCCGCGACTGCCAGCAGATGCGCGCGCTCGTGAAGCAGCTCATGGGCGATCTGGATCGCATCGTCGCGGAGAGGGACGAGCTGCGTGGGGCGCAGCCCAGCGGGGCGCAGACCAGCAGTGCCGGGGGGGTCTCGGAGACCGTTCTCAGCGCTGGGGCATGGGTTGAGCAGAGGGGGAGTTTGGGCGCGGCGGCAGCCCCGTATGCAGAGGTATGCATATATACCATACGTTATAGTCTTGAGTAGTACTAGTACTGCTTGGTTCTTAGAAATGACATATCGCATGTTGACATCTACAACACGCCAGAGCAGTACCACTTCATCCTCGTGTCGTTGATGATAGTCTCTGCTCGACAGCGTCGTCAGTGCCTACCAGCGCACTGCTTGCTCCACTGCGAACTCTGTCATGACTCTGTGGCCTGACCATAACCCTACCCCTGGCCCTAAGTACGGCATGTGTGCCTGCTGGCCCCAGCACACCTGCTCATGCCCCAAAATAGAGCACTGCTTTAGCATACTTCCGATGTAGTACGTAGCACATTCCCCAGCACCTCAACAGCAACAGTGCTCATGAGGGTTCTGCTCAAAGTCTGCCATAACCCTATCAGCAGCATCCATTCATATGTACTCACACGCTGTGTACAAAATCATCAAGTATGCCTGCTGGTGGCCCCATTGCGCCTGCTCATGACCCGACAGAGCTCACTGCCTCATGGTGATGCTCACCTAACCCTAACCCTAAACAACTCCGTCCTTCCCTTCTACCCATGCAAGGCGCATGCGGGCCATGTCTCATTTCACATGTGCCTGCTGGTACCTGCCCCCCCCGTTGACAGCAGGGCACGGCCCCCGCGGCGCCCGAGCCAACCGCCACAGCCTCCGCACAGCAGCAGCACCTCAGGCTGCAACACCACCACCACCACCACGACCACCAGCAGCAGCACCACCGCCACGACCACCAACAGCAGCAGCAGCAGCAGCAGTGCTCAGAGTGGTACCGCTGCTACGACCCCGCCACCAGTGCCCACCCCTACTTCTTCGACGCGACGTGCGAAGCTACTGCCTGGGAGCTGCCACCTGGCGCCTCAGCCTGGTGCGAACAGACGGGCAAGTGGGTAACGGAGGCTTGGGAGGGGCTCGACGGGTGGGAGGGGGGATTGGGGGGGGTGAATGGGGGGGTGAAAGAGGGGGTGTGGAGCGCTGCTGCTGCGGCTGCGGGCATGCCTAGCGTTGGCTTTGTTGGGGAATCGTGTGGTTCTGTGATGCAGGGGGGCAGGGGTGTTGCGGGGTGATGGGATGTACTTCAAGTTGATGTGCATTGCAGCGTTATGTGTAGCTGTGGGAGTGAGAGTAGGCAAGTGCTCGCAATCATCTAGCAGTCTGACTGTTGCTTCCGTGCTGTGATGACTGAAGCTAATTAGCGGCGGGAGGGACGAATTTGTTGGCGCAAAGTGCTCAGCAGTGATGGTTGCTCTTGAAGGCATTGGGATAAGCGGTGCTGCCACGAATTATACACGGGGGCTTCTGTCGCCTGGATACGTTTGTTGTCCTGAGCTTTCTGTTTCTTTCGTGCAAGCAACAACTACTCCTCAACACTAATGGAAGCTGACTGCAAAAGCTGCCTGTCGTGTTTTTTGTCACTTACTTCTTTGGTTTTTTTCCTTCGGCGCCCATAGCTTGCTCATGAAGCACAACCTGTGAGAACGTGGTTCTCGGGAATGGAACGGTTCACGAACAGAATGGTATTGGTAGCCGCATAATCCGAGCACAATGCAGACAGTGAAAAAGGCACTAAGCTGGTTGTGCACCATTGTCGGAAGGCTTGTACAGTTGCTGCATGCATGCGCTCCACACACACAAGCACTCCACATATGCGCAAGCGTACATTCCTGCCATTTCCTGCTACATGACAATTCAGCCCTGACGAGTCAGGAGCACGCCGCTGGCTTGCGCCCTGTAGCGCGTTCACGTGCTGTTACTGGTGCACCTTTCTTACTGATGCAGATTTTTCCTCTGGGCTCGTCGCCGGCCGCTAAGCATACGCACGTCCAAAAAATTGATATCAATGACATTAGCGGGTCTCAGTGGCAATATCGTTAGGTCAAAAGACGTACAGACAGAATGTCAGGTGCATGACTCAAATTCCGAGAAAAGCAATCTCTTCCTGTGCTACAAGCTCCACTTGCAACCCTGGGCCACGTTGCTTGCTGATTGCTGCATGTCTGCCAAATACGCGCCAAGTGTGACCTGATCACCCCCCCCCCCCCCCCCCCCCCCTGTGCCCTGCTGGTTTCTGGTGTTTGGCTCAAATTTGTGCCAAATTGATGAAAACTCAGATGCTGTAAATATGGACACAGGGGCGCACCAAAGCCGACGGTCATGATGTGCAATAGTGCAAGGCCAATGCTCGCTTCTGAAGTCAACCGTAGGTGTGTATGTAGGTGTGAAGCCTGCACATCTTCAACTTTAAGTGACGGTTTCGCGCGCTGAAACGGTGTGTGTGTGTATGTGTGTCGAGTTTGCCATGAGTGCGTGCTGATAGGTGGCCGCTGCGCTTAGGTAAGATCGCAGACATCAACTGCAGCATGCCTCTGTAGGCTGTAGAGGCAGCAGATCATGATGAAAGGTGCAGACGACGATAGTGCAGCAGACGACGATGCTGCTTCGGCAGGCAGCTCAGATGTCTCTCTGGTGTCAGGAAAGGCGCCATTCATCCATGCCAACACCGAGCGCTCAGTTATTACCTCTGTCACATTCGATAGCAGCATCGATGGCCAGAGCAAGCCGCGGCCGAAGAAAGGCCGAGGCACCTGTCCCACGGACAGGACCAACACATCAAGCACGAGCTTGTCCATTGTGACGATCAGCTCGTCTGACAGCGGCCGCGGCAGCAAAGCGCGACCCAAGCGAGCTGGAGTGGTGCCAAATCTGACTCTGGCGCGGACCAAAACTATCGCCAGCATTCCGGCAGGACAGCGCAAAGCGGAAGTGCAAGTGAGTGGGCATAAGCAAAGAAAAATGTTTTGCAGCTGCAGCAGTTACATGTCTGTATAGTAATCACGGTGGGATTGATCTGACGTCAAGAACACACAATAAAAAACAGTGACTAGACATGATCTGGTACAGCAGTTGCAGTGGCACTTTCTGCAGTGCCTCAGCGAGTACTGAGCACTTGCTTTGCTGAGCTATGGCTCAAAGATGCCCTGCGGACACTCGCAGTGCACAAGCACAAGGGCTGCTATCTTGCCTGCGCAAAACTGTGTCTGCCGCTCAAGCGGACATGAGCAAAGTATCGAACCGTATACGGAAGCCGCACAGGCAGATGCACATGCAATGTAGGGTTTGCAGATTGTACCGCCCGGCGTCGCCCATAACCTGCACTGTGTCGACACCAGCAGAGGAACATCTTTCGAAAAGGTGCTGCACGTCTACAAGCCCATACTCAAGCGTTTGCGCGCAGCTTCTGCATACCACTGCAAATGAGTGACATGCAGCGCTGTGCCTGTCCGAGCCACTGACTGATCCTAGCGTGTGGCAATGTCTTGACGTATGTCTGATGTGGTGGGAGTCACCAGAGACCAAGCCCAACAAGTACTGACGTCTGCTGCCGTGTGCGCAACAAGTAGAAACGAATTGTGCGCAATTGCTTTGCCCTTGTGCACCAAGAGCAGGGAAATAGATAATGACTTGTGTGAGTGTTTTTGTGTGCAAGTAGTGCACGTATGGTGCAGAGCAGCGGCAGCTTGTGGTTCAACAGGCAGGCTGCTATGTGCACAGACAATACGGCTAAGGGCATGCTTTAACTTCTACTGACGCTGCTGTCACTGCAATTGTGACATGTGTGGATGTGTTGTGCCTGCAAGGCGCGCAGCTGCTGCAGGAGATGGTGGTCACCACGTGGTACTTCAACGTTACCAGCAAAGCCCTTCAGCATCTCCACGTACTGCAGGCAGGGTGGCAGTGCGCAACGGCGCACTTGGTCGCACTTCAAATGCGCATGCGTCAAACGCCAACTGACATAGGCCTATCCCTTACCTGCGTGCATGGCGCGGTGCGCAGCAGCTGCAGGAGGTGGCGGGTGACCACGTGGTATGTGGACATTGCAGGAAAAGCCGATCAGTCTTTCCACGCACTGCAGGCAGGCGGCAGTGCGCAGTGGAGTATTTGCTCACATTGCCACACTGCAATCTGACACTGATCACTCATCAAGCGACATATGTATGTGTAATGCATGTAACGTATGATAACATGTGTACATGTGTGCGCGCGGCGCGTGTGTACGCACGCAGCAGCTGCAGGAGGTGGCGGTGAGCACGTGGTACGTGGACATTGCCGATGCTGCGCGCGAGTGCCTCTACCGCCGCAACGAGGAGGCCTACAGGGATGCACTGGATGTAGCGCAATCTCTGGCGCTGAGGGGGCACGGGCGGCTGGCATCGCGGTCGCTGAGGCCCGAGGTGAGGCAACACTTGAAGTTGTTGTTGAAGGTGACGCGCTACGTCGTGCAGTCGCTGGCGCTGAGGGGGCACGGGCGTCTCACATCGCGGTCGCTGAGGCCCGAGGTGAGCAATGTTTGAACTTGAATGTGAAGTTGAAGCTCTACATCGTGCAGTCGCTGGCGCTGAGGGGGCACGGGCGGTAGGAACAGTGTACAAAGTGCAGATCATCAACGCATGCAGTGCAAAGCGCAGATCAACATCATAAATATGATCTCATTTCAGGGTCGGCGACCAAAGATGAATTCAATTTTCTGGCATCGTGGTCGCTGAGGCCAGAGGTGAGGGAATGTTTGGGGGGGCTCGGGAGTGTGAGTTGAAGTTTGATGTCCTCATGCCGCTGGCGCTCAAGGGGCACGGGCGGCTGACATCGGGGCCGCTGAGGCCAGAGGAGATGATATTTGCAGGTTTACGGTTTACCTTGAACTTTGTTTGCTGCCCATTCGCAGGGGGGAAGTCGCGTCAAGGTCGCTGTGGCCTAGGGGGCGTTTTGACGGTTGAAGTTGCACGTATGCCAGATGCTCGGGAGCTTGCATTGACGTCGCTGAGACCAGAAGTGAAGTGGCTTGATGGCGCGATGAAGAGGCCCGAGGGGTTCTTTAAGCCGATCTTCAAGGAGGACGCCAGTTGGTCATGCTGAAATACACACGGGCAGTCTGTGCTGCACAGGGCTGTCAGGCGTGCATTCAAGACCCTTTACTACTTCAGAGGTCATGCACATCTCCGGCTCAATGAGGCTGACGCCAGCGCACCGTTCTCATGTCCCAGCTGGTACTTTCATTTTTCCCCATCTTAACGCCCTCTCCAACTTCTTTCCGACTCGTTTCCTCTGTCTTCGCCCAGTTTGCGCTGCTCAAAGTCATTGGGCGCGCGTTCAAGGCGCAGCGCTCAGCAATGGTGGTCGCCGCTCAGGCGCTGAGCAGCAGAATAGCTGTCATACAGGTCAGTAAACATATGTGCTCGTGCTGAAAAGGAGCATCTGTTTTGTACATGATGTGATGCGAAGTAGATTTTCCACCCCTCAAGCGGAAGTACATAAATTACAAATACTTGAGTTCAGCCGCCAGGGCTGTGAGCACAACGCATTGGACGGGCTTCAAAGCTGTATATTTTGCATATTTTGTAGGGTTCTGTTCCCCCCCTCGAACAGAAGTGAATCAACTACAACTACACAGGGCCGCGACGGACCAAGTCACTATCAGAGCACAAGTTTTGAAGTTCACACTCCTGGACGCCCAATCTAACCCCAACCCTAACCCCTGGCCTGGCTGACCCTAAGGTAGCGCTTGCAGCTGGACCTACAAAGGTGCTGTGAATAGCAAGTGCGATGCTGAGAGTCGATGTGGGCCAGCCTGAGAGAACGATCGTCCAGTGTACTGGCACTTGCATGCACGGCAAACCCGTGCAGACAGGGCAAGACCAGAAGTGTAGTATATTTCAGCAAACAGCATACTTTTCAAGAAGCAAGTACACATAGCAGCACCTGGCAGTGCAAAAACTTTGTTATCTGCACATTGCAAGAGGTTGAGTCAATTGAGCTGACTGCAGCTGAAGACATATGCAACATGCGAGGCTTGCGGAGCTGCCTGTGCATGCTGTCACACTGGGCCATGCATGCAGTGAGCACGCAGCAAGTTGTGCTCGGTTGACTTGGCGCGTCGTGAGCATTGGACTGCCATCTGGCAGCAGGTGCCATGGTAATGCATTCTTCAAGAGGCCAGGTGATACCAACAACGCACTGGTGTCAACAGCATCATGTGGTATGAGAGCAGCTGAGGCGCATACCAAGCTGGCACAGCAGGACGTGATGGCACACTTCTGATACTGCCATTTTGCGCTTGAGGTCTCTCAAGCTTAGGGGAAAGTTATGCTCCCGTGTTCTTTTGCAAGCAGCTTTTGGGCATTTGTAAGATATTCCACAGCTTGTGAGCAAACACAATGCTCCTGTTGCTTTTTGTAGCACCATGGTGCACTCTGTCTGCACGCGTCCCAAGGACTTCCCCCAGCCTGCAGGGCTATTATCAAATTACAGGAACATCAGTTGGGCAACAGTGGCATTCCATGGTCTGGTGCAGATCACGCAACTCATCGCACAAGTCAAGAGCCGCATATCTGGCAGGTGTCATGGTTCTGGCCCCTCGGCCTGCAGTAACAACAGTACAATTACAAGTCACCAACGAGTATGTGTAGGTGTACCCTATGGGTTGGATTTTGCCATGAGGTCAGGCTCATGCTCCTGCAGCCGTATTGGGGCGCTGCACGTGTGTGTGCGTTTCTATGTGTGTGTTTAAGCAGATCCAGATATCAGAACGTCAGCGATGGCACTGTGGTGTGAATGTGGTGATCTGCCAGCTGTATACGCACGCCCCCGAATACTTCATCTCTATGTTCCACCATCAGATGCACCTCCCGTTGTTGTGCATGCTGCATCGTATACACATTGCACTGGCATCACCTGGGGTGCTGCTACATTACTGCCTGAGCCTCCTAGAATGCACTGCAGAGGTTTGGCCGCTATTGTCCACAAGATGCTTGATGTCACATTACCGAGATACGTCTTGCCAGTATATTGTTGGTGCATAGTTCAAGCTTGTAGTTACTTGTGAAGCTCTCATAGTGCGCAATGCACGGCCACAAACAACTGCAGGCAGTAATGCGCAGCTGTTCTTCTGTTGCTGAGGATTTCGCGCGATAAATCGAATCGTTGCGGGCAATATACGCGCGCTGTTCATTCGCCTGAAGACGAGGCTGTAACCTTGGGCTGCTGTCATCAAGAACATGCGGTCCAAACTGCTGCTGTATCCGTATAGAAGTACACACTTGAAGTACACACTTGAAGTGCTGCTGTACACATGAAACTTGTGCATCTTCAATTATAGGCTACTGTACTCAACATGGCTGCTGTACCTTGCAGGATGAACTGCATCTGGCCAGAAAGAAGCTGCGCAGCAGGGAGGCCAGACTGCAGGCCATACATACCCTATGGGAGGACTGGACTCGTTTGAAGGGGGTGCCACCGGCATTTGCTCTCGCTGCTGCGTGCGCTGCTGTGGGTAGCAGTGCTCAGGTGAGCTTCAAAAAGTTTTGCGTAGCTGCCTCAAAGAAAGAAGTAGTAATGGCGCAGAGAGAATCTAGACTACTGCAGTGGCAAATGGTTGAGGAATGCTAATGAAACTGGGCAGTACAAGCACTCAGGCAGCATCAGATCACTTGATCTACTTGCCTCATGCAAGTTGTAGCTCGTTACATATTGATAGGTGTGCGGGTGCCTGATACAACCAGTAGTACTGGCAGTTGTAAAATGATACATGAACGGGAAGCAGCGCTCAGGCAAGCAGAAAAGCGCGCTACCTACCTGCCGCGTACAGTCAGTAGCACTTGCATTCAGTTACAAACAAAGTCGTGTGGGCAGCAGCTTTCAGGGTTAATCTTACACCGAATGCTGACCCTGACCCTAAGCCTCATTAGTTAGGGTGAGACCTAACTCGAATGCTAACCCTAACCCTGACTTGAACCCTAACCCGAAGCCTCATGCAAACCAGTCATGCCAGCACTGTTGGAAGCACAAACGCGCGGCGAGCGCCACTCAGGCAAAGCGCCAAAGCGCTTGACCTACCTGGCTCACACAATCATGAGAGCTGGCACTGGTTCATAAACAAAACTGGCAGCAGCGCTCAGGCAAGCAAGTCCACGACTGTACCTTCCTGCGTCGTACCGCCACTTAAAGCTGTCCTGAAGCAAGGCTGCCACATGCCCGCGTTGCTGCAGTTTACGCGATTCCTCGAAGACTTCCTCAAGCAGCCGCCGCCGCGGCCGCAGTCGCCGACATCTGCTTGGGGCGCCGCCGCCGCATTGAATACCGCCAGCGGCGGCAGCGCTTCCCCCAGAGGTGAGCGAAGGGGGCGCAGCCCAACGCGACGCCGCCAGCAGCAGCTGCTGCTGCAGCAGCAGCAGCAGCAGCAGCACCGCTCCCGTAGCAACGAACATGGTGGCAGCCATGCTGCAGGCGGCAGCGGAAGCCCAGGCGGTGGTACAAGCGCCAACAGACAAGGCAGGGAGCACGACAATGCTGGCAGCATCGACAGCGCCCGGGGCGATGCCTGCAGCATTGGCAGCAGCGCCAGCGGCGGCGACGGCAGTGGCGGTGGCGGCGGCGGCGGCGGCGGTGGCGGCGGCGGCGGCGGCGGCGGTGATGGCGTCAGCAACAGTGACCCTGGTGCTGCCGCGCGGGTGCTGCGCATCTCTGTTGAATCGCGGCCCGGCTCGCAAGAGAGGAGCGGACAGCAGACGCAGCAGCGGCAGCAGCAGCAGCAGCAGCAGCGCAGCTCGACAGAGTCGCGCCCCGGCTCGCAGGAGCGCTGGCAGCAGCAGCAGCAGCAGCAACAGCCGCCGCAGCAGCAGCAGCAGCAGCAGCAGCAGCAGCAGCAGCACCAGCGGCAGTCGTCCAGCAAGTACGTGCTGACGGCGCAGGACATGCTGCGCGACAACTTCCGCAAGCGCAGCAGCGCCGGCAGCGGCGTGCTTCTGCCGTCGCCGCGCCGCAGCGACGACGGTGAGCACCGCGGTTGAGCACTGCCTCGCTGTTAACCTCAGAAAAGCGTGCCTGGCATGGTCATTTGGCATGGTCACTCGCTGAAATGTCAGCAGGCTTGCGACCGCTGATTGAGCTCGCGCAGCACTGCCAATGTGCACGCACAGTCACGATGTGCGCGAACAGTTGCGCTCATGGCCATGACCCTAACCCTAATGCTGATTCTGGCCCTAGCCTTAACCTTAGCCATGGCGCTGAGCCTTGCATGGGCCCCGCACTGGTTATTATGCGCTGAAAATGGTCATAAAGCGGCAGTTTCCGTGTAGTGGGGAGCTGACGATATCAGCTTCAACCCCAGCCGCAATTCAACCCTATTTGTATTCATGACTCAGACCCTCATCCCAATCCGGAGCCTTGACCTACCGCTTTTCTCACTTCAACGCCAACTCCTACTGTGAATACAAACAAGCGGCGGCAGACTACACCGCGCAGCGGCAGCTGGCCTCCCTCTGGCTAGCGCTGCAGAAAGCATTGGGCGTGCACCCAGGGTTTGACTGGGACTCCGCCGCACCGGCCGCACAGAAGAGGCACGTGCCGCTGCATCTGAAAGATGCCAAGCTCCTGGTTGCGGAGCTCCAGCAGCAGCCGCACCGGTGCCTGATGTCAGATATGGTGAGCAGTATTTGCGTGGTGCTGTCTGGCTTATGTGTCTGCGAGTGGGAGATGCTGTCTTGCTTGTCAGGCGCACAACTGGGGAGTCACACAACGGCAAGCAGCGGCTGCCATGCACTTGATACACACGCATGTTGCACCACTTAAGCTGCTTTTGAAAAGCGCCGGCTTGACTTAACCCTAACATTTATCTGCCGCACTGCTCAAAAGCACCTCGCTTTGTTCCTGTCAAGTGTCTAGGTAAAAGTTTCCTGCAATTCCAGCAAGCCCTCGCGTGCCTTGTCCTGTTTTTACGCCTGCGGTTTGATATCGCTCTCTTGATGCCATGATCTCTCAGATGGCAGCCATGCTCTCGGCGTGCGAGCCTGAGGAGCTACTACCAGGATCCAAAGGTGGGCACCTGAAGTTGTTAGGATTTGTCAGCTTTGCCTTACTTCAAGTTGCATGGACACACGTATGATGGTCGCTGTGTAGAAGCATTGCTTTGCTGCCAGGGTGCGAAGGTGGGCACTTGTAGATTTATGGACGTCACCTGAAGTGTGTTAGCGCCTGTGTGGTACTCACGGTGAAGAGGCATTACTTTGTGAAACAAGTCTGAAAGTTGCTGGCCTTGCAGCTAGGAGCAATCGATTGCAGAATCAGTTTGTGGTGAGAATGTTCCTCAAAAGGGGGAGTCACAAGGTTACCCTTGTGCTCTATTTATTTTTGCTTGAAGAACGCGACGCATTCTGTACGACATAGATTACGTAGAGCATGTGCAGTGTTGACACCATATCTTGAACTTGAAATTCACCTCATCCCAAGGCTTTACGCAGTAATGGTGAGGGCATGCTAACATGAGCTGATGCTGAAGTTGTGCATCATGTTGCATGTACCAAATTGCCGCTCTCTCTTGAGGACTTTACATGTCAGCGACGACCCTGCCGGTTGTCATCCATGCACGCTTTATCCCACCATCCTCATATACTGCCACAGCTGATTATTTCTGACCTATCGCAAACGGGACCCGCTGCTGCTGTGCAGTGCGCTTCGAGACATTCGTTCCGGCGCTACACGCGGTGTACGCCGCCGTGCAGCGTGCGTTCTGGCACCAGTTCCACACCAGCGCTCAGGGCCAGGTGCTGCTGCAGCAGGTCGTCAGAGACAGGGCAGCGGAGGCGAAGCAGCATCAGGTAATTCCATCCCTCGAGTGTGTGCCCTTCTGGAGTACTGTAGGTTCAAGGGTCTGGTTGAACCAGATACTTCCAAGTAAGCGTTAGTTTCACTGGTAGAGCTGCGGTAGGCAGGCTGAAGGCTAGAATTAGGATTAACTGCAAGTTACGCATCAGTGCTCAGGGCCAGGGGCTGCTGCTGCGGCAGGCCATCAGGGACAGGGCACCGGAGGCAAAGCAACCTCAGGTGCTTCCATCCCTATCCCTTGGGTGTGTGCCCTTCAGGAGTACATACAAGGTTGTGGTCAGAAGGAGCGTCATGTGCACTATCAGGGCTGGTGTCAGGGCAGGTTGAAGTTACTGTTAGGGCTGGATGCGAGTTATGCACCAGTAGTGAGCGTCAGGTGCTGCTGCAGCAGATGGTCGGGGGTGAACTTTGACAAGTGCATTAGTGTAAATGGCCAACACCCTTGATCGCTGCTTTAAAAGTCATACCGATGTAACCCTGCACATTTCTTCTGCATTCGAACCAGCTGGAGGCTGCTCTGGCTCTTCTGGCAACAGCTACGGGCATTCAGAACAGTGCTGCTCAGACAGGCAGCAACAAGGCAGCAGAAATGGACGACGATGAATGGGTGAGATGCTATATTGTGCTTTATGTCAATCAATGTTCAGGGGCGCAAAAATGCCCAGATGGTGGATGTCCAGCTTGCAATTAGAATCTACATGTGTCTTGTGAACACCTTGAAAGGTTCTCAATGCGCATTGCACTCTTTGTTGATTCCTGCTGAGGGCGCCAAAAAAAAAAAAGGATGTCGTGAATGTAAAAGTAGGCGCCAGTCGAGCGGGAGTAAATAAAATGAAGCACACTGAGCAAAGTGTATGAGCATGCAAGACCTATATGTGTGCACGCAGGCAAGGCAGTGGAGACCATGTACAAGGCCGCAGAGCGCGCTGGCGCAACTGATCTGTAAACCGATCTGAAACTGATCTGTAACTGATTTGTAACCGCTGTTGTGACGCAGATGGACAGCGCGCTCGTGCACGAGGGCTCGCGCCAGCGCGCCAAGGTCGACGTGGCCATCGCGCAGGCGAGTGTTGAGCTTGTTTTTTACTCCCAAGGTTGACGTTGCCATCGCGCAGGTAAGCATTGAAGTTGATCTTGCTCAGTGCTTAGACCAAGTTGAGGTTGAAGCTGCGGTTCGGCTGGAGCACCAGTTCAGGATTGGGACAAAAAACAAGGCTAAGATGAGCGTGGCCATTGCGCAGTCAGTGTTGATGCTGGTCTTGCTCAGTGTTGAGACGATGGTGAGGTCGAAGCTGAGGCTGGGTAAGGAACCCGAATCAGATTTGGGGTACAAAGAAGGCTAAGGTGGACGTGGCCACTGCACTAGTGAACACTGGGTACCTTGCTTATTCGCCAAGGTATTGACATTGAAGTTGAGGTTGTATGAGGGCTAGGTCGCGCGTGTGTATCGTGCACGGCTTGAACTAGGGTGTGGCCAAGACTCAGCATCAGAAGTACGCATTCAAAGTAGATTGCGCCCACTGCATGACCTGCCGTGTTTTCATGCAACACCCTCCTTCCATATTGCCTTCGGCCCTGACAGGGTGAAAAACTGCTAGCTGCAGCGCTGGCTCAGCTGGCTGCAAAGGAGGGGCGTCTTGCTGTACTTGTGCAATGGGTGTACGAGCAGGCTGTGGTACATCTACAGCGGGTATTCAGGTGAAGCTTCAGTAGAAATAGAAATAGGGCTACGGCTAAGATGAAGGTTGGGGGGTTTACAATTAGCCGTAGGATTAGCCCTACAGTTAGGGCTAGGGACAGGTGAGGCACCTCGTTGCACTCATTAAGCAGGTATAAAAGGAGGCTCCAATTCACCTTCAGCACGTAATCAGGTGAGGGCTCGGGGAAGGACTAGCGTTAGCGTCAGGATTTGGACAAGGAGGAAGTTTTGAATTGGGGCTAAGGTCAACACCCACCGTGTTGGAGTTAGGGCTAGATTAGACAAACCCTGACTTTCCATCATCGCCGCAGATGACTCAAGCCCTAACTTCAAGTTCTGTGTAGTGGACAAGATATTGTGCTTGTGTTCAATGAGTGGTACTCGCGATCCTGTTGGGTCTGACATCATCCCGAGCATGGCAGCTATGCATCCAGTCAACTCCGACGTTACACCGAATTCTTAATTTATTCCCGCTCTGCGGGGCAGAAACCCTATGAAATATGCAGGTCATGCAGCTCTTATGCTTGTGCAAAGCATGTGCTCGCAGCGCATGCACGTGTACTCGTGCAAGATGAGAGGATCGCTCGGACCAAGCCTCGCCTATCCCAACTGCAAGTTGTTAACTTCGCAACTGAATTGATGCTGCCGTGGCGCAGAGGCGTGTTGACGCGTGCGGCGGTGCATGTAGTGAGGGAGCGCCACTGGTGGGCGGTGAGCACTGCTGCAGCAGTAGAAGTTCAGCGCTGCTGGCGAGGCCATCTGGGACGCAGAAGGTATGCACTTCAACTTTTAAGTATATTGACATAATTGCAGGAAACTTGGTGTGCGGTTGTCTGCCTCTTGCGCAACCTGCAAGTGCTAGTCACTGTGTATTGATTTGTGTGTACCACAAGGCGCCTTTGCAAAGGTGCTGCAGCATGCACAGGAAAAAGAGTGACGTGAAAGTTGCGCTACTGAAGGGGGCACAAGTGACTGAGCTCTGTCATTGTGTCCCTGCAAGTGACGGTTTTGACGCAGTTCGGGCCTGAGCAAGGCCATTTGCTACAGGCCTGCTCTGGCTCGCATGATCACCCTGCTCACCGGCTAGCATTGAGCACGCTTGCGAACTCATTGATGCGACGGTGTACTGCAAATATCTTAGAAAAATAAGCACGCAATTGTGTGACCAGTGCATGAAGTGCTGACTCTATTGGCTGTGCTGTGAACCTGAACGCACGCACATGCTAGCTCGTACCCTGACCCTAATTGTGAACAGTCCTCCTCAACCCTGCTTCGTTCAAAAGCATCAAACTTGGTGCCACACTGGTTTATCATTCTGCACGCTGCATTGAAGTTTCATGGAAGTTTTGAGTGGGGCCATCACCGCGTCGGCGTGTGACTGCATGCGTACTGTGCCGTGACACAAACACTCTGAGCACTGGCACTGTGTTCTTTGCGCAAGCAGCAGCGTCGACGCCGACAGCGCACGTACATGCATACAGTGCATAGATACGGCACGTGTGTAGCCTGGTGCAATACACTGGTGCTCGAGTCACCACATGGACGGAATGTACGCCTCAGCTAAGCGTTTCGCTGGCGCGGGAGTTGGCGGAGCGCGTCATGGCGTACACACTCGGAGCGCGACTGCTGGGCTGTGTTGCAGCGCCGGTATCCAGGCTCCTAGGGCACAGCGCAGTCTAGGCTGCTGCGTTGACGCAAGCTTTTCGATTGCATAGGCAACCCGGCCTCCCTTGGGCCTTTATAAAGACAAGTGTATACGTACGCCTCAGCCAGGCATCACACTGACAGTATCAATGTCTGGTATTGGCCGTTGCGCTTGCAGGAGGGACGCAGCGCTTCTTGCGCACGCCGTCGGGCACCTGGAACGCCTTCAGGTGAGGCACTCATGAGTCACTCGTCAGCCACTTGCAACTCTTTGAGGGTGCAAGCCCTGGTACCAGCACGCACAGGGTAGGATTCAGATTAGGGTAGTCAGTCAGTCGAGTGCTCTGCCGGTGCAACCTTGTTCTTTTGCTGCACTTTGTTGTACCGCAGTGTGGTGCGGCGTGCTACAGGCCACCAGGCCACCACCTTCATCATGATAGCGGCAACAGCAACCCAACCATAACGGTAGTAGTACTGCTGTTGACCCCCCTCAGGGGTAGCCTCGGGTTGTCTAACAAATCGAGGGACGCAAACTTCTCAGAGCCAGGACGCATAGGAATTAGACACAGTCTAGAGCCAGGGTTAAAGTTAGGGTCAGGGTAAAGACTAAGGTTAGGTGCTAGGGTTGGGGTTAGTGTTGGGGTTAGGGTCAGGATGAGGGTCTGTAGGGTTACCCCCTTCCTGGGTTTGCTTCGTTCAGCAGGTTCTCAGCCAGTTGAGTCGAGTAAGGGCTAGGGTGGCGGATAGGATTAGGGTTAAAGTTCACTTGCCAGGTGGAAGCTGATGAACCGTCTTTCTTCCCCTCCCACCACAACAGGCAAGGGTCAGGGGGTGGCTGGTGAGGCGTGCCGCAGCCGCAGCAGCGCTCGCCTACCAAAATCTGAGCGCTGCTGCACTACAGCGCGTGGCAAGGGGCTGGCTCGGCAGGCGCAGAGCACGCCGCGTCAAGGCGGAGAGCGAGAGCTCACGATCTAGGTGCGTTTCGGTGCAGTGTGCTGGAACAGAAGGCTCTCATAGGGCTGCTGTTAACTAGGTCTTGCAGCGTCATCACTGGCTACAGTTGTGCAGAGTCACAGCATATGCGTGGCAAGGGGCTGGCTCGGCAGGCGCAGAGCACGCCGCGTTAAGGCGGAGAGCGAGCGCTCACGATCTAGGTGCGTTTCGGTACAGTGTGTTGAAATAGCAAGGCTCCCATAGGGCTGCTGTTAATTAGGTCATGCAGGGTCATGACTGGCTACAGGTGTGCAGTGCAGGGTCACAACATATTCTTCAGATAGTTCTGGACCTCCCCGCATTTTCTAAGTCTCTCTCCAGAGCACATTCTTTCTCAGGGCATGCGGCGATTGCCCATCTACATCACTACACACTCTCAGCAGATGATTCCAAGCAGACGATTCCGAGCATGAGAGCTGCCTCTGATCCTGCATGCTGACCGCAGCACTTCACCGCCAGCACTGCTGCCACATCCGCAGGCACCGATTCGTAATCACTGCGCTTGCCGCTTACACTGCAGGCTAGACAAGACGTGGGCCGCGACAGAGATACAGCGGTGTTGAATTTGACCCTAAAAGAGCATGATAGAGTTTACTCAATATGTACTATTAGTGCGCGTCTGTACATGCAGCCCTTTGCCCGCACAGCGCCTCTGCAGATGCAGCTTTTGCTACGTTTGCAGATACCAGTATGAATTCACAACGCTTGCCGCTAATGCCGCAGTCTAGACAAAGCGTGGGCTGCGACAGAGATACAGCGGTGCGCGCGCAGCAGACAGGCGCGGCGCTTCACCCGCGCCCGTAGAGTTGAAGTTGGCCTCAGCAGCCGCCTGGGCCGCGTTGCCGACAGGTTTGTGGCCGACGGGATGGTGGATGTGTGGGGCATGCTGAAAGAGGTGAGTTGGGATACATACCCGTCATTTGTAGGAGTAGAGGTGAAGTTGGATGCAGCAGCTGAACGAGGTGAGATGGGGTACATACTGTCATTCGTAGGAGTAGAGTTGAAGTTGAACGCAGCAGGCTGGGGGCCGCTTGCCGGACAGGTTTGTGGCCGATGGGATGGTGGACGTATGGGATATGCTAAAAGAGCCTGAGGTGAGTTGGGATACATACCCGTCATTTGTAGGAGTAGAGTTGAAGTTGGACGCAGCAGCCGTCTGTAGAGGGTCGCTGACAGAGCTGTAGCCAACGGGATGGTGCATGTCTAGGGTATGCTGAAAGAGGTGAGTCGGGATACCTACCTGTTCTTGGTAAGAGCAGAGTTGAAGTTGCATGCAGCAGCTGCCGTTTCGTAGGGTGGCCGACAGGTTCGTATACAATGGGATGGTGGACGTCCTAGGGTATGCTGCAAGAAGACATATACCTGTCCTTTGTACAAGCAAAGTTGAAGTTGGACGCAGCAGCCGCCTGTGGTGGGTCCCTGACAGAGTGGTGGCCGACGGGATGGGGGTCGTCTGGGGTATTCTTTGACTCACATGCTGCGCAGGACGTTGCTGTGCAATATAAAGCTGTTGGCGCCCTGCAAAGTTGAAGTTGGCGGGTATGGCTTGACTGCAGGCATACACAGACGTTTTGCCTCTCTCGAAAGCTTTCAGCATCACAAAACTGTGAAAGAGTGAGCATTGAAAGAGCATCTAGTGACACCCCCCCCCCACGTGCACCGCACATTGCAGATTGACGGCGACTACCGCCGCTACGAAGCCGCGCTAGCCGCACAATCGGAGGACGAGCAATTCATGGCATCCACCTTTGTCAAGGAAGTGGTCAAGCTGCGCGAGCAGCAACTTCAACAAGCCAGCGCCAGTTACACTGCTGCCGTCGACTCTCGGGCAAGAGAGAGCGAAGCCAGGTACGCATCCAACCATTCATGAATGTTCACTCATGAATCATTCTAGATCGAGTCACTTACTGATGCTTTTTTTGGTGTCACGAGCAGCTGCGTGACGCCAGCGCCGCCTCCTCTGCTGCCACTGACCTCCCGGCAATTGACAAGGAACCGAGGTACACAATGTACAACGCTAGTCGTGAGTGTCAACTGCCGCGAGTAACAATGTGCCATTCTCAAGCGTTCATGAATAATCCAAAGGTTGTTGATTGATATACGCGAGCAGCAGCAGCATGCCGGCAGCACCAGCTGCACCACGGTTGTTGACTCTCGGGAGAGGGAGAGTGCAGTCAGGTACGTATTTCATTATTCACAACTGAGCAAGATCCATACGCTCGTGGATTAGTCGATGGGAGGAGCTGCAAACCACGCAAAGCTTCAAGTGACGGTTTCAGCGCTATGTCATGGCATAATTCGACGTAGGAGCATCTTGATCATGCGTCGGTTGTTGGCATAAGAGTACACTTTGGTACTTCTCCACTCACATTACCGGCAATATCGTCACCATTCTCATCATGACCCTGGCCCCTAACTGTACCCCCGTCTGCACAGACGTCAAAACCGCAGCAGAAGCACAAGCCCCAACAGAGCCATGAGCAGGAGCCCGAAGCGGCTACGATCGCTTGCGCCGGGCACTGCACCTGCTTCAACAGCCCACCCATCTCAGCGTCTCAGTCAGGTGCGAGTTCAAGCTAAAGTTCACTAACAGTAACCACTCCAATCAGAGTCTATCATATACAGCTGCGATGGCTCCTGCGCTTCGCTGCGCCAGCTCAGCCAGCTCAGTGCCTGCGTCAGGTGTGCTTTCAAGCGCACTACGTAGCGGCATCTCCTTGCACACTGGACAACTGCGCCAAGGCAAGTTGATACGACTTGTATTGGGCAAACTGTTGAAGTTGAAGTTGAGATGCAAGATTGATTGAAAGCGAATCAAAAGATCGTAGAGCTCTAGGTGACAACGGATGGTTAGCCGCAGGTGCCTTCCACCAACAACCGTGGTCGCCGCTGCTGCAGCAGTTGGCCACGAGTCAAACATTAGATATTTGATCTCGCCACGCCGGATACCGTGCCTGCTGCGCCAGCTCAGCCAGCTCAGACAGGTGTGATTCGTACATGTAGAGGCTGTGTGACCGACCCTAACTGTAACCCTAACCCTAATCTCCTCTCACACTTGAAGAGCATGCCAAGACGCCATCATGGAATCCAGAGGTTGCGGTCGACATGCTGTTGAAGTTGTCGCACCCTGCAGCAGTCCACCCAGCTCAGCCTATGAGTCAATTGACGTTGCAGGAACCAGTATGTATGTATGCACAAAGTGCGTACATGTTGTAAAGGCAGCACGCTCAATCTCCTGTCGAGCTGGCCGAGACTTTCTAGATGTATAAGGTTGACGTGCCAAGCTCTAGCTGGCTACTGACATCCCCGCCACACACACCATTGTACTCTATCTACTTCCGCTCAAGGGACGGAGGTTCTGGGAAGTATGCAAGGCATGCAACTCTTACGCTTATGCGACGTGTGTGGTCACAGAGCATTTGCAAACTCAGTGGAAGCGAGTGTTACCTTCAGTATGAAAAACGAATCAAAAAGATCGTTGAGCTCTAGGTGACAAGGGATGATTAGTTGCAAGTGCCTTCCACAAATAACCGTGGTTGCCGCTGCTGCAGTCATTGGCCACGAGTCAAACAGTGCCATCATAACCACAGTAGACAAAAATACTTCTGTGTGCAAGCTTTTAGCGTTTGAGGTATGGGTGATCAGTATGGACAGGTCTCACGTGTTCGGTAGGCCAGCTCCAGCCGGCAGCCCAACACAGAGGTTCAGCAGCTAGTGACAGCGCTCTTGAATGCGCGTAGTGCAGAAGGTGATGAGCATTTTTTGAACCAGTCCATGCGGCGACATGGAGGCTCCAGGTTGTTTAGCACGAGCTATCCGTAGCGTTCTCCTTTCCTCACCTACGAGCAGTAGCATAGCAGGCGAAGCGCGGGTCAGGAGTCTTGTCTGACCCCCTTGCTTCGCCACGCTAGAGGGTAAGCCTCCTAGCTCCAGCTGCCCAGTTTCCTTTCCGTCCCGGGTCGTCCGTCGTAGTGTTAAAAAAGAAATCTATGCCATACGTAATAGGTTCATTTTCTTCGACTTATTGACAGTACAAGCCAGCTGCAGCAGATGGGCCTCCAGGAGGACTTGAACCCTGACCCTAACCCTAGAACCCTAACCCTAACCGCCGTACTCAGTGGCTCTAAGCCTAGATCAGAGCCCAGGCTACTGTTCTGACGAGTTTGGGGCGCAACCAGCTCAGGGTTAGGGTTTGAGTCAAAATTAAAGTGAGGGTTAGGGTTGCACAGTGCACCCACAATGCTCGATCGCCTCCGTGCCCAACTGCAGGCGTCGCTGACAACGCTGGGGACTCGGTCCTCGCAGCAGCGATGCGCCACCAGCATTGGCGCGGCCACCGCCTCTGGGGGGCAGTGCTCAACCAGCATCAGGTACGAACATGGCGACGTCATTTAGAAGTGATTGGCAATGCGCATTGAGACACTTTCAAGGTGTTCACAACGCCACATGTAGATTCGAATTGCAAGCTGGGCATCCACCATCTAGGCTTTTTTGCGCCCTGAGCGAGAAGTGAATCAAAGGACGAAAAGCTTCTGAGCTTGCTTCTGACAGTATCATGCACTACCGTACCTCTGGCCCGTGCATGTAATTGGGAATGCAGTATTTCAGGATCACTCTTGATGTGGTCGCTGCAAGCAGCGCTCGCTGCATGCGGTGCACATTTCTGGCGTCAGACACCAGGCGGGTCACGGACCCCGCACAGCTTCATCCAGTTGGCTCAGTACATTTGCATACACTTTGAAGTACGAACACATACACACACGCTCTGTGTATGTGGACTCTGCAGTTTTTTGAAGTATGACTGCAATATAAATTCTATCCCTATATTGTACCGGACAAGTTACAATACAACAAAGGGTCTTTGTCACTATTGCGGTCAGACCGACAAAAATGGACCAGAATTGATCAGTCATGCAGCAGTTGCAGACAGCCATGAGTTCATTACCCGTACAACGCTCAAGCAACGAAACAACTGAGCGGAAACGAGGGGAAGGGAGGGGGATGATATCCAATACCCCCCCCCCCCCCCCCCCAACGGCTGCTTACAAAGGGTCTGACCCCCCTCTCCTATGGGGCACCCATTTGCCTACCTGCGAGTGCTGCACTACCTGGTGCACTCACGTAAGCCTTGCCCTTGCCCGCATGTCTTCGCAGCTCTGGCACCAGCTTTTATGCAGAGACGAGCACTCACACCATAGCACATCTAGGGGCACAGCCTTGGGAGCCGATGTGGGACAAGGTAAAATACATGTGGTCTGCAGTCTGTGCATGTGCTTGATGTCAGCAAGCTACACGCAGAACTTGTTGAACCATACACGTGGCGATCTCACAGATACAGCATCACAGGTGTACTCTTTATTCATCATCTCCATCACTGCCACTGCCACTTCATGTACAGGAGAGTAAATCACGTCACCTTGACCACGCCGCAAGCACGCGCTTTGTGAGTGCATCGGCGCTCACATGTAACTTCAATGCGAGTGTCAGACCTGTGCTCTTTCAGGACCTATTGTAGCGCAGAGCCCCCAAGAATGCCGGCTGCTCAGCATTCAAAATTACAGGGTAGAATAATTCAACTTCAATCTTGAAGTGTCAGACTGCTGCGCAGCATCCACACGCAGGTGCAATTCATCATTTGATTCCAACTTTGAAACACCGATTGAGCACACATCTATACAAGGCAACATTGACTCTTGAATCATCATTATCTTTGTGCGCTGCTGCTACCTCGTCATGTGCAGAAGAGGCACCCTTGTAAGCTCGAAACGCACCCACTTTGTGGGGCCTAGAACTCATGCTTGGTAACTTCAGCACAGACTTTGTTCAAGTAATATCTGCAACATGGCCACTTGGCGCTCTATCCGCAGAAACACAAAAGGCACATCACCTCAAACACGCCGCAAGCACGGCCCGCCACCTCGACCACGCTGCAAGCACGCGCTCTGTGGGCGCCTTAGCGCTCAATCGCATTTCATTTCTATAGTGTTGAAGTTATGGTCATGGCGCTTTCGTCCACAGGAGCGGAAGGCACGTGACCTCGACCGCCCCGCGCATCGGCGCTCACGATGTAACTTCGTGTTGAAGTGATGGTCATGCCGCTTTTGTGCGCAGGAGCGCAAGGCCCGTCACCTCGACCACGCTGCGAGCACGCGCTTTGCGGGCGCATCGGCGCTCACGGTGCAACTTCATTTCACGACTATTGAAATAATGGCCATGCTTTTGTCCACAGGAGCGCAAGGCACGTCACCTCGACCACGCCGCGAGCACGCGCTTTGCGGGCGCGTCGGCGCTGCGCGACATTCCCGGGGGCCTCCACGACTGCACGGGGAGGCTGTTGCGCGCAGCCTTGCTGCGCAGCTTTGTCCCGAGTACCATGCCGGCGGGGGTAAGTGGAATGTTGTGCCCCCACTTTGTTCCGAGCACCATGCCGGCGGGGGTAAGTGGAATGTTGTGCCCCCCCACGACGGCCAAATGAACGAATGCAATATTTGGTGTGTACTGTAATGGGTGAGTTCCTGACCAACACTGAAAGAACACTCGAGTGCTTCAACATACTTCGGAGCATGTGATTTAGAATGCTGTTCAGGAAATTGTACGCCCACACTTGGGTGACAGCAGCGCATTCGCTGCGCAACGGCAATGGGAAAGGTTTGCTGCTCAAGCTGCATGCGGCAGAAGGCTGATGCTCATGTTCGGCGCGATGACAGGCAGAGAATGCCAACAGGAATATCGGAAGTGGTTTGAATGTATCTCACACATCCTTACAACCTCAACTGCTCCTGCTTCTCTCCCGCGGCGTTGAACAGACCAGCGCAGAAATCGCATTCAGGCACTACCTGGCCCTGCCTCCGTCGCTGGCAAAGGTACGAGGTGTACGTGCATTTGTTAGGGTAAGGTTAAGGTAAGAGTTACAATCAGATCAGAACTAACTTTGAAAAAACGGTCGGGGTTACTTTCAGGAATAGTGTTAACGTTAGACTAGGGTTGGCTTCAGGCTTAGAGGTAATGTCAGCCCAAAGTACAAGTGTGGAAGCACATGCGCGTGCATCTGTTGTGGCACCTCTAAGTAGGGTTAGGGTCAGCGCCCCACAGCGCAAGAAGGCAGTTGATGATGCTTGGTTCCGAAGTGGGTGCGTTGGAGTGTACATCATGTCAAAGAACTACCAGTCCTCCCCACCTTACTGGCGCTGGCTTCAGAGCTAAGGCCTGTGTGAGACGCGCAACTCATGCCATTATTGCGTGGTCACTCCGGATACTTCAACTTTGACATTATGGGCTGACACGCACCCTGCGCTCTGCGTCTTGACGAAACAATGTAGGGTTAGGGTTAGGGTACGGTTTCACGGTGCCACACACACACTTACTTAGTGCCAGCCCGTACACCGTACAACAACGTGCCCTTCAAAGCTCAGCTGTGCGCTGATGATCTGCAATGTACTTGTGATTACCACAGTGCAGGGCAACTGCTTTTCATGATGCCACACAAAGTACGTGGTGCCACCTTTACTTTGCCCGTACACCAGTGCAGATTAAGCAGGAGCAGCTACACCTCTCTGACAATCGTCCACAGCAATTGATCACAGCTGCAGACTGTCACCGGAAATGGGCACTGACGATTTCAATTCCTTCTGCAAATGCAGATCAAGCACGAGCAGGATGCAGCAAAGGCCGCGCGGCCGCACGCAGCGGCGCTGAGCGCTGCTGGCTTTCACCTCATCGGCCATCTAATGCCCATTAGCAAGATGGCACGCGTCATGCAGGAGGTGAGATGCCTACCCCCTCCCCCTCCCCATGCATGCACACTGAGGGACAAATCTGTGCACCACCGTGACGCCTGCCCAACCCTTGCCACTGTATCCAGCCCAACCGCAACTCTAGCCCTAAAACTCGATGGTTCAGGCTCATTACCATGCTTAGAGATAGGAGATAGGGTTATGCGCAAGAACAGCCTGAACACTGCTGCACAGCCAGGTTGCCCCATAGCACTGCGCGCATGGTGTGCCGAAGAGCTGATCTGTCCTCAACCTTGGGGGCGACAAGTGCTGGAATTGATTAATTATGCCCTGAACGCCATGTGCCCGGAGCTGCAACTGCTGCCAGCTCTCCACCACGGCTCAGTGCATACAGCCGGGCTTCTCAAACACACCTGTTCTGAGCAAGGTGTCATTGAACAGTTTGCAATGCAACCATGGACGTCTGTTTTGAGCAAGGTGTAATTCAACAGCTTGCAATGCAAGAAGCACGGGCATTCAACTAGTCCAGGGAAGTCAAGTTTTACATATCACACACGACATGGCATATGAACTGTGCCAACAGCCTCTGGCACATGCACGCACAGCACACCCAGCAAAGCCCAAGCTCTTAGGCCACTCGTTGAACTGCCCCATGACTGCGAATTTCGTCTGTCTGCATGCAGCAGCGGGCACCTGCCTGACCCTAAACCTCACCCTTACACCCTACACCCTTCTCCTAACCCTAGTACCAATCTTGCCGGTGATACTGAACCTAGCTCTAGTCGTAAACACGCCTCCAACCCTGACTGCAGCTGGGGATCCCCGCAGCTGCAATCCTCGCCGCTCAGGACCTGGCGGAGCTGATGTGACCCCCAGCCTCACTCTCAACCCTAACCTTCAAGCTAACCTAACCCTAATCCTAATCACACGTCTACCAATGAGCACAGCTGGGGTTCCTCGCAGCCGCGATGGTCGCTGCGCGGACCTGATCTGACCCTACATTCAACCCTAGCCTTCAGGCTAACCCCAACCCTAATCACACCTGTACCCTGACTGCAGCTGGGGGTCCCCGCAGCCGCAATCCTCGCCGCTCAGGACCTGGCAGAAGAGCTGCGCCGCGCGCCAGTGCCTGTGAGGCGCCTGCGGGCCAGAGCGTTCACGCCACCACGGCGATCAGCGCCGGAAGCGTCGAGCGTACAGCAGTGCTTGGCAGGGACGGCTGTAGCCAATGGCGATGCTCAACGGTACGTCCAGTTGCGCAAAGGTTGTGTGTGGTCGATGCAGTTTGCTTGCGGCAATGTTGGACAGACGCCATGCACCTTGTTGTCGCGAGCTCTCGCGCCTACTTGGGTAGGGCGCAAGGGCCATGTGACACGCCGTGCACAATGATGCTAGCCCAGCTTTGTGAAATGTCTCCGCTTCCTGTGATGCTGTGCAGCGGCAGTACCACTCAAGCAATATCGCACGCGCATCGGTTCTTCTCTTCTGCGACGACACTGCAGCAGTGCTCATTGTACAAGCGGCAGCAACAGTGCTCAGCATGCCACTAGCGATCAAACCAGCACTGCCCGTGGCAGCAGCAGCAGCAGCAGCACTCGACACTGCAGCAGCAGCACTCAGTGGGCCATGCACGGTCGCTGCGGAGCGTACGTTGTCAGCGCTCTGAGGCAGAGCCCTTTGATCAGCGGGCAACCAGCAGCGTGTGACCGCGAAGCCAACTTCAACTTGAAGATGCATGGTGCAAGGGAGAGTGCCGCCAGCTCAAATGGGCGGCAACAGCAGCGGCAGCGGCAGCAGCAGCAGCAGCAGCAGCAGCAGCAGCAGCCGCGGCGGCCGCAGCCCCCAGTCAGCTCATACGAGGCGCTTGTGAGCAAGCACATCCGCCGCCAGCCGGTGAGCACTTTGGCTTGTTGTGCGTGCCTGCATGCTGCTGTTAGTGTCTTCAAGCTAACCTGATTTGAGCGTTGCTGCCAGCACTCAATTCATCTGCAGCTACTGCGTCCACACCAGCTGCGATGCACAATGTCTCATGCGCTGTTTGAGTAAATCAAGCGCTAGGTACGATTAGCAAGCAGCTGAGCCAGCGCAGCTCTGCCATTTTTGTTAGGGAGCAAATCTAGTTCACTTGCAGTACAGGTGGACCGCGTGGTAGTGTAAGCCTGAGGCATACAGTGGAAGCGCTGAACTATCTGCACCACGTAGGTACTGACTGCCAGCTGACCATTCAGTGCTTCGAAGTGCATTAGTGACCAACAGGTAGTACAGTCATACATATAGTGAGTGCTTAAATATGCTCCCAGCAGGGAAAGAGTGAGCAGGCTCAATAGGAGCATACGTGCTAGAGTGGCGCAGAATAGCGTTTCCGCCCCTCGAGCAAAGGTACATGAAGGACAGGCACACTTGAAGGACCACTGTTTTGAGCGCAGGCAAAAGTTAACGTGAGCATAATTCACACGATGCAACGCATCTGCTATGTGCAGGACGCGCCCGATGCGGTGACATCCGCGGAGCAGCGCTGCCACTCCCCAACGACCAGTGAATGTGTGCAAGGAGGAGGCCAGGGGGACGAGGGCTTTGACGCCGCAGCATGTCTCGGCAGCTCTGCAGCGCCGCCCAGCGATGGAGCAGCAGGGCTCAGCAAATCTGCAGCGCACCTCTTCAAGGCCCTGTCAGGGTGCCCAAGGTGCTCCTGGGCCCCCGGCAAACTTTGCAAACGTGGTCACGAATCAAAAGTGAAGCTTTATGATTGCTGTGCGTGATGCAGCCCGAGATGTGTGTAACCAACACAGCTTGAACTTTGTTGTGCTGCAGCGAAAGCACGCGCTACGCGCGTGAGTAACACTTTGATGCATAATTCCACATGCCAAATCACATGTTGAGTTCGAGTTAGGGCTACTAGTCTAGTAGGGCTGGGGTTAGGGTAGGTGTTCTGGGCAAAGCGGGGGCGCATTCGTAGGCCCTGACCAGGACTCTGTTGAGATGCACAGCTGTCCAGCCTTCGTCACCCGCAACTGCATGTTCCATGCGGACATATGATTTCTACTGGCACAGTGAAAGGTGATGGCGTTTGTGCGCTTCCTCCTCAAGCCTCGCTAGTCAAACGCCCACATCAATCAGTTCTGCTGGTGCCCAGTGCGCAGCAGAGATTTCTATCAGTGCAATTCAGTAGATCTTAGAACTTCGAGCGCACCACGTGACTTGTTATTGTTGCGTGCCTTGTGCACAGCTGGGGGGTTCTACGCACCGGTGGAGGCTCTGCAGAGGCGTGCTGCCTTTACTGTTGTTGTGCAACTTGACAATACACATGGTTCCTTGCCATAGTGCATGTGGTGATGACAGATCACCACAATGTAGATGTGCTTGCTGTTACACTGAGTCATGGCCGCATGTCAACAGTCCTTCCATTTTGGCGTCTCCGTCTGCAGCTGGGGAGATCTCTACGCGCCGGTGGAGACTCTGCTGAGGCGTGCTGCCTTCATTGTCGTCCAGCAACCACAAGCGGTCATGCCGCAGCCGCAGGATGAGAAGTCAGACACTGACTCGGAGGTAAGCCCCAACCTGTGGGATCATAGCACCGAGTAGATGCAGCTGTGCCTTCATTCCCTGTCCAAATTTGTGCCCAGTTTGAGGTGTGTACGTATGGACTTGTATTTATAAAGGCCCAAGGGAGGCCGGGTTGCCTATGCAATCGAAAAGCTTGCGTCAATGCAGCAGCCTAGTCTGCGCTGTGCCCTAGGAGTTTGGATACCGGCGCCGCAACACAGCCCAGCATTCGCGCTCCACGTGTGTATGCCATGACGCGCTCCGCCAACTCCCGCGCCAGCGATATGCTCAGCTCAATGTGGATCTGACGCTTAGCTAACCCGGCCTTGCGTAACACATCTGCCTTCCCCCCCCCTGAGCACATGCACACTGTTTTGGTTGTCTCTGAAGTGTATTTGCAAGAAAGCTTGAGTCAGAAGCTCCCGCCTTGAAGCGCTGGTTTGCTGATCCGCTAGGCAGCTGAGAACTGTGTGGTGGGGACACGCATGGCCACAACAGCGCAATGGGTTGTCACACATCTAACGCCCGGGTGGGTGGTAGCATTTTGCATTGCAATTTTGGCCTATATGCAGCAGGCCGCACGTGCCGCCTTGGGGTTCAAATTGGGGTTCAAACTAGTGCTAGGGTTAGGGTTGTTGGCTGCTGGTTGCTGCATGCCTGTCAGAGCCTGCACCTTAGGGTGAGGGTTGAAGTCAGGGGTAGGGTTAGGATTAGGGTTAGGTTAGGGTTAGGCCTGTACCCCACACCACCACCTCACCTGCTGGTTCCTGGTGTTGGCTCCATTTTTGTACGAATGTTTGAAAAACGTTGAGAAGAAATGGCACGCAAATGTGAGCGTTGGGCAAGGCCTCGCAGGGACTCCATGTTTGGGCAAAATTGCTGCAAGCTGTGAGAGGAAATGAAACGCCAATATGAGCATCGGGTAAGGCCTGGCAGGGGCCGCTGCCATGGCAATCTCCGCAAGCAAGTGCAGCAGGTGGTGGTGCCCACTGCTTTACGGCAGTGCCCCCCCTCCTCTGGTTCTGCTTTAATGGTTAGATGGTTCAGGTGATTCCAATGAAATAAGTCAATTCTACGACGCACTGACGACGATGTTGCGATTGCTACCACCAACAACTGCACATATGTAATGCTAGCCGACCACTGAAACCTCACAACTAACTATCACTGATGTCATGATTGCTGTGTAGGAGCGCATTGGCAGCATTGCTCAACCCTTGGTGCCGCTTGCGAGCGGGCCAGCCGCGTTCCTCGACTTCATCCGTACACTGGACGCAGCTGCTGAGGACCAGCGGCATGAGCTACTGATCGGGTGAGCCGCTTGAGCACTGAGCACAGTGGCGATACAATGAGCAGCATATTCTCAGTGCTCAAATGAGTTGTTTGAGCACTGAGCACATTGTGGTCAGCTGTGATGATGTTTCATGGGTGATGCTTAAATGACCTGTGTGAGCGCTGAACGTGGTGGTGATGCAAAGAACAGCTGAGCCAAGTGATGGTGGACATGTTGTGCTCAGTGCTCAAATGGCTTGTTCTGCTCAAATGGCTTGTTTGAGCATTGAGCATATTATGGTCAGCTGCAATGATGCTCAGATGAGCCGCCTGAGCGCTGAGCACAGTCACTGTGCTCAGTGCTCAGATGACTTGTTTGAGCTCCTGAGCATGACAACAGCTGTGATGATGCTCAGGTGACCTGTTTGAGCGCTGAGTACACTAACTATGCTGATGCTCAGGTGTGTACTTTATTATTCTGTTGAATTTGCAGGCGGTCACACGCAGCCTGCGCCCTCGCTACGCCCTACATCCGGGTGCTGCGTGGCATCGGCGTCGTCACTGCACGCGACTTGGCGGATCTGCACCACGCCAAGTGGCAGGTGATCAAACAATGCGGCCACCCTACCCGAATGGTAGCCGTTTTGCTAAAGCTGACCCTAGTTATCACATGAAGCCGCTCGCCATGCAAGACGCATGCACGTGGTAGTGCGGGAGTAGGGATCACGTTAAACTTACAGTTAGCCCTGACACAGCCAAGAGAGGACCAGCCTGTGGACCAGAAGTTACCTATTCCTACCCCCGTTTTACCCCCAATCATAGCCCTTGTCCCAACTTTACCTCTCCGTTTCTAGGGTGAGGGTTATAATCAGGGTGAAGGCTAGGATCAAAGTTCTAACCCCAACCAAACTTCAAATCCAGATCCCATTACTGCCCCTCAATGCGATACCTTAACGCGACCGTGATTACTAATGGAGCAGATGCGTGCAGACCACCAGTAGCGCGTGTGAGCAGAAATTGCCAAAGTCTTGCCTATGTATATACATACCCCACCATGGAGCAGAATTCTGAGCTCTTGAAGTTAGTGTACCTTAAGCTGCCATCTGAAACCCACCGGCTTAGGGTTAGAATTGGGGGTTAGGGTTGTGCACCCATGTGTTTGAATAGAACCAAACTCCAGTTGCATAGCCTCTAGCTCCAGTCTACTACTTTTGACAGAGTCTGTACAGTTGGTATAGCATGTTGAGCGCCTTCCCACTTGTCTCAGCAGCTCAATACCCACAGCAACTCCTACCTCACATCAAGTTGCCTTAACTTCAAAGAGCAAATGGAGAACATGCCATGGTCTTCATGCTTGCTGCACTTGCTGATCCTAACCCTCGCCCAAATCACCGCACGCAGATGCCTGTGGAGCTTGCACGGCAGGTAGATCGTATGCTGCAGCGCCTACTGATCCTAGAGGCAGAGGGCAGCGCCAGCCTTTGTGTGGAGCGCACAGACGCTACTCCCGAGGTGAGTCATGTGTAACGAGTGAGCGACTACGTGAGTGAGTGAGTAAGTATCAGCGTTCTGCTGCTGCTTTGTCGGTTGCGGCCATGCGTGCCCCGTGAGGGTTGCTTTCCAGCCAACCACACAATTCCCAGCTGCCATTGCACTTGTGCTTAGGCGCTACAATGCCCGTGCAGCATTGATTCTGCGCATGCACCTCACACTGCATTGCGTTGACCGGCCCCAAGCTAGTTGTGGCTTCATTAGTGCCTATAGTCCAGTAACCTGCACATACGCAGATCCGATTGCATGGTTCAGCTCAAACGCATGTTTACCCTTGTGAAACTTGACAGGTATTTGCCCGTCCATTTTGTCAGTACGCACGGCAAGGGTTAGAATTAGGGCTGGGCCTAGCGTTAGGCTTACCGCCACTCCCCTTGCTGGCCTGCTCCTAGTGTCAACTTTGCCCTCAACTGTCGGGTATTTTCACCAGCTCGAACACTCTGGTATTCCCTGCTGATCAGATCCTTTCTCACTGCTTGCTGCTGCCCCCTCACAGAACTTCAAGCCCGCAAAGCGGCACCGTGCATGCAAGTTTGACCCGCGCTATCGACGCTCCTCCACCGACCCCCATGGTCCCGTTGGTAGGCGCAAGCCCCTCCCACACCGGCTTAGAGACAAGCCCCCTGCTGTTGACCAGTGCGGATGGCTAGTCGCAGGGGGCAGGGGGGGGGTGTTGTGGGGGGATAAGGGGGAGGCACAGGGGAGCGGGGAGGAGGGGCTTTGGGGGCTGCCAGGGGGGCTGTGGGCCGAGGTAAGAGCACTGTCCCTCTACAACACATTGATGTATCGATAAGTGTGGTGTTGGTACAGTGCCGTGCAGGTAGCGATGTGCATGCTTTTGCACTATGTCACAACCGATGACCGCCATGCATGCATTTGCATCAAGGTCAAATGCACGCAGGCACGGGTGAGGTATGCATCCTAACATGAATCTATACCTACCTGCTGTATCCCTGCACGCAGGTAGGAGACTGCTGCGGCGGCGCGCACGCTCACGCGCCGTTGCTATTCCACGGCGCCAGCAGCAGCGCTCAGGGTGCTGTGGACGCGCAGCGGTTCACGTGTCGCGTGTGCGGCATGGCCTTTGGACAGCAGCGGCTGCTGCGCCTGCACCAGCGGACGCACACCATTTTCCCCATCTACTCTAGGTGCGGCCTTGCCATTCAATCCACCTGTTGGGACATGGGCATCACAAGAAAGTAGTGCCCCCTCCCTAGGGAAAGGGTCGGGGGGCAAGTGGCCCGGGGAGAGACAGTCTGTTGCAACTTGAATAAAGGAGTTGTGCTGATGATCAGGTCTGCTGAATATCGTGTGAACAAAACCGGAACGCTTGCAGTAGCTCCAGGTGTGCGTACTTCTGAAGTACGTCACAGCCCAAAGCATCAAGGATGTTGAGCATTCTGCCTGCTTGCTGCTTAGGTGAGCAACTTCAACATGACATAGAGGATAGGTACCTCTCACTTACAGTGAGTTCATGCGGTGCCCTTGGAGCTACAATAGCAGGAGTGCTGCAAGGCAGACCAGCGCAGCATGGCAGCAGCGCTGGGAGAGTTGAAGTAGAGCTATCCAGCACAGATAGAGGCAAGAGGCAAGTGCGGCACAGCAGTAGCGCTGGGAGAGTTGGAGTTACCCAGCGCACATAGAGGCAGGAGGAGAACATGACGAGTGACCTTCTAAGGTCATAGGGATAGCCAAGATTTAAGTTGCGACTGGTTGAAGTAAGAGGTCAGGATGACGTGTCGGGGTCGAAACTCGATCAGTACTTGAACTTGATGCAGCTGTCAGCAAGCCCTCAATGCCACACCACGCATACAGGGCTGTGGCCGTTGAAAGGCACACCAGATTGCCCCTGCACTTCCCGCATACACTAAAATCACACAAAGACGGATCAGCCGATGTGTGTCCGCCACTCTGTGTTTGCATTCTGTCATTGCCTACAGGCACAAGGCCATGACCCGCGCCAAAGAGGGCGCCCTCTGGCTGGGCAGAGAGGGCCTCTGGCCGTGGGAGTCTCAGGAAGACGCACTGAGCGGATGGCGGCTACCGCCCGCCGTGCAGAGCGACCTGAGACACGTCATTGACCGCGCACGGGGCTACGCCGCCGCCTGTGAAGCTGAAGTTGAAGATACAGTTGAAGTTGAAGTTGGAGATGAAGTCAGCGCTTCTGGGCAGGAAGCATCGCTGGCGCTGGTGGAGTACAGGGGCAGAGGGGATGGTGATGCTTTGTACCAAGACGATCAGGACGCAACCTCATTGGCAGACTCCCAACTTGTGAGTGCCGTGCCGTACTGTGGTCCTGTTTGCTCTGAGTGATTGCAACAAGTTATGATGCGCATTGTCAGGCCGCAGAGGTTGCAACCTAGATGTGCACATGCTGATCAGGCAAGAAAGATTCATATATGCATATGCCTCAGCTTAGAGAAAGCCCCATGGCGACTCTTACTGGTGGCATCAATCCTGATATTATTGATGCATATGCGCAGCCACGCTGTACTTCATTTTTTCCCGCTTGAGGGACGGAACCCCTATCACCGCACGTTACAACACATATACCCTTAAGCTCGTGCATGCTTTTTCTGCAGGGATATCGCCACCCTTTACTACTGTAGTTGTACACGTCACAGGCATCAACAATGCACGTCACGTCCCCCGGGTAACAATGGCGCAAGAAGTATGACCGTCGAGGAGATGCACTGCCTGTGTGCCGATATCCAACACACAACGAGCCCCTGTCATGGTTTCTGCATAGAATATTATGTCTGAGGTGCTGGCCATGATGACAGTCGCTCATGCTGAGACACATGCAGCAATTAACTGCCAGTGGCTCAACTAACCAGCTGTACAGTAAACTGCCAGCCGCCGTTTACTTGCCAAGTCACTGATGCGCTTGTGTATTGGGTGTGCATTGGATACGCAATACAGTTTCACACCTTCTCATGGTTCTCTGTGCGCATCTGTACCCGCAGACACTGTGCAGCAGCTCCTCTGGCTCCCAGTTCTGCCTGCCGCACCGCACCGTCTTACGCTTGGTAAGTCGTACTGAGCAATTATGGTAAAACCACAATGAGTGCTGTTGACTTGCAGCACTGTACTGTCTTGCGCTTGGGAAGTCATACTTGCAAATACGTTCTTCAAGTAGTTGCAGTACTTGAGACTCATTCATGGAGTGCATGCTGAGTACTGATGAAACTGGGCACTGCACTAGTGCACTGCTGTCATGCGCTGGGTCTGCAATAGCCTTGAATATATTCCCAGAAGTGTAAGGTACTTCGAGAATGCCGATCGGCTGCTTGTGCAACTGCCATGCCATTGCATTCTGCGCTCCATGCGTACTACTGTCAATTCTTCCATCTACCATCATGTATGCTGGACGCCGTTGAAGTGTCTGGTAAACGCCAGCTGTCAACACCCGCTTCAGCATCCAGAAGACGCGCTTGGCTTCACTAGATCTTGTCATCAGAGCAAGCACTTGCAGCCGCTTGAGGGGCACTGACGGACTGTACCCATGCGCGAAATGGAGAGGCTGGGATTAGTATTTGGCTCCATACAGATCTACGCAGCCGCCAGTGAGGCTTGCTCAGCAGCAAGTCCTGAAAATCAGTGCTAATGCCTCAGTGACTTTTGTGTGGCCGACCGCGTGAGCTCAGGGGGGGGGGGGAAGCCATTTGGCGATGTCGCTTAGGAGTGATCATCAAATGCGCATGATACACTTCAAAGTGTTCACAAGATGCATGTAAATTCTGGCGGCAAGCTGAAAATCTACCATCTGGGCTTTTTTGGGCCCTAAACAAGAACTAAATAAAGGTACGCTCAGCCATGCCAGGTACGGTGAGGCCTCCAGGTCCTGGCGGTTCAAACCGCCCCTGTCAGTGCCAGAGCCCACTTCAGTGCTCTCAACCGCATCTGCAATTTGATGAATGCAGGTCCCAAAGTCCAAGGACGACAGGCCCGCTGATCAGCCACGCCAGGGTACTGGGAGGCCGAGCACTGCCACGGGGGCAGTGTCGCTGCCGCCATTGGCGCAGCACAATGCGAGATGCGCACAGAGCATCACACCTCCACTCAGTGAACCCCAGGTACGCGCACTACTACTTGCTGCTGGGAGCATCGATAACATTCTGAAGTATGCTACGTAGTCGTTACTGCGGCCCATCAAGCACTGCAGAGTATGCGTTAAGTACTACTTGAAGTACTTCACAATTTGACATGTTGAATCATGTGTGCATCACACATAAGTACTGAAGTTGCTGCATTTGAAGCACATCTGGTGGCGCAATTGCAGGCATGCGCACATATGCTTGAAAATATATGTGAGTATACTCTAGGTAGGTGCCGCAGCGTGCTCACTCTCAACCTAACATGTTGTGCTGGCTGTCACTCGGCGGAGCAAAAAACATGACTGAGGTTGCATACACTGCGTGCCTGAACTTAGCTGCTCTTGCAGTAGAATGTGCCACAGTGCTCAGGCTGCAGCAGCTGCCCAGGGGCGAAACAAACTCGGCTCAAACATTTGCATGTGTACCTTGTTGTCTCTCCCACCACAGGTGGAGGCGCCGCGGGGATCACCAGACGACATCATGATGGAAGCACTGGCAGCAACTGCTCAGCTGGAACCCCCTAGGGCTTTCCCTCCAATTGAGGCATCCCCCGAACCAGCGCCACTCAGTGTGCCTGCGGCTCCATCTCTTGAACCCGCCAGTCCCAGCCCATTCTTGCAGCACGAGTCGGCGATACCTGATGTTCAGCTCGGAACACCTCCTAGAAGAGGCAGTTCGGGTACAAGTGATGGTGGGCTAGAATTAGGGCTACTAGGGTCAGGCAGCACGCCTCAGCTGCCAGCCACAGAGCGGACATCACGGGGATCGAGCAGGGGGAGCAGGCGTCCGAGCAGCACGGGCAGCTGGGAATGGTCAACTGGCAGCGACATCAGCCAATCAGCTCGCAGCAGCAGCAGCAGCAATACTGCTGGCAGCAGTGGCAGCAGCAGTAGCCGCGGCGGCAGCGATGGCGGCAGCGGCGTGATGCACCTCAGCAGTGCTGAGCATCCAGCACATGGCCATATTGAAGATGTCAAGGTGAAGTTGACGCTGCCGCAGGACGCCTTCGAGTGGTCGCTCGGTAGCACGATGCGGGCCACTAAGGCAGTGCTCAGCGGCGGGCCTGGCAACGGACCTGTGCCATCGGCAGCAGCGCTGTCGCCTGCGTCCTACTTTGGGGGCGTGCAGTTTGACTTTGAGGGAGACTCGGACAGTGAGTCTGGGTCTGATGATGGGTCAGACGTGGTGGAAGTTTAGCAGGAGCCGCCTGAGCCTGAGTTGACGAGAGGCAGCATTCTATCACAGTTGTTGCGTACGGACAATACTGATATTTCTTTTGAGCATGTGCAGGACTCCAGTGCTTTGTCTCGTCAACTTCCATGCGCTGGCTCCTGCTGCTTCCCCAAATGAAGTTGCCACCTCTCACGGTGGACCAACGATCGCTGTGAGCCACTGGCAGCCTGAGGGCCCCGCGCCGGCGCAGCATCCAATGCCGCGGCGGGGTTTGTAGCCGTTGTCAGGATATATCTTGTGAAGCTGACTGGTGCACTTGTGAATCTGAAACCTTGGACGTGACTTCAAGTTATTGAATCATTGCGTGATGTCAGTGGTTGCATAGTCGCCATGACATGGCCCCACAGTACATTAGAGGTTGGCTACCAACTGAAGGTCTGAGGTTGATGAGGGTCGGGGTCGCATGACGCCAGACGCCTGATGCTGATCTGTGCCACAGTGCACTGAAACTATCATGCTGTGCGAAGCCTGTGCTTTCCCTATCATGATAGCGTCACATGTGACCATTGCCAGTGGTGGTGTCCACTTCAGGTCGAAGTTAACGCTCAGTGACACTCATATACGGCAGAACGTAGCGACAAGCAAAGCAGCGATCGATCGGCATGTGCTCTTTGTGCTCATGTAGGCGATAAATCACTGAAATGGTGGACTGATGACCATACCACATTAGCCATGACACTGCCAGCTCATCTGGCGTACTACATAGTATATAGAAGTACATACATTGTGAGAACAAGGCGACACACCTACAACATGGCATTTCCACAGCCACAAGTGGAATATAATAAAAGTACATACATTATAAACGCGCCATCGGAGTAGAGGAGCAGACGGCAGGCTGCAAGCTGTGCGGGAAGTCGCCGGGCGGCACCCTGCATGCACGGCTGTGTCAAGCGCCACGCGTCAAGACGCACGACACCATCGTCCACAATAGCGTCAAGAGGGCCACGCAGCGCATCCTGCGGCAATATCTCAAAACGGGACTGGTGGACGAGGACTACACGCCGTTTCTGGGGTCCGCCGGGCCGCCGGGGAGTCGCAGGATGGACATCGTGCTGCCTGCCGACGCCTTCGCGGTGACCGGCTACGACGACCCGACACTCCACCTACCGCTCTGACCTGCTTCGAGGCACAGGTGGCGTCGCGGGCGGCGAAGACTGCAGCAGACGCCGAGCGATGCTGCCGCGACCAAGAGGCCGCCAAGACTACCCACTATTCTGGTCTTTATGATCAGAATTGCTACAAAGTTGCCACTTTGGCAATAGGGTCATTTAGCAGCATCGGGGAGCAGGGGCGGAAGCTGCTGGAGGCTGTGGCGACGGAGTATGCCAGCAGGATGTCAGTGCCCGGAGGAGCGCGCCCTAAAGCTCTCAAGGGCATCGCCCTGGCGCGCTTACGCTCGGCACTGTCGGCAGCGCTCCACATGGCGTACTCTGGCCGTGTCATGACACACATGGCAGAATCCAGGGGGGGGGGCACATGGAGGAGAACGTAGGGGAGGACCCCGAGATGCCATTTGGCGGCGGCGGCGTTTGAGTGGTTGTCGTTGCGACACTTTCAGACTGTCATACGACATGTAGATTCCTTACAGCTAGATGCCAATCATCTGGGCTTTTTCGCGCCCTGAGCGAGAATTAATAAAAAGTACATAGTATACGCTTCCAAATTGAATTGCCTTCACACCTCAACTCTGCCAGATCATTCATAGGTGTTGCACGTGGCACTGCGTACATGCGCATTTCTAGACTGAGCTCAATTGACCTGCCCAGATCTTGAGGCTATGACATGAGACATCGAGAATGTGGTCCATTGAACTAGTCCATGGCAGCCACCAACAAACGCAAGTGGGCTGCGAATTCGCGCGAAGTCGTGGCTGCAGCTGTCTGCAGCAGCAGCAACCATTGACAACAATCTTGAAGGAGCGATTTGACCACTCGCATTGCGTACAGTAGCACAGGGTTGGTCAAAAGCCAGAGATCAGGGCTATGCTCAAAAGCACGCCAGCCACCACCATGACCAAAACAGCAGGAGCACAAGTCCCACTAATTCATTGCTTGCCAAGTGAGTGTTTTGCTGTGTTGTGGACGCACGGCAGCGTGACTCAATTGCATGGGGCACGCCGGATCCAGTGTACCACCCCCAGTCCAATTGTCTGAGACCACGGTTGGCTTGAGAGGTGATGCGCTGAACACAGCCTAACCCTACCTGACCCTGCTGTGAAACTACTTCAAATTGAAGTGCAACGGATGATTTGTAGGCCAGATGACTGGCATTTCTCCACTTTTTGTTGTTGTTTTGTTCAGTGTTGCAGTTGCTCCAGCTCACAGCTTGTTTCACCCATGTGAGGTATGATTAGAAGTGATCATCGATGTGCATTGCACCATTTGTGTTGTCACTAGGGATAACTAGAAATTTCTGGCATATACATTCGATGCAATGCAGTTGCACCTCAATTTGGCCAGATCATCCAAAAGAAGTTGCACTGCGTACATGCGCATGATTTGACCAGAGTTCAATTGTCCAGATCAGATCATGAGACTATGACATGAGACATTGAGAGCGCATGTGACTCATTACAATCACCGGCCCGTGGCAGCCACGAACAAGTGCAAGTGGGTCACGTAGTTGCAGCAGCAAGTGCACGCATGCTTGCTCCTGACGAACACCTTCCACTGGCATTTGCCTGCAAGAGCACAAGATCGCATGCCACAAGCAGGAGATTGTGGCTGTGCTCAAAGATATGCTAGCCAGCGGACTATCAGGACCATGTGCAAGTCGCATAATGTTGTGGACGCACGGCAAAGTAAATGAGTTGCAGGAGGCACACCAGATCCAGTGTACCACCCCAGTCCAATTGTCTGAGACCACAATAGCCTTGTGAGGTAATGCGATGAAAGACACACACAGCCTAACCCTACCCAAAACCTACTTCAAATTGAAGTGGCAAAGTTGGGGTCACTTGCAAACTATTGTGTTGTGGTCCATTGAACCAATCTATGTCAGCCACCAACAAGCGCAAGTGGGCTGGGCCACGAGGTCGTGGCTGCAGCAGCTGCAACTGTTGACAACAATCTTGAAGGAGCGATTTGCAATGCATGTCTGCCTCTGACGAGGCCACTGGCATTGCGTACAGTAGCACAGGATTGGTCAAAAGCCAGAGATTGAGGCCATGCTGAAAAGACGCCAGCCACCATGACCGAACAGCAGGAGCACAAGTCCCACTCATTCTTTGCTTGCCAAGTGAGTGTCGTACTGTGTTGCGGACGCACGGCAGCGTGACTCAATGCATGGGGCACGCCGGAGCCAGTGTACCACCCCCAGTCCAACTGTCTGAGAGCACGATTGGCTTGAGAGGTTATGCATGAAACACACACAGCCTAACCCAACCCTCAAAAACCTACTTCAAGTTGAAGTGAGTTGGTGTGACAAGTGTCAATCATCACTGGAGCATAGCACTCGTCGATCACTGCTCGGGACCGCACTACACAGCAGATCGAAGGAATGGCAGAGCTATCCTATGGCAAGGCCAGGCGCACGGGAAGCAGCGCTGCAGCAGAACATCCGGTTTTCACGCTGGGGTCGCACATCCTCGCCTTCCTGGCTCCCTCGGTCATGATCAGGAGCACGTGCCGGGGCTTCCATGGCATTATCGAGCAGAATCACGAGGCCAAGAGGCGGTGCTTGACGGTGGTTGCGGAAGCTGTCGCTAGCGCCAGCCTGCTTGGGTGGGCCGTAGAGAAAAAGGTCTGCAGCCCGACATAGCTCTCACATCGTGCATACAATTCGGCGAGGTCAAGGGCTTGTGCTTGGTCCACAGCACATACGGCCTGCCTCTGACAACGCATCATTGTTCTTTGGCAGCTTGCGGAGGTCACCTTGAGGTAATGCAGTGGCTGCGGGGCCACGGTTGCCCCTGGGATAGTTCCACGTGCTCTAGCGCCGCGGGCTGCGGGCACCTGGAGCTCTTGCAGTGGGCGCGAGCTAATGGCTGCCCATGGAGCGAAAACACCTGTTGCAGCGCTGCGCGGGAAGGACATCTCGAGGTGCTGCAGTGGGCACACGCAAACGGCTGCCCAGGGAGCGACATTTGCCGCGCTGCTGCAGCGGGCGGGCAGCTGCACATCCTGCAGTGGGCACGAGCTCGTGATCTTCCTTGGAGCAGCACCACGTGCACTGTCGCCGCCACATATGGGCACTTCGATGTGCTGCGGTGGCTGCATGCCAATCAATGCCCGTGGGACGAGGAGACCTGCAGCAGCATTGCTGATTACGGGGACCTCGAACAGCTACAGTGGGCACTTGCTCACGGTTGCCCATGGAATGAGGAGACCTGCGTTAGCGCTGCCGGTAGCGGGAACCTTGAGGTGCTGCAATGGACGGGTGCCCATGGGATGAGGACACCTGCTGCGGCGCTGCCAGTAACGGGGAGCTCGAGGTGCTGCAGTGGGCACGCGCAAATGGGTGCCCTTGGGACAGTTGCACCGGCCGCTGCGCCGCGCGGTGGGGGCATCAAGAGGTACTGGAGTGGGTGCGCGCGCACGGATGCCCGGAGTAACGGATGCTAACCGCGTCAGAGGGGGCGGAAGGGCGGTGGGGGGGAGGGGGCATTTGTGAGTGGAAAAAGGGAGCACGCAGCTGCGGCGGCAGCAACGGCAGTCAGGAGGCTCAGGACATGATAGCTAAGGGCTGCCGGTACAGGTACGATAAATCGTCTATCTTTTGAGTTGATTGATTAGTGCGGTGCAAGCGTGCGCGCAGTGCACAGTGCGCATAGCCGCTGTAGGAGAGACTGGTACAACTTGAAGGCCTCTTGCGGCCGTCATGACAGCGTGTTAAGCCTACCGTGCCCCCTTCTCCCAAGCATCACACCTGCGGTGAGCTATGAGTTCAAATGCACGTGCGCTCAGCGGATGACCTTCGTGCAACGATGAGTTCTGGTGTCTGACAGCTGTCTAGAGTCTCCTGTCTGCTGTTAGACGTTAGCATGTGCTGAAATGCATGCAGTATGATAGTACATGATAGTACAACGCCAGTACACAAGCGCGCGTGCGCACACGGCACTCAGCACTGCATATGCAGTGCTTCCGAAGTCACTGTTGTGCCACGCACGCACCAGAACCTCTCGGAGGTTGGCCAACGCGCGATGCGTGCATCCACTCGCTTTTGCGCTTTAGCATAAAGTTAGGTGTTGCTTAGACACACTTGCAGTTTTGCAAGCACGACAGCGCTGCGACTCAGGTAATGGCTATTTCACAGCCCATCCTCAGTAAGGCTTGCCTTGCTGTCAAGTAGATGGTTGCTGCACTACTGCACTCGCATCCGTTCTCATGCATGACACAGAGCGCTGTGTTATTATGTGATGAAGACCGTGTGACAATGCTGGGGGATATGCCATGTCATCATAAATGGAGCAGCACACAATGCTCGGCGATGATCCTGGCGCTGTTTTGCAGCCCATAACTACAAATGCTACAAATGCATGACAATGTCATTGACACTAAGCGCTGCATTACGTGATCAAGAAGATGACGGAGGCGTCACTGTCATGTCTTGAATGACACAGCACACAGTGACTGTCACTGTGCTCCATCACACTGAAACTCAAACGGCACCTGGATGCAGCTAGCACATCCAATTCCTCTTCCGCAAATGCCCTTGTCCTCATTGATGGCACGTTCACACCCTGCTGATAGTATGCTAATTTCTTGCCCGCGAATGAAGTAAGCCATGTGGAGTGCTGCACTTGCAGCATAGTCGAACAAGTGTATCATTAGTGTACGCAAGATGAATCATGACAATTGCTGCTAGTTGAGGAATGTGGCCTGCTTCATGGTTGATGAAAGGATCTCTGCACACGAGTTTTGGTAATGAACATTTGCGAGCAAGTGCAGCTTTGTCAACAGATTATGGGAGCTGTCCAATCAGCAACGCTGATGAAGTAACTGAGGCTCAGGGCCAGAGATGACTTTCGGAAACTTCAAGTTATTGTCAACTTTTCTTTACTGATTGCAATCAGGGTTGTTAATGACGTAATGACGCCAAATTACGTCAGAGTAAGTAAGTAAGTAAGTTACTGCAAATATTCATGAAGTACGAATGACGGCAGACTTCAAGTTGAGCTTCGTACTTCAACACCCCACGCATGTGTTGATACTCTGGTGAAAGCATTACTATAATATTGTATTGATAACATTGTGTTGATACTCTGGTGAAAGCATTACTATAAGATGCAGGAAAAGTGACACTGCATGCACAGTGCCTTTGTATACAACGTGCTTAGCAGTTGCTGTAGTTGTGCATAGTAACGGTGCAATGGCCGAGCAGATGCGTTCGCGCTTGGTCACGCAGGAGCTCTGTGCAACCTCTGTAGAAAGCGCATCATCACTGACATTGTTGCAGATCTTATAAGCATATTGAATGCTTTCTGCAAGTACATATGAAGCATATCTGCAGGCCACCGCAGCGAGGTGCACAGCCCACCTCGCGAGAGAGTGCTTGCACAGAACTTCGTCCCCACCACTTCTCCACGCCAACAGCAGCTACAGTCACGGTGTACGCATGCCAGATACTGATTTTAATGCTATCGGCAGACACACTAGTGCAGCGAGGGCGCGCTGTAGGAGGAACACACGATAAAAACACAAGTTGAAGTTTGAAACCCTTGAAGTTGACAAGGTGTTGAAGTTGAACTTCAACTATAATTGGTCGAAGTTGGCCGTACGGACGTAATTACTCGATGTGCCGTCATTAACAACCCTGATTGCAATGTGCACGAAGAGGATGCGCGCTGCCATTCACGTTTATTAAACCTTACAGTACCGTAGTGACTGCTGTGCAAACTACGACTCGGATCACGGCTTACTGAGCGCAGCATTTGGGTTTCTGGCACTGTGATCCGCTCCGCTCATCCGCGACCCTGAAAGCCAAGAAGCAAACGAGGCCAGTAGTAAATTCAAGTCTCCGGGCTAATGATATCCCTTGGAGCACTGCCACGTGCACTGGCGTCGCCAAGAATGGGCACCTCGAGGTGCTGCGGTGGCTGCATGCCAATGGGTGCCCGTGGGACGCGGGCACCTGCTGCGGCACCGCTTGCAGGGATCTCGAGGTGTGCACCCGCGCAAATGGGTGCTTGGGACGAGGAGACCTGCAGCTACGCTGCCAGTACTGGTAGCGGGAGCCTCGAGGTGCTGCGGTGGGCACGAGCCAATGGGTGCCCCTGCGAAAGCCCCCTGTCAGGGCTGCACACCTCGTTCGACGGTTCAACGACGTGGCCGTTCGCTTGAAGTTGCTACTGTGTGTGTGTTCGTATTCAGCACCAAACTAGAGACACATCGTGTGTCCCTTGCGTCAACGTGCTCAAGCTACTGCATACAGGAGGGTACCACTGTGTGTGAGCCGAACTCCCACCCGGACACGACATCCGATGGTCCATTTCTTTTTCTGCGATCTTTCGCCACAATGTTTGCCGACGGCGGCGCGGCATTTTTTGAAAGCGGCGGCGTTTCTGAAAGCAGCGAGGCGAGAGACTGAGGACTAAGGAGGACGAGCATGGGTCGGTGGGAGCATTGCTTTCAGCAGCTGGCAACCAATCTGGCGCATGCGGCTGCGGCGTACCTGCTGTCCGACGGAGTGCAGCTGTCGCCAAGTTTTGCTTCGGACACTGGCCTTCCCGTGTCAGGACGTGCTGACCGCTTTGTGGTCATCATGGCCAACGGACTGCCCCAGGTGTTTATTGAATACTTTATGAACCGTGCTGCTGCCGCGTCAGACTGATAGAAGCCCTCAAGCTGACCGAAATTCATGAGTGCAAGCTTCACTTCCTCAAGACTTGACGTTTTTCAAAACTTCGCATCGCGCTGAAGGCATCACTGTGGCTGTAGTTGTGGCATCTTAGTGAATACAGTAATTTACAAGACAGCTTGTAAAGTCAATCGCAGACCAAGCACCAGCAGGCTACCAGCAGTAGGTAGACCTCAACCTCGGGGTCCTAGCTACTACATGAGGATTACTAATCAGCAAAGCAAATTTGAGAAGGAGTTACTGTAGTAGTAGCAGTAGTGGCCCGCCAGGCTTTGCATCAGACTCCGAATCAGTACACTGGCACCGCACTCACAGAGATACTGACAAGCATCATGTCATGGCATATATGATACCTCTACATGGTAAAACGATTACTCAGTCTGACGATGAATAATATTATGTTAGTAAAAATAAGTTAAACCTACTACTAGTAGGGCCTATAGTATAAATGAGGCCGGTACCCTAATTCCGGCGTTTTTCCCGAGCAAAGGGGGTCGCTTTGATTTCGGCACTAACTTTAACCCTATAGGCAGCAACGTGCATGTTGGTCTGTGGCGCTGACGCGCGCTGTACTCCACTGTGACAGCAGGAGACAGCGAGATGCATCTCAATGGCCTCAGATGCTGTCGTGCTTGCCTACCAAGCGCTTCACCCCAAAGTGGTTGCTAGCGGGTAAGAAACCATTTTTGGGTTGGGACCTCTCGGTGTGAACAGCAGCGTTGATGCACACCACTCCTGCTAGAGGCGGTGCACTGCGTTGCTACCGCTATGGTGCAGAGTATGTACATTCATGTTAGCTACAACGTGTCCCGCCGTTCTGCATGGCGAGCCTAAAATATATTTTTGGGCCGAACGGATACGTAAGCATTGTAGCCCTTGGTGCATACATGAGTTCTTGTTAAGAAACCTATAGCTAATTCCTCAGCTGTGATGAGGTCAACTTGATGCCTTTGGCGTAATTCAATAGCATTCGGTTCAAAAGTGCGCGCGCGCGCGCGCTTTCGGAAACCCGCAAATCAAACCCCAGACTGAGGGCACCGGCCTCTTATAAATAAAAAAATACAAGTACTAACCTTCAATGTACATTTTTGAGGTTCTTCACATTGTTCAGTCAGTCTGTGTAACAGTCTGTAATAGTTACAAGGATTTTTTTCTGTATCAATGCAGCTGTGCGCCCAGGTGGTCAATGCAACGCATTTCGACCTGTACGACATGTCGTACAGGTCGAAATGCAACGCACGCAACGCACGCATTTCGACCTGTACGACATGTCGTACAGGTCGAAATGCGTTGCATTGACCACCTGGGCGCACACAGCATCAAAGGTATACTCAGTCTGGGACATTAAAATATTAGATTGCTTGTATTCAGTCAACTGAATTCAACTTCTTCAGACATGACATTGTGTGCGAGCTGAGCTGAATATTTGAATTCAATTTGGCAGCTTAAAGAAATTTCTGGGGCCCTCCGAGTTTATGCCCCACTCAGTCACAGTGACTGTTCGAGTCAGGTAGTTAATGAATCAGATGATGATTGCTTAATATGACTCTTAGACTACTTGGTCTACTACTTTGAAGTAGTAATTTTAGATAGTAAGCCATCAGTGACTGATGGCCCAGGGTTCTCCGGCTGCCAGACTGAGTGGTGCCACAGTGCTGCAGGCCTGGCGTGAAAGCACTGGCAGCTGGGTCATCAATTCGCCCCACTGAGCCTTGAGTAAATGAAGTACGAAGAATGATTATCTTGGTGACTCCGAATTTATTTCAATGTGCATTCAATTTGTCATCAGTGTAACAGACTGGCAGTTGCTGTACACGTGATCATTTTTACCCCAACAAGTAAGTGCACAATGACATGTGTACACTCATTCATTATTTGGAGGGAGCTCCACATGCCATTGGCCCGTGTGGCGCACGGTGCAAACGCACCAACAGACAAGCGCGGGCGACCGTCGCCACAACGCTACCAGTACAGCGTGCCGCAGTGCTGGCCAGCAGCACAGAGTCTCAGATCGGATCCACAGTCCGACAGCTGCGGCACAGCTGTGCGTTGCACACATACGCAAGCACAGTGACTGCAGCACGTACACGCTCTCATTGACAAACTGCCTCCTCCCGTGCAAGCGCTGCCCGGGCCGACAGCCGACAGCCTGATGGTGCCCACCGTTTCAAAGTTCAATGACAGCTGTACTTGAGATTTATCCCCGCTCAGGGCTTGAAAAGCCCTAATCTGAGGTCACACTGTGATTTGCGGCTTGTATACATAGACTGAGTTCAGAACCTGCACTGCATGTGCCATGTGACAAATTGAATCTGAAAGTGTCTTAATGAAAATCACTTCTAGCTAAGAACGACATGATCGCCGAAAGGCACCTCCTCACCTCACTGACAGGCTGGGCCACAGTGGCACTAGAAGTATATTTTTGTCCACTTAGTAAGTGTGCGGCGCCCGCTTTGGACTCTCAGACTGCCATGTTTGTCATAACACGTAAGGACTCGGAGTATTTTGCAGTTTCTCTGAGTGGCGGCCAAATGTCACAGATTATGACTCAAAGCTCAAGCTTACTCCTGGACCAGCCTGTCAGTGAGGCCTGAGGGACATGCAGACAACGTCACTGAGCCTCTCTCCGAGACGGCTCTCTTGGGGCCTTGAAGTCTTCATCCAGATTGATTCATCACACTGTGCGTGTCACACCATGCCAGAGTGTGACAGACTGAGTGTGACAGTGTCATCTTATTGCATGTTAACAAAGGGATCATTAATAACATAACTTGTTGAATATGACAACATCAATAAAACTGAATTATATTAGTGCCAATTTGCATAACTCAGTTAACAAGTACTACTAGTAGCTATGGTACTAAGTAACTTAGTGACCGTAAAGTACCAAATAAATGCCCGCTTAGCCTAAGGGTCTTCAGCGGTAAACAGCCCCTGCGCTGTAAGATACCCGCCGGGAGTCTTCTAGCACTGTCACAGTGACAGGGGGTCACTGTGGCACAGTCACCCTGAAGTTGAGCATCCACTATATCATGACGGTGAAAGACCCGGGAGTCGTGTGTCAAGTGATGCTTCCGAAGAGTCTGTGGTATGACTACTAGTAAGTTATAGTATTGCCCACCACAATCATGGTCAAAGTACCATCATGGCAGTACCAGCAGCAGGGGCGGGGAAGGCAGGAGGGCTGGACGGCCTACGCTATGAACACCTCTTGATGGCCGCTGGGCCTGGTGCACCAGTGAAAGTAGCCACCCGCCCCGTGGGCAGTGCCTCGCCAGGACTAGCTGGTGATTCAGAATCGGATGTGATGGAACCGGCATTCGCCCATCACCTGGCCAAGGTGTTCACGACGCTGCTTGTTGAGCCCGAACTGCTGCCGGAGCAATCGCAACGGCTTCTCCGCGCCGCGGCCCTCTCAGGCATAGGACAGAAGCGGCGTCCGATCGCCTGCTCCAGTGTCTGGCGCAGACTCCTCGGGTCCACAGCGGCACGGGGTGTCAAGGGCAAAATATCGGGGCTGCTGGCCTCCATGTCGCAGTTTGGCGTAGGATACCGGTCTGGCGTCGAGCATGTGGCAGCGCGCGCGCGCGTGTGGCACGAGCTGTATGGCACCACAATCCAGCTGGACTGTGAGAACGCATTTAACAGTGTGGATCGCGCCGCCATTGTGCGGGGACTTATGCTCTTCTGTCCGGAGCTGCTCCCGCACTTTGAGTCCGTATACTGTGGTGACACTGCCCCAGAGATGCGAGTGGAGGTGAACGGTGAAGCTCGCATTATCTGCTCCCACCTAGGGTGCCAGCAAGGGGACCCTCTAGGGCCGCTGTACTTTGCAGTGGCAGCGGCATTCCTACTCTTCTACCCTGATGGAGTGAATGCGACGCCCGGCAGTATGCCGGCCTACGGCCACAGCACAGCGGAACCGCCAGCCCCGCACTGCGCTTTCTTGGATGACCTCAACGTGCTGCAAGCTGCCTACTTCGACGATGCAGCGGCCGCTGGGGTGGCAGAGGTGATCCGTCGGCTTGCGGCAGGGGGCCTACGCGTTCGACCAGACAAGTCGCTGGCCATTGCCATGCGCGGCACAGTGTTTGATGAAGCGGCCAGAGCACGCCTGCGCGCCCTTGACATACCGTTTGTGGACGCCACCATGCCAGATTCCAGTCAGGGCTTTACGTCGGTCGGGGTACCGGTAGGGCACCCAGCCTATGTGCATGCTGCCATGAGCAAGCATCTTGTTGACGCAGGGACATGGCGATTGTCGTGGCAGCTAGCTGGGATGGCGCGGCATCACCTACAGGCAGCACAGTTCATTCTGCGCAGGTCACTGACGAAGCGGATGGGCTTCTTAGCTCGGGTCGTTGACACGGCTTTGAGTGAGACATGGCTGCACGCATTTGACGGGTTCTGTGCATGGACGCTTGAACGCATGCTGCACCTGCACGGCTGCGCTACCGCGGCAGTCATGAAGGCACACCTGCTGGCCGCCTGCACTGCTGGTGACAATGAGGTAGCCAGCAGTGGCAGCGTGCTGGTATTGCCGCGCTTGGGCCCGCCAGAACTCGCGGACATCGCAGTGCCACTGCGGGCGTCACGGTTGCCGGAGCGACGAGGCGGTCTGGGCATGCCGCTTTTGGGGCTACTGGCACCAGCCGCATACACGGCCCAGGCATGCACAACACTGCGGCCTGCAATAATTCATGCCACTGTGGCAGCAGGGGCCCTGAGGCTCGGCACTGACGAACACGGCGCAGTCACCTGGTTCGCGCAGCACTCATGCGCAATACGCGAGGACCAGGGACTGCCGCCAATCATCGAGGCCGTGCGACGCTCTACGCGAGCGCTGACAGCTGATGGCGGCGAAAAATCACGCACAGCTGTGGCCGAGCAGCTCCCAGCATCGTTGCTACGGTGGGCAGCGGATACAACGGCCGCAGCGTCGACGCTCCCCACTGCGGTGCAAGCGATCTACGCCGCAACTGCCGTCACGGAGACGGGGACCACTGAGCCAGCCCCACACACTCACGGCATTGTGCCTGGCGCCGAGGCGGCCGCTGCGGCGGCGACCGTACCTGGCCCTCAAGCCGCTGCCGCGGCTGCCTCTTCCACGCCCGCTAAAACACAAACTAGCGCGGAAGAAAGCAGCTGCAGCGGCGGGCAGGAGGACGACGACGACGACTGGGAGGCCTATGCTGACGAGATCTGCAGAAAGGTAGTGCCCCGCCGCCGGCGCGGTCACTTCACGCACGGACTACAAGCCCGCCTTTCAAATGTTCTTCGACGTCAATACGAGGACTGCCTGGTGGAGGACCTAGAGGCTGCCTCGGCTGGTGCCGTGGCCAAGCCGACGCAGGCTACACTTATTGGTGACTTGCGTGGCACCAGCCGCCGCCGCCAACAGGCTAGCGCGCGGGTCCTGGCGCAGCTGCGCAGCCAGCGTGCGTCCGGGGCAATGGCGTGGATGAGCGTGCCACCCGCTGCCAATGACCGCCCGGGTGCGGCGCCCATGTCCAGTATGGCAGCAGCCACGATGATTATGGTTGCGATCTTTATAGACGGGTGGGGCATACAGGGCGAGGTGTGCCCATGGCGGTGCAGTGACGTGAGCCCCACCTCCACGCATGCGATCAGCTGCCCCAGCCAGCACATACGGGGGCACAACGCGACACACACTGCCCAAAAGCGGTGCCTACAGCGCATCTTGAGACAGCACCATGTCTCTATTGTCCGCAATGAGGACGCTAGCGTCTTCAAGGTACCGGGGTATCGGGCGGACACAGTCATTGACCCAGGGTGTCTGCACTTTAGCAGTGCATACCGTAACAAGGGAATAGTGCTAGACACAAGTGTGCGCGCGCCCACAGCGAGCTCGTACCTGACAGGCAAAACAAATGCCTCGAACACGGACGGCTATGCTGCTGGGGTGGGGGAGGACGCGAAGGTCAAGCACCACACCGGCACCTTGACGTCATCTTGGGCTTTTGTGCCATTCGTGCAGGAGTCGTACGGACGGCTGGGCAAGCAGACAAGCCTTTTTGTTAAGGAGTTGGCAATGCACTCAGCACTGTGCTCAGGGGGGGGGAAGGCAGATGTGTTACGCAAGGCCGGGTTAGCTAAGCGTCAGATCCACATTGAGCTGAGCATATCGCTGGCGCGGGAGTTGGCGGAGCGCGTCATGGCATACACACGTGGAGCGCGAATGCTGGGCTGTGTTGCGGCGCCGGTATCCAAACTCCTAGGGCACAGCGCAGACTAGGCTGCTGCGTTGACGCAAGCTTTTCGATTGCATAGGCAACCCGGCCTCCCTTGGGCCTTTATAAATACAAGTCCATACGTACCATCATGACCCTCGATGATGAGTATTTTGTTTCAATTATACTTCTACTATTTAAATCAAATGTAGCGAGCGTGTTGATGGGTGTAATACTATCTGGTGGTATTGCCTCACCGCCCTGGGGACGGTTGACATTCAATGAGTCAACATCGTGCTGCCTTGAAAAGGGACAATGTCATGTCATGTCAATGATATATAGAAGTACACAATTTATTGTTATGCCTAATAGTAATACAGTACGCGGTTCAATAGGCAGTACATCACACAGCAAAATGGCATTGCGGAGTCAGCCATATGATTGACGACCTCATTCACTTTGACAGTTCAATGAAACATCCCTATATTCTCAACCTGAAACTCCGATGGTGCCCCCATGATGCGTGCATTGACCCTGTGACAGGTTCCCACACAGTCAGGTCAACAGCGTCAAGTTGGAAACTCAGCCCTATGCAAGCGTAGACTGCCGGGTCTTGCAGCGGCTGCGGCAGCCGCTGCAAAGCCAGCCTGCGGCGCATTTCCAAAGACATTGGAGCTCATCGTGAATGACCGACAATCAGCATCAAGGCTGATCGCTGCTGCCCAGTGTGAGGACCGTCACATCAGCGTCGAGTGGCAGGGAAAGGTGCTGCTGGATGAGCCCATCCAAGTTGCCTTCGGTACAACAGTGAACATCACTGGCTCCAGAATGCATGCGTCCAACAATGTGCAAGCGATCATGGATGGGCAACCTGACGGTTACCGGGGCAATGCCATGGTGTCAGTGGCAGATGGAGGGCACCTGTACCTCAAAGATATTACTCTGCAGCACGCGCCTGCTGGTGCCATTTCTAACTCTGCTGGTGGGAACGTGCACTGCACATCGGTGACATTCAAGGACAATGCAGGCAAGTGCCAAATTGAATATTACAGTGACTGTAAGAGTCACTCTCAGACTCGCACTCAGTCTGTCACACTGTCACAGTGCCCCAAGGCTTCCGAATCCTCATCAGTGCACCGCCTTCAAGTTGCGAGTGTCACTCAGAGGCTTGTTCACCAAGCGTATACAATGTCATGTTCAGATGTTAACAGGGTTTAACTGTTTAACTGTAACTTATTTGTCGTATAATCATTAGGTTCAATCGTAACAGTCAGCAGCTGCTGCTGTCTAGTAGTACTATACTAATACTATGCTATTTACTAATAGTATTATTGTCTTGTCAATTTAGTGTCAACATATCATTGAATGACTCATGATGACTCAGAGCCTGCGAGATATATCATAATTGCCATAAAACTACTAGGAAGGACACATGTCAACCTCGCAATGGCCTGTCACAAAGTAATACCGTACTACTAGTACCAATGTATATATCATATACTTCGAAGTATTATTATTGCTTTTGCAATCTTGTCCATGAGTATTACTCAGCCTGTTCTGCTCAGAGCCTGTGAGATACATCATGACTGCCACCTTGAAGCTAGGAAGGACACATATTAACCTTGCAATGGCCCGGCCAGGGCCTGTCTTCCAGTTGTAGTAGTACAAATGTATATATAATATAATGCTATTACCAACTTGAGAATTACAGTCGTGTTGCGCGTGTATTCACGTGCAGTGAGGTCCAATTCTCGGGCCATCGGGTTGATAGTGTGTGTGTGAGTGCGTCGTACGTCTATGTTTGAAGCCTTCAACTTGCGAAATGCTGATCGCTCAAAAAGTAAGCACGTGCTGCCGCGCACGCACACTTCAGGCGGCGCCGGTAGTCGGAGCCGCACCGCTCCAGCGTGACGCTGGTGACATTCCTGAAAAAGCAAGGCTTGCCAACGGTTTGATGCAAACAGTAGGCATTCGACGAAATTCACTCAAGCTTCAGGAACTACGAGGAACTTCAAGATTATCAGTAGGATTCTCAACATGACCAAAAAAAGGTCGGCATTCTCCAAACTTCGATTTAAATGCCAATGGCATGTACAACTTGCACTCGGCACTGTGCTCAGGGGGGGGAAGGCAGATATCATATTGTTGCGCAAGGCCAGGCTAGCTAAGCGTCAGATCCTCATTGAGCTGAGCGTGTCGTTGGCGCGGGAGTTGGCGGAGCGCATCATGGCGTACACACGCAGAGCGCGAATGTTGGGTTGTGTTGCAGCGCCGGTATCCAAGCTCCTAGGGCGCAGTGCAGACTAGACTGCTGCGCTGACGCAAACTTTTCGATTGCATGGGTAACCCGGCCTCCCGATTAGTAATTAAGGCTTGGGCCTTATGAAATACAAGTCCACAAGTACAACTTGAATACACTGACTGTAACTGCTGCTATCCGGTAGTGTCGTTGTTCATGTTCATGGTTTATCAACCTAATAGTATTGGCAATGCGTGCGATGCGGCATCGGGCGAAGGTTGCAATGGCATGTTGCTCTGGGCTTTGTACGCTTGAAAAATAATTATCTGGACTGAGCGATATCTGAAGGTCATCATCATGATACTGCACCAAACACTTGTCATGTCATGCCAGTGCAGGCATGTGCTGAAAGAGCACATTATCGTCTTGTCGATAATCAAGGCCCCTGAATGCTGTACTATTAGGTTATATCACAGCAACATGAATAGAGGTCACCTTTTTTGGGCTGCACTCAAGTGCGTAACGGTTCACGCCCTCATTTTTTCACCGCTGCAGTCGCTACAATGCTGCATTAGCGTGCTGCTGCCTTGTTGCTTCTAGCAGCTGTACTATAGCCGCAGACGCATTTATCATGAGCAGCAACAAGTATCGATCAGCTGCCTTGGCTTCAGAGCCGGGCCCGGCTTACGGGGCTCCGCTTTGCCTAAAACATGGCCAACTTTAATTTATGACGGCGCCATTGATGAGAGCCAGGCAGCACTGCAGCACCACAACAACCGTTGTGACAGCGAAGTACAAGGAGTTAATCCTCGTGCTTGATGTAAAGTTTTGCCCACCTATTTTCTCGCACCATAGAATCCACTGCCACCCCCCTTTATCGCTGGGTACATAGCAAAACGTCCAGTCACTGTGGCCTGAATTATCGACAAGACGGTAGACTTGAGGCCTGCTCAGCTTTGAAGGGGGCAGGGCCCCCCCCGGGGGGGAAGAGCGCTCGAGCGTCTGAGAATGGTTCAGGGCTTGCCATCCTGATTGAGTTGAAGCAAGGATGGCTAGCTTTCGGAGATGTATTCACCGGCCGCTGCTGCTTTAAACCTTGAAGTTATTCAATCATATTATGTATCACTAGAAGTTGATCGCATGACATGATATCAGAATCATGATTGTATTATGTAATTTCATACTGCAATATCAGGCGGTTGTCGAGAATCAGCGTGACACACTGTGCAGAATACTATCTTACACTGAGCCTGTGGCAAATACTGTTGGCGCTCCTAGGTGGCTTCTGACTCAGTCGTGCTGCTCGATGACATTGAGTGACTGCCAGGGAGACAAGTTGAACGTGCGTTGAATTGCAACATTGTGGACGCTACTGATGCCTAGTGATCATGCAATGCTGCACCGTGTGACAGGTGTACATGGAGGTGCAGTCAACAGCGAAGGCGCATTCAGCTGCACGTCTTCGCACTTCATTGCCAACTCAGGTGGGCCGTTTGCAATTGCCTAAGCACTGTGGCACGCCATAAGAAATCACACCAACTAGGAACTGGAGCAACGGCTGTCACTGTGACAGGGCCAGTCATTTCTGGTAGTGAGTGAACAACGGGCACACACAGAGATGCGTCGTGTGCCTATATGCCATGGCTATGGGAGTCTCAGACTGGTGAAGCAGTCACAGATCGCACGTGCAGCACCACCTTGAAAATGTTTCAGGCGCGCTTGGCGGCAGAGATACACATGAATTTATCTAAGCGGTAGCAGGCTGGGTTCAGAGTTTTAAGCCTAAACCTACCGTCTCTCACTACGCGCCAGGTGTTGCTGATGCAACGCATCCCGGTACCTGTACGACTGAGTGTAGCTGTATGACCGAGAATCATACAGGTACAGTGACGCGTTGCATTGACAACACCTACACACCACCTGGTCTAAGCGCGCTTTGAGTTACTGAATAAAATACTATTACTGGTAGTAGGAAGATTCTCGAATGTGGACAACATATCCGTAATGCACACGCTCGTGATGTCAATCATTCATCATCCCATTTCCTGGTAGTACCGGTGGCACTATATTATCATGGCATTCAAGTTGCAGGGGCGCATGCACTCAAGGTACCGTAACGGTAGCAAGTACCCCCCCCCCCCTTACCGTCTGCACAAATTTCTTTGCATCAATGTAGCACTCATGCGGTGTGGTATAGTCTGGGCTTTTGGCAGCATGATGCTTGAAGTACATTGCGGCATCATGATCTACACAGCCTGAGTGTCATGACATGAGCCCTAGGTGCCCTGCAGCCCATGGGTCACATGCGAGCTCATGTACTGCTAGTAGTACTTGACTGGATGCCAGGTCAGTCTTGCATACTAGTAGTCTACCAGTACTGCGTAGTAGGTAGTATAACTCTGAAAGCTCTTGGAGTACACTGTATGGCATGTATGTATGCATGCATATTATGCCCAAATTGCTGTTTCAAACAAGTTGTCATGACTGCATCATGGTAAATGTGTAGTTGCGGAAGCAGCTGCCCTTCAGCATGTGGTGATTACAAATTCTTCAAGCGCTGATCAATTAGTCGTGACTGCAGTATCCTGGATGAACATTAAGGATTCAGTGGGTACTGTACACCTTAGCAAGGCAACCAGGTCCATTGACCAAACTTTAAGGTGCATTCTGCTGAAGTAGCACCAACCTCTGACAAGTTCAAGTTGAGCTTATAACCTGAGGTAGCATGGCGGTGTGTATTTATTCGCCGCATTGACAGCCTACAATATAATTAATCATTATAGATGCATGTTGCCAAGTCGACCAGACACAACAACAACTTGGCAAGTTGAACATGATTTGTGAGCACCACAGGTGCGTGGCCCACCTTGGCAATATGTGCCAGTGAGTTATCGCATGTCATTGTCTGACAAAACTGCTTCTGGCCAAACACTTTGCCCGTGATGATTTTACTCATGACCGTTGATACTCCAGAACGTGTATATTATTTACTTGATATTCGATGATCATGAGCAAACTGCATACATGTACACACAACAGGAGCTTTAAAATATGATTTCCCAGATCTCTCCAACCACGGTGCGGTGTTTGTTAATCCATGTACACATTGACAGCAACTGGCGATGGCGGCGCCGTTGCAAACTATGAGAATGGAAGCTTTTCGTGCACAGGCTGTCACTTCACTCGCAATACAGGTGGGTAACCGGACGCTACAATATGAAGATGAGTACTTCAAGTACCACTATTTATTGAGTCAATTCGCACACAACGCGACACCTGTGCGGTTTGTGTCATAGATTTGGTCAAGAGCTGGACTGTAAATTCGTACAAAAAGCACATACAGCATCTGCTTCAAGCTTCGCACTTGGGGCAGCAGTTCATGGTCTACAATTGAGCAGCATTTCAAGGAACTCCTGCCATCTTCAGGAGTGTCCATGCAGCTTTCGTTACAGCGCACCACTGGTATTCCTCGGGTAAAGTAGTCAGCAGTACTTGTGGACTTGTATTCATAATGGCCCAAGGGAGGCCGGGGTGCCTATGCAATCGAAAAGTTCGCTTCAACGCAGCAGCCTAGTCTGCACTACGCCCTACAGTATCTGCGAAATCTCAACCACAAGGCATGCCACATAATGACAGATCTTGCATCTGGTACTTCTTCAATGTACTTATTTGTCATCAGCAGCTAGTCTAGATCTCTTGAACATGTGCTGACGTCCCGCTTCCGAAACTGTCGCATTTGCCACTCCTTGACACCTCATGTTCCAAATCAGCGGGTCAGTACAACTGAGCTATCCCAGTGATGAGGTTGTTGCTATACTGTAGCAACAAGTGTACCCTTCAAGCTGATGCTTCCCGCTTTAATACACTTCTTGTACCTTCAACTTACCTTGAAGGCAAGTCGACGAAGTAACAAGGCATGTGGATCTATGTTGGGAACAAACCGCAGTGCAGGCGCAGCGCATGGCGAACACTAATTCAGCAGATGTTTTCAGTTGTCACACAGCATTGCACGTTGCATGCTTCCATGTGCCCCTGGAAGGTTTGCTCCAGGACCTGTTCAGGTGCCATTTGTTGTTTGCATATTTACAGCAATGATAGCACGTGGTTGACCGCTCATGCAGCTGCTGCTGCATCGGCAGCCGGTGATTTGCATGTCAGCAGTGCTTGAGAATGCCATGTACAAATGTTGTGATTGATCAATGGTGACAGCCAGAGTCTGATTGCACCCCGGCGCTTCATGTTCATTCACCAGCCGCCACTGGCGGCGCCATCTTCAATACGGGACATTTCAAGTGCCGCTCGTCAACATTCTCCGATAATTCAGGTAAATCTGAAATCAAAAGGCAGTGTTTCAATGAGTGAAGTTGTGCGCTTTAAAGTACGCTGATTTGCCTGTCCTGCAGACTCTGAGCCCCCAAAGCATCACCTCAGCAAACAATCATGATGTTGTCACCACTGGCATCAGTCCTGCGATGGATGCATGCATGGAAAGCATGTGATGTCCACAAAACATGGTTTTGAGCATCTGTTGATTAAAATCTTTGTACTTCTATCAATGATCCTCCCAACAAGAGTTCCATTGTGGCGTGCTGCGAAGCAACGAACCTGCAGGGATTGTGAGCACAGTGCTTACCACTTACCACTGCAGCAACCACGTGCACAGCGAGCCCACTACTGACAAGACCCAGCGACTGGCCTCAGCTTGCAGCATGACACTGTGCAGGAATCTGCATGAAGCTGTGCCACTTGCCTGCGCAGGCAGCTGCTGTGAAGCGAATTCATGAAAGCTTGGCGGAGTTAATTTGTATTTGCTGTTTACACAGCAATGATGTGAAGCCAGAGCGCATACTGCATGCATTAGGTGTGTTGCCATAAAATAAGCGGTAGTAGTAATACTTGTGGAACAACGTTTAGCACTGTGAGACGTGTCTTCTCTGCAAGTAAAAGCCGTTTTCTCGGACAGTATACATTTTGCTAATGTGGTGCAATGCCAACCAGCACCTCTTGTGCTTTGGCAGCTTCTGTCATGCTGATGGCCCTCATGCGCACCACAACACGAGTTATCCTCTCGCGATTGTCCAACCTCAAGTGATTCTTGAGGCAGAAAAAGTATACTCAAGAAACATCTCTGCACCCTTTGCATCTGTGCCGGTTGTACTTTTTATTAAGGCGCGAAAAAGCCCAGATGAATGGCATGTAACTTGAAGCTTGCTGTACGGAATCAACAAATGTCGTGTGACAGTCTGAAAGTGTCTCAACGACAACCACTCAAACGCCGCCGCCGCCAAATGGCATCTCGGGAGTTGTACTTTTGGAGTTGTACTTACAAACGCCCCGATGGAGGCCGGGTGTCCTATGCAACCGCGAAGTCTGCTTGTACGCTGCAGTTGTACACCGATGGTTGAAGTTTGCAGCATCATGTTCACTCAACACTGAGCCGCATTGCTGCCCATGGCTGCATGTCTCTCGTCGCCACAGCTGGTTCAGCAGGAGCGGTCTCCAACGGGGATGCAGGCGTTTTCATCAGTGATTCGACCACCTTTACTTACAACTCAGGTTACCGTACAAGCTGCCTGATCATTGTTTCTTGCTGTCTGCCACTGCGGCTGTCGCTTCAGGACTGCCTGTCAGCATGTGAGGCAGCGTGATGATTCGGGCACAATGCTGCTTCCGCAACACAGCAAACATGATGCTTGTGCACTGAGTATGGACCTCAGCGCTGCTTGCCACTGCAGCTTCATCCCAGAGTCTTCAGTATTGCACTGGAGCAGCATATGCTGGCTGAAATGGCACTCGTGCAGCGCAGCAGCGCAGCTTGACCACTATATGCCTTTATTAACTGTCAGCAGGTGAGGCGGCTCGATGATTCGGGCTCAATGCTGCTCAGCAATAGCAAACATGATGCTTGTGCACTGTGCATGAACTGCAGCGCTGCTTGCCACTGCAGCTTCATCTCAGAATCTGTGGTATGTACAATATTGCACTGGAGCAGCATTGCTGGCTGAAATTGCAAAACTCGTGCAGGCGCAGCAGTTTGACCGCTAGATGCCACTGTTAACCGCCAGTAGGTGAGGCGGCACGATGAAGCGGGCACGATGCTGCTCTGTAACAGCAAATATGATGCTTGTGCACTGTGTATGAACTGCAGCGCTGCTTGCCACTGCAGCTTCATCACGTCAGTATTGCACTGGAGCAGCATGGCTGGCTGAACCTGCAAGACTCATGCAGGCGCAGTAGCTTGACCACGAGATGCTATTATTAACAGCCACTTGGCACCGCTTATCTGCTGATGCTGTCTATGTCTTAGCCAAAGATTATGGAGGCGCCCTGGTCAACGACCCCCGTGCAACAGTCGATTATACCTCGGCAGCCTTCATCGGTAATTCAGGTACTCCTATACTTCGAAGTCTTTCACACATGTTTGCGCAGTAACCACCCATGTGCACGCCGACTCAGTCTGCGAGAGCGCATAGATGCATGCCATCAGTGACTTGATGCCCATGATCTACCTGCCAGGAATCTCTCTCAGTCCTGTCTTGGTTCAACTATGGCTCTCTCAAGGAAGTACACGAGGTCGCCGCGCTTTGCCAATCCTGCGTGTTGCTGCCTCTATGGTATCATTGCTGATGCACGATACGCCAGCGCTCAGGTGTCCACACTTTCATATGCACTCCACGGATGACACTTTGTCAGCGCCCCCCCCCCTCCCCCCCCCCCCCCCCCCCCCCCGCCTCATGCTGCAGTGAAGAGAGACATTGCTAGAGACATTGCTAACAGGGAAGCCACATGAGATAATCTTTTACTAAAGGCGCAACCTATACAGTCGTCAGCATTTCAAAGTACCTGAATTACTAAAGCGTACATGTTGAACTGATCTCACGTATGTCAATGGTGTCCCTCTGTTCATCAAGCCGCTGGCAGTTACAGAAACCTTCTGGTAAGCATGGCAAGCTCATGGTGCTTGCGCACTACTAGCCCTGAGCCTTGCGCAGCGGTGATCCCAAGTGCGCATGCAGCTGGCGCTGGTTCGGGATCCTGCTGTTGACCACAACTGCATGACTGTCCTAATAGTAAACCAAAGCCTGCTCTAATCCCCTGCCCCACCGCAGACAGCGTGTGTGTTGAGGCGTGAGCTTTGCACCATTCGTGATACGCGTATTGCCAGAAAGAGTGTGCCAGTGGTTGCTTAAGCTGGTGCTGCAGACCACGTCTTGTGGCTTCTTACGCATGCGGTCACGATGGCGTGCAGCTGTCAGTGGGTGAACCGCTTTCAGGCTGCCGCATCCTGCATGAATGTGCTACTGTCAGAAGCAGGAGTGTTGCAGATGCCTCTCCCGCCAACAGACACACACTTGCAACGTTCTGTTGCACTGCCGCAGCTATGAACGGCGGAGCGATATCCAATGCTGGCACGTGTACCTGCAGCTCCGTGAGCTTTGTCAACAACACAGGTGAAAGCACACTGTCCACGCCTGCTGAATGTTTTCCTGTCCCATCATAATGCCCGCTGAATGTTTTCGTATGCTGAATAGTGTGCTGCACTGCAATATTCCGCTGTGCAACGCCCCTTGGGTAGGAACGGCCTGAGCACTGCACCCAGGCTGCAATGGGCCATGTTGGCCCATTCTGGCCCCTTTTGTTGCCGCGTCTTCTGCTTCGTCTTACCTGAATGGCAGTGCGTACCCATTAATTGTTGGTTTGCGTGCATGCCATGCACCAGTTCGCTAACGGCCGCCACCAGACCACTCGCTTACACCTGGTACTCACGGACCTGCAATTCAGGAAGGTCTTTAAGGTCACCGCATGTCCCATATGTCCTAGGTTTTGTCCCCTTCATGGCGACCTAGTCTGCGCTGCGCCCTCAGTCTGGATAACAGTGCTGCAATACAGCCCAGCATTCGCTCTCCGCATGTGTACGTAGTGACGCGCTCCGCCAGCTCCTGTGCCAATTTGTACACTTGGAAGCCTTAGAGTATCAAGTCAGCAAACTGATCAACATATTCAGTGAGGAGTTGGCTGTGCTTGCTGGCTCCGTGCGCCTTTGGCCGGGCCCTCAAGGCCATTGTGATCTGATGAATGTCGAAGGACTCCGAGTAGCCAGAACCAGGGCCCCTGCATCAAACTCTATTGGCAGCGCAGTGCCAACAGGGACTGGCAAGGCTGTTGGGCATGGTGCACCGTCACGGTCAATGTCGGCCACCTCAGTAGAAATGGGAATGTGAGATCAAAGCCTGGTCAGGCAGACGGCCAGCGGCAGCTGTATGGATGGTGTCAGGCTTTTAGTTGCTGTTAGGGCAGTGACAACAAGCTAGGCCCAGTGGCAGCGTTAGGCGAGTGGTGTCATACTTCTGGTTCAAATGTGCCATGATGCAGTGACAGAAACCTCTTGCAATTGCCAGTTGTCTGCCAATCAATGCCTGAGTGCGGCGAAGAGCGCATATGATGGCTTGCACGCTGTTTCTATGACTCATATTTAGGTGCCAGCGGCACACGCTCAGGTGGCACCGGTCAAGATGGTATGGTATGGTGCTGTGCATGCACCGTCTCACGGAGCTCACCATTGCAACAGGAGTGGCGCGCCTCTGTGACATTCTGCACCTGGCTTTAGCATCCCTGCAGCACACGCATGCAGCTGTGCTGTCGACATAAGAAACATGTTTGCCGTTCCCTTGAATGCCACAGCCAGCACATACGGTGGCGCCATCACCAGTGACGGTTCGGCCAACGTGACCTGCAGTGCGTCAACGTTCAGAGGCAATAGAGGTGAGACACTTGCAGCCTGGGGAGCTCAGGCTGAGAATAGCGCCATGAATGCGTGAGGCTTCAAGTTGTGGACAGCTGTTTTGTGCGCGATCCAAGGGATGCCGCCAGCGATGATGAGGAAACGTACTCCAGCAACTTGACAATTGGCTATGAACTCGATTGCCAATGCCGTGTAGCTGCACATGAGCCCGATGCAGGCTGCAGACAATGCATGTGTGGCGTAAAGCCCTGCTCCTAGCCCTGGTGCCAGAATCAGCCAGAAAATTAGCCAGCACGGCCGAAATGTCACATATCAAAACAATGTACTTCGAAGTACTTGAAGTAGAAATTCACAGCACGGGTTACTTTGAAGGAGAGAATGAAAGCTGCCAGTGTCGTCGGTGCCATGAGTGCAACTCAATGGCGACATGTACATTTTCACAGTATGCAACTCAGAATATGCATTGGACTTTCTTAGAATCCAATCTTAAGATCATATGCTACCCAAATCGGTCATTCACAACACTCAAATATAATGACTTCGCACCCGTGTTTACATGATGTCACCTCACCAAGCTGACGTGGGCTCAAAGGTGCCTGCCGGCATGCGATGGCCTTGCACATTTGACATAGCACTTGCCCAAGGTATTCTCAGCACATGCTCTCTGTGCACTCAGGTGCCACCTGGCAGTGTGCGAGCTTGCTCATGCGTGGAGTCTGACGTTGCATGCACCAACGTGAATGTACCGACGCATTGTTTCTCGGCACTGGACACACCTGTAGGGCAGACACGCGCAGCTCAGCTGACCTGCCTCCTGATGATAGGCTCAGCATTATACAAACCTGCTGCATGTCCTCACATTCACGCATGATCATGCTATCTGCTCTGTCTTCAGCCAGCAGTGCTGGAGCCATCTCCAATGCTGCGATGCTGACGGTAATTGGCACGGCTTTCTTGAATAATACAGGTGAGGGCTAAGCACTGCCGCTGCATGTGCAAGAAAACATTCACACCGCATTGCTTTGAGCGGGCACTGCGCATCAATAGTGTGCGGTTGAGGTACTTATATTTTATGGAAATTGCTTCAAAAGCTGATTCAAAGCTTCCGTATGTAGGCATTGCCCTGAACGTTAGCCCTCGCCCAGACTTGATGCTCATGCTGACCTATGTCATCATAATCCTCAACTTGCCTCAACAACATGTGTTGAGAAGCAGGCCTGGGGTTGGACGTATAAGGAAACTGGTGTATAAGTGATCGCTGCTTGTACATTCATATATACTATGCCGTGGACATGCCAAATGTGCCGTTCAAACCTACTTGGTGAAAAGTTTCCAAATAGGCAGTTTCGCAGTGCACCTTAAGAGCAGTACATACCACAACAGCAGGTATGCATGCACTTGCTGCAAAGTGTGTAATATGTCTCCTGCATGCTTCCCCCCTCCCCCCTTTCACCGACGGCTCCCACTTGCCGTAAGCTACATGCAGTGCGCTGCCACTGAGGCAGCTGCGAAACCACTGTCTTCTCAAGTTTATTGAGCATCCTGGCGCGGTTGGCGTCAGTTTTCAACATTACACCAGCTTCTGAGACCGCAGCACTCAAGCTTGGAGCTTTTTACGCCTAAGGCTTGCAGAACAACATCACACCAGCTTTTGACCGCACCACTTAAGCTTGGAGCTTTTTACGCCTTCAGGTTGCAAAACCTGTCGCCCACGCTTGGGCCTAGTGCGCTCGCTGGAGCAACTGGTCGCATGAGCTGAACGCAGTATCAGTGGGAAATGCCTCACAACAACAAGAACACTGTGCTGCAGCGTTGCTTATGCCTGGGAGCAATGACTTAAAGTTTGATGAATGTACACGCTCATCTTATAAGCATGCACTCAGAATCGGGCAGCAGCAGTCTGCTTGCCATGTGCTGGTATGGAGTCGTATCCAAATATGGTACACTCCTACGCCTGATGTGGGTCAGGTATACATACTTGAAATATTCTGCTAAAGAGTGCCATCTGCGCGGCTGAACTGCTTGAGGCATCCAGCGTCCGTGAGCTTACTGAGCGGCAAGTACCAACCTTGCTGGCACAATGAGGCCACTTGCTTGTGCAAAGCCAAGTTCCCTCGTATCGACGCCAATACTGTTGCTGAGTTGCTGTTGGTCAAACCCAATTCTTCAGCCCGCCTCGCTTCTTCTACTGTGCGAGTTATAGTGCTTGTCGTTCACCTTGTATGTGACCAAACTGTGTGCCCGGCCCTGAGGCCTGATCTTCGCCCCACAATTGGACGTCGTGACATGCCACTGTCTTTGTTTGGTTGATTATGGCTGGGGTAGGGTTGGGGTTAGGGTTAGGGTTAGGGTTAGGGTTAGGCGGCAATGCTCCTGAAGCGCTAGCCTCCTGCCCAGAGGTGTCCAGGCTTGTTGCGCTCGCTGGAGCATCCAAATAACGATAATCCACACACATGAAGGAAGCGTTCTGGCGCCATATACAAAGTGCGTGTTTACAAAATGTTATATCATACGAAGTATGTATACGCCCATATGCGAAACCTATATACAAATACGCCCATCCCTGACCCTACTTGCAAGTACTCACTCATCTACACGAGTTGACATGAAGCTCCAGACACATGCTTTCGAGCTTGAATGACAATCCTTGGGCTGCCATCAGCGTGTACATGGTGGAATGTGGTCAGGGTTCCAACCTGAGTCAGTGCGATTCAAGCTTATGAGACCCGTTACAACTGGTGAGAGCCGGGAAGGACTTGATGTGATTTCATCTGACCCCGATGCAATGTACCGTGTTCGCAGGCTGCTGCTGTAACTTGACGTGTATGCGCTCACACCGCTGGCACGATGCCATTCCTCAGAAGCTCTCATGTTCACATTTCTTTCTTTTTGGTCGTGCATGTCAGCTGATGTCATAGGTGGCGCCATCAACAACGACCCACTCAGCAACTTCAAGTGCACCGACTCGGTTTTCATTGGCAACTCAGGTGACGCTGCTTACCAAACACCCTCAGGTGTCCGGAGGTCTGCAATCTTGTCTCAGTTTCTGCCCATGTGCGTATAGTCTGGCACCTGGAAGTATTCACAACACCAAACACCAAATGAGAAGAGGCATCGAATGCGCAAGCATTTGGACTACTTGTTGCTGTCACTGGACCCATTTCATGTACTTCGAAGTATGCAGCGCTGACAGTCAATGGATACTGAACCAATGACAGATCTACTTGTTCAGCTGCAAGTTTACAAGTCTTTGGTGCAGCAAGGAATGCACTCTCGTGGTCAACCAATCATTTGTTGCACCCTAAGCAAGCTTGTTGCTGAGAAGTACATCGAGTATACGCAACCGGTGCATGTACATGCATATCGTCCATTATGGTGACTTGCCTTGTCAGCTCATGACCTTTGCCGGATGCCGCCCTCGTTGTGGCAGCTGTGGGATCTGGCGGCGCCATCGCCAATGACGGCAACATGACCTGTGCAACAACGCGGTTCGTGAGCAACTCAGGTACGTGTTGCACCAGTCAAGCACCTGCAAATTACAGAAGTAACTTACTTGTTGAACACGTCGGCTGTGAGCGCACCGAATGCCGTTACCAACGTACACATTTTGTCACACTGGCGAGTTGAAGCATCCAGCACTCGCATACGAGCCCACCCTCTTTTGTGTGTTGTGCTGCGGTGCTGAAAGTTTCTGCACCTGAGAGGCCTGTAGCTATCGATCCTTCGGGTATTGTCACATGATATTTACGAAATGTTCGTCGCATTAGCGTGTCATTCCACGTGCATGGTGAGGCAATGACAGGGCGCCTTCTGCTTTCTTTCTTTCGTTCGGGGGTATGCTGGTCCTGCGAGGTTATGAGTATGCGATTGTTGGCGCATCAGGCTCATCATCATGTGCTGTGCTGTGGCAATTCCGTCTGCACTGATGGACGTGTACTTGTAGGGCCGTACATACAGTACAGTAGGCCCTAAGCTTGAGCGAATGAACTTTGTGGCTAGAGAGAGAAGCGCCGGCGTCGCATGCGAAAGCAGGGCGCAGGCAGCTAACTGAACTCGAATCACTGATTAAATGGTGGCTTGCCCCCATAGGTGCAGCTGGCAGCAGCCCACAGCAGATGTGGTCCATCTCTCCCCACCCTCTCCTGTAATGCATGCACATCGAGCAGCAAGCTGCCTACCTGCCTGTCAGCAGCTGCCGGTACACACGTGATGATTCACAACACCTGAAAATTTGCATGTACCCATCCCGCTCTCTCAGCTGTGGGCAGCGGCGGGGCAATTGGTGGGAGCGGCACCATCTACTGCAGCGCCACCAACTTCTCCGGCAATTCCGGTGAGAGCATCGTGATACCGTTCAGTCTGACACACGCACCAAGCTGTATTTCCGAGCATGAGAGAGCTGCGCCACCACAGACTGTCGTAGCAGCTGGCGCGTTTCGTGCTGAGCACTGCCGCCAGCATTGTCAAGTGTGCTGACGTGCAGTAGTACCATGCACAACAGACATAGGCATAGCGCACTTGGATATTATCAACATTGAAGTTGAGCGTGTGAAACGAGCACCCATCACACCGGGCTGCCTCACACACGTGGTCACAAGACCAGCAGCGCAACTATCATTGCTCATCTCCATTGATGCACGCAAGAGTATGCTGGCCCTGCTTGCTTGGCACTTGCATGCTCGTTGCAAAAAAGACTCCTACACCGTGACGGGCAAACACTTGTGAACATGTGCGACAGAAACGCAGCTACAACAGCTGCGCCAGGATGACGCACACCTTCATAATATGTTTGCTAGCGGCATTGATGCACACCCCAGTGCAGGTCTGGTGCACGATGCTGCAGCATTCTGTCCAAAAGCTCACACTGTAAAGCGTGACGACAGTCAGCGCCCTAACAATCACTCTCCTCAATCATTCCAGCTTATATCATCACTTCCCGTTGAAACCCCTGGCGCAGCCGCTGCCGGCGGTGCCGTCTTCACTGGCGCAGCACAGCAGAACCTCAACTTCAACGGCTGCGCGTTTCTCGGCAACTCCGCCGGTGCTGGCGCGGGCGGCGCCATCCTGCAGCAGGGCAATAGCACTATGTCCAGTGCGGTGCTGGAGGCGTCTACCTTTGAAGGCAACACGGCGGGGTGCTGCTACACGGGAGGATATGAGGCCAACGCTCAGTACACGTGCTTGGACGCCACCGCCGGCTACAGTACCAGCTTGTGAGTGGTCTTATCCGCAGCTGTGTTCGCCATGGTGCTCGGGGTACTGTACTGGGTGAGACCCCCCAGGACAGGACATAAGGTGTCGTTAATTAAGGACATGTGTCGCAATGATGTGTTGCTAGTTGAGGTGCACCACAATTCTTGCTGGTGTCTACAATTTTTTTTAAACACTCAGGGATGCAGTGCAGGGGGGCTGATCACAGCCAGAGCAATACTTGGACAGTATACTCAGTGATACAAATCCCTCTCACTACCAGCATTCTATTTGTGGACATCTCTCTCTGCCGTATTTGCGTCCGACTCGCACACCCGCCGATGCAAGTAATCGACTAAAAAGGTCTTCGACTCACACAATGCCGGCTCGGTGCACGCACTCATGCATGCACGTGTGCAGGCAGTGCTGCAGCGCCGGGCAGTACATCGGTGGCGGCAACAACGGCGCATTGCTGTGCAAGCCGTGCTTCTCCAACGCGTTGGACTGCAGTGGCATTGTCGTTGGCAGCACAGTGGCGACGCTCCCGCTGATGAGCGGTTACTGGCGAGAGACACTGCAGCAAGAGTCGATCCGAGACTGCTGGAACCCGGGGGCTTGCAAAGGGGGCATGGCGGTAGCGGAGGGGGACCCGCTGAACTACTGCGCCGAGGGGTATCAGGGACCATGTGAGTAGTAAGCACTACGCGTCCGGGCCTGAAGCAGTTGTTGACGAAGTGGAGTTTGGACGAGACTGGCAACATATATGAGAAGCAGCAGGCCATTGAAATCATTCTTGTCAACATGAGATAGCCAATACTCCAGTGCTGTTCAGAGTGTTGTGCCTCCATTGGCCGAAGCTGGCCTGCAGAAGGTGGCTTGGGTCAGGATCAGCATGGACCGGCTCGAGTTTGGCAGATGATAGCACGTTGAGTCACTGCGTTGGATGGGTATTGGTGCGGGATCCCTGGCTCTGACGGTGGTTCTATCTGCTCTGCATCACTCTGCTGCCGCTGGACCCATCTGCAGCAAGCCACCTGGCCGCAACTTGCACGTACTAGTGTACCGGACAGGGGCGAGCAACTGTAAAAATGCAGGCCAGGAGCTACACGGTGGTGCAGAACTTGAGAACCTTTGTCAATTATGTCAATTGAGCATGATCAGAAGTACATGGCGGGTGCAGTTTCCCACAGCATCAGTGATCCTGAGCGCGCAGATTCCCCTTGCGCCCCTCATATGCACTCTGTGTCACGCGTGCGCGCTGCAGACTGTGCCGTCTGCCGCGATGGTTACGCGGGGCTGAGCGGCTACCGGTGTAGCAAGTGCACGCCAAGTGCTGCCGCAGTCGCATTCGCAGGCCTGGCGCTGCTGATGATGGCGCTGGCGCTCGTTGCATGGCTGCATGCGTCAGGAAGGCTGGAACTCGGCATAAATAGCGCCGTGTCAGTGGCCGCTCTTTTCTGCCTGCAGGTGTTCAGGCGGCTGCGTATCCCCGTAGTCGTCTTCCAGGTACGCATGCATACAAGCTCTACAGTGGGGTACAGACCGTCACGGCGTGCCATTGTGAAACAGCGCCTGGAGGAGAGTTAACTCATTGCATCTACTGCAAAATTGTCTGACCTGGTTGATAGGCAAAACGGAACCTTCTTCCAACACAAAAGAAACCAAGGTGCACTGTGAGGCTGTGGGAGCCACTACCTCTTGAAAACTGTTGTAACAGTTGCTCAAGTGTACTTGTTGCAATGACTGCGGGATTGTCTGGCCTGGATGACTGGCAACATGCCATTTGCAAAACCTATCAACATCACTGATCAACCAAAAACACTTGTGGGAGCCCCACCTTCTGAACATTGTTGTTGAGCGAGCCTGGCAGCGCAAGGACGCCCTTCAAGTAGGTTGGTGTCCTTCTTGCACAGGAGTTTGGGGATGGCCTCTGTATTTGCCCGTTTTCTGAGGCTACTACTTCAATTCATACTTACCAAATCCGGTGCCACATGCACAGCTTCACAAATATGCTGACCAGAGACCTGCCAGCAGAGCACTTGGCAAGAGCAGCACGCCTTCATGTCTTGTCAACGCGGCAGTCAAACGTGCACTGACAACAATCCCTTGCCCACTGCCCGGCCCTGCCCGCTTTGAAATTCTCCCATGCAGGTGCTCACGCAGTTCGTGCGCGTCACCGGCGTGCTGTTGCCGCTGCACTACCTGCAGTTCCTGCGCGGCCTAGACTTCGTCAACTTGGACCTGACCTGGCTCACGGCGCCGGCCTGTGTGGCCAACTTCAACTTTTATGACAGGCTCCTCATTAGCACGCTGGCACCGCCGGTGGTGGCAATGCTGATATTCACGCCGCGGATGGTCGCCGTGGCAGTGTCACATGCCCGTGGCGCCGCATCCCGCGGGCCACCGCTGCTGCAGCGTGTCATCGCGCGCGACATGAACGCTCTCCTCGTATTTGTATTCCTCATCTTCTCGGGGGTGTCACTCACCGTATTTCAGACTTTCGCGTGCGACGATACGCTGCCTGTCGCGTACCTGCGTGCGGACTACAGCATACGCTGCTACACGCCAGCGCACCGCGCACACATGGCGTACGCCGCCGCAATGATTCTCGTCTACCCCATCGGCATCCCGGCGCTGTTTGCCTGCACACTGCGGCGCCACATGCTGAGGCAGCGGCAGCGCGGCGAGGCACTGTCAGTGGATCCGCCGCCGACGACGGAGGCGGCGGCGTCAGCAGCGTTCCTGTGGCGGCCATACAGGACGAACGCGCCGTACTATGAGTGCGCGGAATGCGTGCGGCGGCTGCTGCTGACAGGTGTGCTGGTGTTCATCACGCCGGGAACGGCAGGGCAGAGCGCTGCTGCGTGCGTCTTCGCGTTCGCGACGAGCGTCGCATACGACCACGTGCGGCCGCACCGCGCGCGCAGCGATGCGTGCCTGTACGTGGTTGGCTACATTGTCATCTTCGCCAGCATGTTCACGGCACTGCTGATGCAAGGCGCGTATATTAATGACGTCTCGCAGGCAGCCATTGGCGGCCTGCTGATAGCGCTCAACGTGCTGCTGGTGCTGCTTGCAATTGGCCAGGTGTATGTGGGTATGAGCAGCAAGAGCTGGGACTGGAATGCGTCGCTGAACGCGCTGATAGTGGTAAATTCAGGACCTGCAGGAAGCTCGGATCCAATGTCAATGGCACCTGCCTTGTGAACACATGTAGTGCCGCAGCCTTGATGTTGTTTGCTACAATGATGCCATTGGTTGATTATGTGTTGTCATGCTTACATCCTTGCAGTTGTGCCATGTACCAGGATGCACACAGGCTCCAGGCTGCATGATTGTCTGTGCACAGATACTGCAGTCGTGCTGGGAATGAGGGCTTCAGCGACGGGGCCTCATGTCACCAGTTGTTGCTTGACACGCTCTTCTAGGTCATACTTTATCCGAGTGAGAGGCTGGTCACATCCGCAGGCCAAGCACAAGCAATAGTCACAGAACAGAAAAAAAAAACCATCAGAAGGGTCACCGTGGAGGAAACAGTAGGCAGCCTCTGAGCCAGATTTGCGACTCATGACTCATGCATAGCAGCAGCCCGGCGTACTGCTGCAAAGTCTCTCAAAAACAGGTGTTTGCAGAGCGATTCTAGGCAACGCTGGCAATGGTGCAGCAGCTGAAGCACATGGGATGACTCCACTTGTTCAAGGTGACCACGACGCTGCTTGTTGAGCCTCAGCTGACTCAATTGCTGCCGGAGCAATCATTGCAACGGCTTCCCCAAGCCGCGGCCCTCTCAGGCATACTAATAGTACATGTACCTAGTAGGACAAAAGCGGCGTCTGACCGCCTGCTCCAGTGTCTGGCGCAGGCTCCTCGGGTCCACAGAGGCCCGGAGCGTCAAGATATCGGGGCTGCTGGCCTCCACATTGCAGTCTGGCGCCAAGGATACCGGTATGGCGTCGAGTATGTGGCAGCGCGCGCACGCGTGTGGCACGAGCTCTGTGGCATCACAGTCCAGCTGAACTCAGTCTGTGAGAACACATTCAATAGTGTGGATCGCGCCGCCATTGTGCGGGGACTTCAAGTGCTCTTCTGTTCGGACAAAGTAGCTGAAAGCGGCCGATACAGGACCTGGTATGATTACTTGTGTACGTATGGACTTGTATTTATAAAGGCCCAAGGGAGGCCGGGTTGCCTATGCAATCGAAAAGCTTGCGTCAACGCAGCAGCCTAGTCTGCGCTGTGCCCTAGGAGTTTGGATACCGGCGCCGCAACACAGCCCAGCATTCGCGCTCCACGTGTGTATGCCATGACGCGCTCCGCCAACTCCCGCGCCAGCGATATGCTCAGCTCAATGTGGATCTGACGCTTAGCTAACCCGGCCTTGCGTAACACATCTGCCTTCCCCCCCCCTGAGCACAGTGCTGAGTGCATTGCCAACTCCTTAACAAAAAGGCTTGTCTGCTTGCCCAGCCGTCCGTACGACTCCTGCACGAATGGCACAAAAGCCCAAGATGACGTCAAGGTGCCGGTGTGGTGCTTGACCTTCGCGTCCTCCCCCACCCCAGCAGCATAGCCGTCCGTGTTCGAGGCATTTGTTTTGCCTGTCAGGTACGAGCTCGCTGTGGGTGCGCGCACACTTGTGTCTAGCACTATTCCCTTGTTACGGTATGCACTGCTAAAGTGCAGACACCCTGGGTCAATGACTGTGTCCGCCCGATACCCCGGTACCTTGAAGACGCTAGCGTCCTCATTGCGGACAATAGAGACATGGTGCTGTCTCAAGATGCGCTGTAGGCACCGCTTTTGGGCAGTGTGTGTCGCGTTGTGCCCCCGTATGTGCTGGCTGGGGCAGCTGATCGCATGCGTGGAGGTGGGGCTCACGTCACTGCACCGCCATGGGCACACCTCGCCCTGTATGCCCCACCCGTCTATAAAGATCGCAACCATAATCATCGTGGCTGCTGCCATACTGGACATGGGCGCCGCACCCGGGCGGTCATTGGCAGCGGGTGGCACGCTCATCCACGCCATTGCCCCGGACGCACGCTGGCTGCGCAGCTGCGCCAGGACCCGCGCGCTAGCCTGTTGGCGGCGGCGGCTGGTGTCACGCAAGTCACCAATAAGTGTAGCCTGCGTCGGCTTGCCCACGGCACCAGCCGAGGCAGCCTCTAGGTCCTCCACCAGGCAGTCCTCGTATTGACGTCGAAGAACATTTGAAAGGCCGGCTTGTAGTCCGTGCGTGAAGTGACCGCGCCGGCGGCGGGGCACTACCTTTCTGCAGATCTCGTCAGCATAGGCCTCCCAGTCGTCGTCGTCGTCCTCCTGCCCGCCGCTGCAGCTGCTTTCTTCCGCGCTAGTTTGTGTTTTAGCGGGCGTGGAAGAGGCAGCCGCGGCAGCGGCTTGAGGGCCAGGTACGGTCGCCGCCGCAGCGGCCGCCTCGGCGCCAGGCACAATGCCGTGGGTGTGTGGGGCTGGCTCAGTGGTCCCCGTCTCCGTGACGGCAGTTGCGGCGTAGATCGCTTGCACCGCAGTGGGGAGCGTCGACGCTGCGGCCGTTGTATCCGCTGCCCACCGTAGCAACGATGCTGGGAGCTGCTCGGCCACAGCTGTGCGTGATTTTTCGCCGCCATCAGCTGTCAGCGCTCGCGTAGAGCGTCGCACGGCCTCGATGATTGGCGGCAGTCCCTGGTCCTCGCGTATTGCGCATGAGTGCTGCGCGAACCAGGTGACTGCGCCGTGTTCGTCAGTGCCGAGCCTCAGGGCCCCTGCTGCCACAGTGGCATGAATTATTGCAGGCCGCAGTGTTGTGCATGCCTGGGCCGTGTATGCGGCTGGTGCCAGTAGCCCCAAAAGCGGCATGCCCAGACCGCCTCGTCGCTCCGGCAACCGTGACGCCCGCAGTGGCACTGCGATGTCCGTGAGTTCTGGCGGGCCCAAGCGCGGCAATACCAGCACGCTGCCACTGCTGGCTACCTCATTGTCACCAGCAGTGCAGGCGGCCAGCAGGTGTGACTTCATGACTGCCGCGGTAGCGCAGCCGTGCAGGTGCAGCATGCGTTCAAGCGTCCATGCACAGAACCCGTCAAATGCGTGCAGCCATGTCTCACTCAAAGCCGTGTCAACGACCCGAGCTAAGAAGCCCATGCGCTTCGTCAGTGACCTGCGCAGAATGAACTGTGCTGCCTGTAGGTGATGCCGCGCCATCCCAGCTAGCTGCCACGACAATCGCCATGTCCCTGCGTCAACAAGATGCTTGCTCATGGCAGCATGCACATAGGCTGGGTGCCCTACCGGTACCCCGACCGACGTAAAGCCCTGACTGGATTCTGGCATGGTGGCGTCCACAAACGGTATGTCAAGGGCGCGCAGGCGTGCTCTGGCCGCTTCATCAAACACTGTGCCGCGCATGGCAATGGCCAGCGACTTGTCTGGTCGAACGCGTAGGCCCCCTGCCGCAAGCCGACGGATCACCTCTGCCACCCCAGCGGCCGCTGCATCGTCGAAGTAGGCAGCTTGCAGCACGTTGAGGTCATCCAGGAAAGCGCAGTGCGGGGCTGGCGGTTCCGCTGTGCTGTGGCCGTAGGCCGGCATACTGCCGGGCGTCGCACTCACTCCATCAGGGTAGAAGAGTAGGAATGCCGCTGCCACTGCAAAGTACAGCGGCCCTAGAGGGTCCCCTTGCTGGCACCCTAGGTGGGAGCAGATAATGCGAGCTTCACCGTTCACCTCCACTCGCATCTCTGGGGCAGTGTCACCACAGTATACGGACTCAAAGTGCGGGAGCAGCTCCGGACAGAAGAGCATAAGTCCCCGCACAATGGCGGCGCGATCCACACTGTTAAATGCGTTCTCACAGTCCAGCTGGATTGTGGTGCCATACAGCTCGTGCCACACGCGCGCGCGCGCTGCCACATGCTCGACGCCAGACCGGTATCCTACGCCAAACTGCGACATGGAGGCCAGCAGCCCCGATATTTTGCCCTTGACACCCCGTGCCGCTGTGGACCCGAGGAGTCTGCGCCAGACACTGGAGCAGGCGATCGGACGCCGCTTCTGTCCTATGCCTGAGAGGGCCGCGGCGCGGAGAAGCCGTTGCGATTGCTCCGGCAGCAGTTCGGGCTCAACAAGCAGCGTCGTGAACACCTTGGCCAGGTGATGGGCGAATGCCGGTTCCATCACATCCGATTCTGAATCACCAGCTAGTCCTGGCGAGGCACTGCCCACGGGGCGGGTGGCTGCTTTCACTGGTGCACCAGGCCCAGCGGCCATCAAGAGGTGTTCATAGCGTAGGCCGTCCAGCCCTCCTGCCTTCCCCGCCCCTGCTGCGGACAAGGTCGACAGTATGTCTGTCGCCTCCACCTCGAGGCGCCGTCCGGCTGCGCTGGCAGCATCCTCAGGCCTATCGCTGCGATCATGCGCCTGACCCGATTCGAAGACGGGACTGCCGCTGCCAGCGGGCCCGGCGGTCGTTGCCACCCCTGCGCCGTGCAAGCAGTGCCGCCGGGCGTCGCGTACCAGGCCGCGCACTTGCTCCATTGGCGTATCGACTACCCCGGGCCGGGTGCCAGTTTCAGGGTGCTTTGCTGCCAGCACCTGTGCCGTGACCTCGTCTGCTGGGGCGCATGCTTCACGCGCCTCTAGTCGTGCGGCAGCCAGGCCTACCCCCCGTCGCTTGCCTGAGAGGGCAGCGCATGCTGTTTGCTGCCTGGAGTCAGCCTCCGTCCAGTCGGCATCGAAGTTCGTTTGTGCCGACGCCGTAGCTGCGTTGTTTGGTTTGGGGGCCCGCAGCGCCGCTGCTGCTGACAGCGTCTTTCTCAGTAGCTCCGCAAAGTCGCCAGACAGCAACGCTGCCAGCCGGGCCGCAGGCGGCATACCGGTTCCCTCCGGTTGCCTACCAAAGGCCATTGCTGCTAGCAGGTGCAGCAGCCTGTAGCCGCGCTGCACTAGAGTCTGAGAAACCTGATGAGCAAACGCCCCGGCACCATGGTGGAGGCGCACCCGTGCCGCCTCACGTGCACTGTCTGTGGCGTCCGCCAGTAGTCGTGTGGCGTGCTCCACTAGCCGTGCCCACTGGGTGCACTGCAGCTGAGTGCGGAAGGGGTTGGCAGTCGTGGTGAACCGTAGCAGCAGTAGATCCGCCTCATTGGTCTGGTCAAGTGCGTGGACGACCGAGGGCGTCGAGAGGTCCCAAGCCAGGGATGCTCGTGACTGGGGCTTTGAGGGCCTGCCACTGGTGGTGGTGGTCGGGGGGGGCGGTGACGCGGCATCGTCCGGCGGGTCCAAGTCCATGTCCGCCCATCCCACGGCCGTCCCGTGGGGGGGGCTGCTGTCCTGCAGCCTTAGGCTGTTAGACTGAGTGCGGCTGCCGGCGCTGCCAGGCGGTGCCGCAGCAGCTGCCGTTCGGCGCCGGCGTTGCGCGCCGGTTGCCGTGGCCGCCGGGCGTTTCTTGCTGGACTTTGAGTTGGCAGCGCCACTAGCCGGCGCCGCCGGTGGCTTTGGAGGTGTCGCTGCGGCAGCCCCCGCCGCCGCGGCCGCGCCGTCGCTACCCGCACCCCCGCCCTCGGACTGGCCCGGGGGTACTGCCGGGCGTGCGCGCGTGGGGGCGCTTCCATTCCGTCGACACGTGTGGCATGGCGAGGTCAGCGCGCATTGCCTCTGCCCCGCGCTGGCTGACATATGGACCAGACCGCAGGCACCTGTGCATGCACTCAGCTTCCTTACCGCCCGTAGGAAGTCTTCTGCCGTGCAACCATACATGGTGCTCATCTCCTGCACACGCTTGGCATGGTGTGCCCCAGTGTTGCAGGTACTGCTGCCTGAAGGGGCACGGTCACCGGATGGGTCGTGATCAACCTGCTGCCGGATGCCCTTGGCGTATGCTGCCGCCAGATTTTGCTGACAGTGTGATGTGCTCGCCTCAGGGTTCAGCATCGACCTCGTGCAGCTACCACCGTTGAAGTGGGCCACTACCGGTGCCATGCGGCTCGCAGCTGACAGTTTGCCTCGCTGTTTGCTGTCCTCTTTCTGACCAAGCTGCCAAAATGCCAGTGTGCATAAAGGACACCTCAGTGGCTCAGGCTGCTGTGGCAACTGCAGCGCAGTACGGGGCTGTGTCCGACTCGGAGCCGTGATGTGGGTGCTGTTAGCTTGAGTGGTCGCCGACGCTGTCATAGTGGTTGGCAAGGGCGGAGCTGCCGCAGGGGCGACAAGCAGTTCAAAGTGTCCCACATTTGTATATAGCCCAGGCGGCGTCCACAGCACATCCAGATGGCAGTCAGGCTGAGCTGGAGTTGCCGGTGCGAATACCGCTGGCAGCCCCATCAGTTGTGCCAGCACCAGCCCTGTTGATTTTTGCGTGCTGCCAGTGGCCTGAGGCTCGGCCTGCCACACCGTCACCGAGACCGCGTAGACCGCTGCAACAATGGCCCACACAGACAAACCGAGGGGCCGTCCCCACACGCCCTCTTCCTGTAGGCGTTGCAGCAGGAGCGTGTGCCCGCTGTCCGCGCTGTCCGTTTCATTTGTGCCGTACTCGATTGCGAGGCAGCGAGCGCGTGTCCCGTACGTGTCGAATTGTTCACGTGTACACGCAGGTTGGGCTGCTGCATGCGCGGTCAGTTGACGCATCGATGACATGCTGGCCCCTTGTTTGCCCGCCCCCTGCGTGACGTATGCCACCATCCCGTCCAGCAGTGCCTCTCGCATGGCAATCACCAGTGCTGGGGCCGGCAGTCCGTGCTCAACTGCGACGCTGCCTATGCCGTGTAGAGCTGTATGAATCAGGCAGTTGCCGTTGCCCACGTTGCTCACGGGGCGAAGCTCCCCACCACGTGCTAGCGTCGCTGTGTTTTCCCCAAGCGCCTGTTTGTGGAGTGCCTGCAGGCCCGTGTGCCAAGTGGAAAAACCATAGTTGGTGGCTTTTGCCAGCGCGTCTTGCTGCTCCTCCACGGTGACTGTATGGCACACGGTTGAGGGTATCCGGGTCGCCACCGTCACGGTGGTGACCTTCGCCGGCCCGGATATTGGTGCTGAGGGGGCAGAGGCACCGCCCCTCGGCGGTGTGGTGGCTGGTGCCAGGGGTGCACGAGAATTGTCGCACTGGGCCTGTCGCTCCTGCGTCCGCCGTCTGTGTTTACCTCTGCGTCGACTGCGCTTTCCACTGGCAACCATAGCCGTGACAGGTGCTGTCTCGGTCATTGTTGCGTGGGTGCTGTTATCACCAGCCTGCGTTACGTCTGACTCACCACGTTTCCCGGCTGGCTGGCGAGGCGACCTGGCAACGACCGGTTCCCTAAGGGAGAGTTGGTCAAACACCGTTGCCAGGTCATTACCTTCTTCTCGGAGGGAGAGCAAGCTGAACGTGACCGTCAGGTCATGCATCTGACTCACCAGCGGTGCGCAGGAAGTCCGGCCCAGCAGGGTCTGTGTTGCTGGCGCGTCGCTGGGCGCCGGCCGCATATGCAGTCGGCGTGACGTGCGGCAGGGTCCAAGCTTGGTACCCGTCGGCCAAGCGCAAAGCACCGTGACGCGTGCCCGATTGGGGGCAAGGGCCAGTGCACGTACCCTGCGCGCGAGTGCGCCAGCCGCCCCCAGCAGGCCTTGCCAGTGTGATCCCGTCGGGTCCCTGGGGCATTCGCTAGACTGAGCGCCCGCTGCGACAGCAGCTGCGGCACTGCCAGGTGTGCTGGGCACACGATCGTTGCTTGACATCGTTGCGCCGCTATCGCTAGCACGACTTTCGCCAGGCAGCACACCCATTGTGCTGCTCCGGGTCAGTCTCGGCAGCGGCGCATCTGCCACACCGTCCAACGTAGATGCATGGGCTTGCCTGGGGTCTACCCCCAGGTGCTCGCATCCGAGGATTTTGCGTATGGGACCACATTTGCTAGCGGCGGCGAGCAGCGCGGCTGTTGGCTTCAGGCTATTCCCCCCACCGACAGCTGCACCACCCGCTGCCGCCGCGCATGTCGTTGGTCGGGTGTGTATGTCAGCAATGTGATCATGGCCTGATGCACGGTCACAGCCTGACAGTGTGCATGCTGTCGCGGCGACCGGGCCTGCGAGGCAGTCGGCGCAGCGCCACACGTCGCACTGGTCCAGGGCCCCTAGATCACCAGATGGTGTCGTGGCGCTTGCTGCTGTGCGTCTGATGAAGAGGTTGCCGCACCCGTCGCAGACCTGCTCCAGGCCGCCGTATACTGGTCGGTGGTCTAGGAAAAGCTGAACATGCAGTTCTGCAAATTGCTTCCCTTTCCCTGTGTGGCGCGTGCGCTGGTGTGCACATGCGTGTGCCGCTGGGCAATTCTTTCCCGGGGCCCGAGGATTTGCTCGCACTATGAACTTGTCGCACATGCGGCAGTCCAGCCCCGGGATATTGACCTTCCGGTTGGCAGCGGGTGTCTTGGCGGGCGCCAAAACTGTCATAGCGGTGTTGCCGGATATTGGGTGCCCGTTGCGACTGTTACCGTCAGAGGTGACGCTGCCGCCTGACAGAGAGGCGCCGCTGCCAGCTGGCTGCAAAGACCGGGACGTGATTCGTCTCTGGTGACCCGCCGGCCCAGGTTCGCCAACTTCCATCGGTACAGGCATGGTCACGGTGACCGGCTTTGCCAGCGCACCGCCAGACTGTGGCTCTGGACGGGTGACGCTGCCAGTGCTTTGGGCGCTGGCGCGGCGCCGACCCCGCCGGGGTGCAGCCGCCCCACGTTCGCCGCCCGGTGCAGCAGCCGCTGCGGCCGCTGGTGCTGTTGTCACCATGTCTGCAGTACATGGGGTTTCCGCTGCGGTGACCTCCATCGGCTGAGGACCGGGATGCCACTGGGGAGAGGCGCCGCTGCTAGCTGGCTGCGAAGGCCGCGACGTGATCCGTCTCTGGTGACCCGCTGGCCCACTGGTAGGTTCGCCAACTTCCATCGGTACGGGCACGGTCGTGGTGACCGCCTTTGCCAGCGCACTCAGTTTGCCAGACGGCGACTCTGGGCGGTTGATGCTGCCAATGCTTCCGAGGCGTCCCAGGGGCGGCCCGGCGCTGGCGCCGCGACGCCGACCCCGCCGGGATGCAGCTGCCCCGCGTTGGCCATCTGATGCGGCAGCGCCTGCCGGCGGTTTTGGCACCATGTCTGCCGCACGTGGCGTTGCCGCCGCCGTTAAGTCGGAGGTAACCTTGCGACCGCATGCAGCGGCGGCTGTGACAGTCGTCCGTGGCTGTGCAACCACCGGGTTGGCCGGTGCGGGCCCCGCCGCTGGTGCGGCAGTGGCAGCCGTCACTAAAGGCGTTTTCCGCCGCGAACGTCGTTTTGGCATTGGCGTTGTCGCTACTGGTGAATCCGGCGGCAGTGTCGCCCGACGGCGTTTATTTGCCGCTGGTGGCGGTAGTACCACCAAGCTCAGTACAATCATCGCTGCTGGCGGCAGTGCCTCCCGTAAACTCGCCGCTTGAGACTCCGAGTCACTGGCAGGCTGATGCCGCGGGCGCTTCGTCTGTGAGCATCCCCTGTCACAGTGATTAGCGGCACCTGGGCTAGACAGATGGCGGCGGCGCTTCTTGACGTGCGCGTGGCTGCCACTGCCCTGAGGCTCGTCCGAGTCGGCTGACGACAAGTGTAGTCTGCGCATGCTTCTGCACAGCTCTGCAACCTGACTGCACACTGGCACCTCTGGCATCGGCCGCGGTCTAGAGCTCTGGGCCATCAGCTGAGGTGGTGGCGGGCCGGGTATCGGTGGCGGGTCCGGTATCGGCGGCGGGCCCGGTATCGGCGGTGGGCCCGGTATCGGCGGCGGGCCCGGTATCGGCGGGGGGCCCGGTATCGGCGGCGGGCCCGGGATCGGCGGCGGGCCCGGGATCGGCGGCGGGCCCGGGATTGGCGGCGGGGCCGGGATCGGTGGCGGCGGCGGTATCACTAGGCGTACCCAACGGCCAACACCATGGCGGCGTCTGCGGCGTGTGTCAGATTGGCGTGCAGCTTTGACCTGCCACCACCACAAGCCAGTATTCAGCCCGTGGTTGCGCTGTTCCCGTTTGCGTTTCAGAGGTGACCCCTCCCCACGTGAGGCAGGGCTGGTAAGCCAGTGGAGAGCCATAGCTTTGAAAGGCGACTTTGAGGCGCGAGAAAAAAAAAAAAAAAAAAAAAGCCCAGGCTCGGTCTCGAATGCGCGGCTGCCTACCGCGAACACTCCCCTGCACAACTATACCACTTTCAGTTCAAGATCCCGCCCTGCTCTGGTGTACCTGTTGAGGTGCTTCTCCCGCCGTCGTGAAACGAGCGGTGGTGGAACGAGTCGGTGTGCTCAAGCTCTCTGCCTCTGACCAACACAAGGCAGCTGGGCTGAATGCAATGCTGTGCAATTCGTGTCCTTGCCGCTGCAGTGTCGTGGTCCTGTCGTGTCTGTGCGTGTGCTGAATGCAGTCAGTCTCTGCCAGGCGAGGTCCCTTGTGCGGCTGCAAGTCAAGCTGGTCAGCAAGCGTTCAAACCTTAATCTGGTGAACTGCTATCTACTGCCCTGCGATCCAGTGTGCCCTAGGTTCCCCCTTCCCGATCCGTCGACGGCGATATCGTCTGATGTTTTTTTTGTTTTTTTTTTTTTAGTTTGCCCTTCTTGTGCTTCGGCCGATGTCGCTGTGTGCGTAGGTAGCTTTAGCAATATCAATGCGAGGCTTACTTGCTTACACCGGCGACCCACGCTGCGTGTCTGGCCTTGTTCGCCTCAGGCCCGCGGTGGAGCGAAAATCCGCTCTCTAGTCCTCGGCTGTAGCCAGGCCGACAGGTTGAGCGTGCGGTGCTGCTGTGCCCTCAGTGTCCCCTGTGCATCCTCGCCTTCCGCGCCGCCGCTCCGCCAGCGGCTCCTCCTTCGCTGCCTCCTTCAAATTGCACGTCTGACTGTACTACTAGATTACTTGTGTACCCATCTGTTTGGTTCTTCAGCAGGGTGCAAGCTGATGCGCAGCACAGTGCCGCATGTACCCGTTGTCAGCAGCTACTAGTACAAGGCCTCTGGGCCGTCAATGCAGCCTCATAACTGCCAAACACCATGGCCTCCCCTTGCCAAGCTTCACAGCTGCGTTAGCGCTGAGTTTGAATGCACATGCACTCAGCGGATGACCTTTGTGCAATGATGACTTCCGGTGTCTCCTTTGTGCTGTTGGCATTAGCGTTTGTGCTAGGATGTACATGCTAGTAGTGGCGTTGGAGTGGTTGTCATTGAGAAACTTTCAAACTGTCACACGACATGTTGTTTCTGTATAGCAAGCTTAGATACCATTCATCTGGGCTTTTTCGCGCCTTGAGTGAGAATTGATGAAAAGTACATGACAGTACATATCAGTACATGACAGTACATAATAGGCCACATGCGCGCAGCAGCACTGCAAGCTGAACTGTTGTCTCATGCATGTACTAGAACTTCTCAACAAAAAAGCCAGACTCACTATTCTGAGCTTTATGATCGGACTTAAAGTTTCTGCAAACATGTTGAAAAACAAAGTGCTTGCTTCTGTACAAACACAGCTGACTCACTTCAGAACTTGCGATTCAACATCGAAGTTTCTCTGTCTTGAACCAGGCTTCAAACTGTGCGCCCCTTTGATTGCTCCTTTGCGATCATCATTGTAGAGAGGGCCATTATGACGCATACACAAGACAAGCGGCAACTGAACTGAGCCTCAAACCGATACGACAGACGGCCAAGGTGATCGGCACCGTCCATTGAATAGGCCCGCGGTGTGGCCGGCACGACGTGTGTACTTCAACAAGACCTTGAAGTTCTGGATGAGTGAAAAATACCCTGACAGTGAAAACAAAAGCATCATCGAATCACCACCTTGTGACACACACCTCATTGGCATCGCTCTGACATCAAAGCCGTCGTGACACAGTTGTGGCCCCGCTAGAGATACGCGTTTTTGCCTTTGGCGCATTGGCTCTGTTTCGTGGACTGCTTTGCCAAGTTGATTACGTCACAGCCAACCCCCCCCTGTCCAGTTACCACATGTGACACGTGTACTCTACGTTACAGCCTTCCCCGTGTCTGCTGGCAGATTTATTAGATGTTGTGAATAAAGCTGGTCACTTGCGCCTTGGACTGCTGCAGAAAACTGATGGCAGCCTCAAGCAGCAGTAGCTGAGACTGCCAGCACCATGGCGCCACATAGGGGGGATGAGCACACAAGCAGGTTGCTTTGACGGCAGCAGGTCCAAATCAGATGACGCAGCGATTCCCACAGGACGAGGCTGGCAAGTCAAACGCAGAGTGTGATGTCTGCTGTTCAAACGCAGCTGAAAACATGAATCCACCCACAAGCTGTTGTGTCATGAACAAGGCGTCACTCACCTTTGATTTGCCCTATTGTAGCAATGAACATCGTGGAGAGTGCCTTCATGACCATACCCAGACAGAAGCAGCAAAACCGACACGACAGGCGGTGCTGGACACCCCTCAATTAGAGACCTGCGCGTATGACATTTGGTACTTCAACAAGATCTTCAAACAAGATCTTGCAGGATCTGAAAATCAAAAGCTGTAGCATAGCAAGCACAGCAATCACATCACCTAGTGACAAAACCACAGGCGGCGACGTCGTTGCCAGCGCTCTGTCATTTCAGCTGCTGCAACAGAACACGGCTCCTGAGTCGTGGCCTCAGCAACGATACGAAATTCATTTGCTGAAGCGAACCCCGCGATGGATGCCTCGGGGAACGCTGAGAGGACTAGATCAGGCGAGATCCCTGCTGCCGGCTGCGGCGGCGGTTCCTTCCCTCCTCAGGCTGGCGTGGCCTCTCGGCAGGGCGCCTCACGGATGCAGCAGCGTGAGAAGCTGCCAGGGAGCGAGGCTTTCAGCTTGGAGCTGCTCACGCAGGCGCTCGCGGTGATGGCAAGCAACTGTCTGCTGCCAAAGGCTGTCTGGAGTCTCAGCAAGCTTGTGCACCAGAAGGTGAGGCCTCTTGCACGCCTCATTCTTGAGGGGCCACGGCCTCCGGCTGCAGCTGCCCACGCCTTCATCAGCAAAACTGTCGTCCACCTGGAGCTGCGGGGATCATTCGACGTCGATCCGCTGCTTGCTCTGGCTCTAAGCCCTGCGGCAGCTGCTGTCGGCGCCGCGCACAACTTTGACACCCTATTCAGAGACGTTCACCCTGCGGCGCCTGCAAGGACCGCTGACGCGCATCATGCCGCGTGCGCTGCAGGAGCTGCGCATTGCAGAGTGCGACCTCAGCAGCGTGCTGCCGCAGCTGCATGCGCTCATCCGATTTACAAATGCGGGCCCCCAGGCAGATGCGCTGACGCTAGTCAAGTCTATCTCGGCAAGTTCCACCTTGAGTCTCCTGCCGACTTGCTTTGGCGGTCTGTCAGCACTGACGGTTCTGGACCTTACCAACTGCGCAGAGCTAGATAGCCTACCCGACAGCATTTGTGATCTGGCGTCACTGACAACGCTGCGGTTGTGCAACTTCGCCGGCCTGACATTTTTACCGGATCGCATCAGCGACCTCAGTGCGTTAAGGGACCTTTGCCTGCACACATGTCCGCAGCTGACAGCCCTGCCGCAGACCATGAGCAATCTGACGTCGCTGACTCACCTTGAATTGGCGAGGGTGGCGGTGACCAGTCTGCCGGACCGTCTTGGTGATCTGGCAGCGCTGACAAAGCTGTCGGTAAGGAACTGCGATGTCCTGATGACAGTGCCTGACTCCATCGGCACTCTAGGGCGCCTGCAGTCGCTCAGCCTCAGGGACTTACCCATTGAGTCTCTGCCTAGGAGCCTTGGCGGCCTGGAAGCTCTAACGTGCCTTCAGGTGGAATACTTTAGTGCCTCACACTCCCTGCCTGACACCATAGGCGACCTGCATGCGTTGACGCAGCTGTCACTCAATGAGTGCGGCTTGGTCGCCCTGCCCGACTCGATTTGCCGCCTCTCAGCGGTCACAAAGCTCAGTCTCACGAGCTGCGAACAGCTGGTAGCGCTGCCAGAGCGCCTGGGCGACATGCGCGCTCTGACGCAGCTCAATCTGTGGTACTGCATGGCGCTGACCGCTCTGCCAGACAGCATCTGCGACCTGCCATCACTCATGGCGCTCGAAATCAACACCTGCACGCACCTTGCGAGGCTGCCGGACCACATCGGCAAACTTACGACGCTACGCAAGCTGGACGTCACAGCTTGCAATGAGCTGCTCGATCGAGCACCGGACTCGCTAAAGTGGGTGAATTGGTGGGTCGAGATTGAGTACGACAATTGGTGACACGGCTTGCAGCAGAGCTCAGCGCTGCACCCCCGTTTTGGCAGTTGCAGTCAGTACCCGGTGAATGACCCGAGCAGCAGCGGGGTGCCCACCTTTGAAGCTGGCGAAATCCTGGCTTAGCTTTTTGTCGCACTCGATCGCTCTGCGCTTACGCACTCAGTCGAGAGTAGGTATGCCAACTCGCAAGGCAGCCTAGGCAGAAGGAATTGCAGTCAGTAGTGCTGAGGCGAGTTGACAGAGATGCCTGAGTGCCAGCGCACACAATGCAGGAATCATGGTGCGCACACAACAATGCACGCGCTTGCATGCAGTAGCTAGTCTTGCGTCGCGCCCTGTGTGGAATGCACAGCCTATATACTGGACGTGTCAGCATGTTGCTCAAGCATGTTCCTTGTGATGCTTTTGTCGTGCTGCCCTGCCTGGCCCCTTGAGTGCTGGTGAAAGTATGCATGTCCATTGCATGTTGTCCATGCTCTGCTACATCCTTTGTGAATTTCGCTTTGTCACTCACGACGGATCACTAGTCCACGACTCGCAATGCAATGCCATGACCACTTGTACGATGAAGCGCCTTCTGAAGGAATTGAGGCAGCAGACTGGGCGATAAGAACAGCTGCTTTACCACTGGTTTATCGTATGATGCACCAGCGGTTTGGTGTCCCTAGGGCCTAGTTGAAGAGAAAGGCTGGCTAGCTGGCGTGAGATCACAGCTCTATTGCACACGATGACCAAGGTGAGCTTACCTCGGCTGCTCTGATGTTGCATCTTTTGCTGTTCGTAAGCCACATCACAGCCCCCGTGTTCAAGATGAAAGACAGTATCTTGTTCATGTTTGAAGGCCATGAGTCAGAGGCCTGTTGTTCTGCACATGTGCTCTGGGTTGACAGCCTCCCTACATGCAATGTTGGCAATTCAAAATGGCCCCAACAACTTCAAAGTAGGCATTATGCAGTACTTGATAACCAATGATGGCGTTAACATGCCGGCAGATTGCGTGGGTGACATGACACAAAGGCAGATTTCAAGAAACCTTCTAGCCAATGACGCGAGCTGTTGCATGAACTTCAAGTTGAACGTTCAGCGGCAAAGTGTATAGGCTACCCACTTTGAAGTTGCTCGCACAGGGTGTCACCAGCTCAGCTGAGGTGCAACGGGTGCATGCAACTTACAGCAGTCTCTCCAGCGCATGTGTAGCTTATTCAATATTTGGGCTCTTCTTGCGCCCAAGTGAGGTTTCTGCCCTCCAGGACATGCCAAAATTCACTGCTTCAAAATTAAATGCTGCTAAGAAAGATGACCTCGCTCGTACGCTGTGATGTGCAATGTACAGTCAAGTATTCGTTCAGTCACATAGAAAAATGTCACAACTCTTCAGGATCCCAGCCATAGGGCCAGGTTACCAATAGGGTTGGGATAGCAGCCTGCAGGCTTGTCCTCTGTGTCTACCCTTGGCTGTGCCATGTGTGTCATTCAACACAGAGAGTGTCATGGAGAGCGCTGCCATCAAGATGCTTGCACGCACAAACTACTGATGAACAAGTAATTTGACGATGCGCATGTGAACATGCACATGTACGTAGCATGCGCGCTCAAGCGGCTTAGCTCTTGAGAGCCAAACAGGTTGACCCAACATAAACATGCAGCACGTATGGACTTGTATTTATAAAGCCCCAAGGGAGGCCGGGTTGCCTATGCAATCGAAAAGCTTGCGTCAACGCAGCAGCCTAGTCTGCGCTGTGCCCTAGGAGTTTGGATACCGGCGCCGCAACACAGCCCAGCATTCGCGCTCCACGTGTGTATGCCATGACGCGCTCCGCCAACTCCCGCGCCAGCGATATGCTCAGCTCAATGTGGATCTGACGCTTAGCTAACCCGGCCTTGCGTAACACATCTGCCTTCCCCCCCCCTGAGCACAGTGCTGAGTGCATTGCCAACTCCTTAACAAAAAGGCTTGTCTGCTTGCCCAGCCGTCCGTACGACTCCTGCACGAATGGCACAAAAGCCATACTACTTGTGGCAATGGACCATTTCAATGCGCGACATATGGGCGAATTGGTCTACACATATAGAGAGACCTGCAAAGAGCAGTGAAGTACCTGACATGTGATGTCTGGCTTCCACAATTTATCGCGTATGGCTAGTCTCATGAGCACAACTACAGCACGTACGCAAATGGCGCAAATACATCTGAGCGAGTCATTGACCGCAGCATGCAACATAATATCCTGCACTGCCCTTCTCTCGCAAGCTCAAATACTGTCGGCGCAGTTGCAGCAGTGAGTCGATTCAACAAAACAAACAATGCTCCCCCATCACATGTTGCATTCCCATTTTGTGAACTCTTCCAGGGTAAAGGTGTTCGCGCGTGTGCAAAGTGGTCGGTGTCCGTGTGGCGTGCACGGCAGATAGTGTTGGTATTCTCGATACTCGCAACATCCTTCACAGCAGCTTTGGCAGTGGCGCAGCTACGTAGCAGCTGGCAGGCGCTATCGTGCTTTGACTGTTCGCCTGCGCCTGCACTTTTTGCTTGTCTGCAGTGCTCAGCAGCAGGCCAAGCTGAGCACTGCCTCACACAATGGCAGCGCTCAACCTCAATTATCCAATGCTCGGCGGCAGGCCACGCTGAGCTCTGCTCAAAGCTGTGGCAGCGCTCAACGTCCATGTGCAACCCCACCGCGCTTCGCTCTCCAAGAGCATCCGTCTGTCTGTGATTGGTGAGCCTCGCAACTCTGTGCTTCTAGGTAGACCGACCCCGCGTGCATTCGGTTTCAGCAGGGAAGCTGAACTGCATCATCAGCGTGCAGCATTCACTCTTAGGCCCTTCCTCTCTCAGCTTCCTATCGCACAGCCAAAAATCGCCGGTTGCTGCACTGCAGTACTGCCGCATTTTGGTGCCACACCCCCGTGGTTTCTGATCAGGTCAGAACTGAAGAAAGGAGGCACGGTTCACTGCGGTACGGCTGCGGTTGCTGTAACTGGTTGCTACCCCCCCCCCCCCCCCCCCCAGGCCATTGACTTCGAATTTCTTGATGGGCAGACCAGTGGTGGGTTTCAGCTGAGGATATCGTTCAGCCACTGCGAGCTCTTGAGCTTCTGCTTGACGGCAGAGGTCACCTCCTCCGCTGCGTGGCTCGCCGCATTCGTTATCTTGTCCATCTGCAACACAGCAACAGATTCAATGACACCGTAAGTGTGAATTTCCAGGAGCACATGAAATACCCGGCCTCCCTCAGGGCCTTTCATTGACAGACGCACACAGAAGGGTCAGACGTAAAGGGTGCCTAGCAACTTTCTACCCAGTTGTCCAGTACCCACATAACAAGTGCCTTCGTTTGCTTTGCGGCATGGCTTGCCGCATTCGGAATCTTGTCCATCTGCAATACAGTGACGGTTTCAATGACAGCAAAGGATTGAACCCTAGGAATACACGAGATACCCGGCCTCTCTTGGGGCCTTTGGAAATACGAGCCCAAAAAAACGAAGACAGACAGACACTAGGGGGGTCAGACACGTGACGGTGTTTACAGCTGCTGCACGTGGCGGTATTTACAGCTGTTGTACGAAACAGGTGGTAAAACGGTGCAAGCAGCGCACTGACAACACAAAACATGTTATGATAGGCAGGCATCAGCTCTGGAAGGGGTTGCTGTGAATGCGTACTTCAACTCTTGAGTGAAATATCCAAGATGTGGTGCACACAAGCAAAGTTTCATTCAGAGCAATGACTTAGCCCTGCAGGGGATGCAGCCGTGTGACATGCCATGCTTGCATTCCCTTGTTCATGCGCAGCAGAATGGCTGTGTACTTTTTGACGTGTCAGGGGGGCGGGGTGTGTGTGTGTGTCTTCGCTATGCTTTCAAGTACAAAATGCAGCACTTCACTGACATCCCAGATGGAGACGGTGAATAGCTAACATGAGTGCTAAGGAAGAGCCCTTGGACTCTGTCACTTCAACCGTGTGAATGGCACTCCCTGACCCCCCCCCGACCCCCAAACACACACTCAAACACCATTCAAGCGTTGGAATGAGGGTGGAAGCAAACAAATCAGCTTTGCATCTGACCTGCTGCCTGCGCTTTTCCTTCATGTAGATCCGTCTTTCTCTCCAGGCGTCACGGTACTCACCTTCTGCTAGACCACATGAGGCCAAGCTCTTGTGGACACGGCAACACCAGTCAGCAAGCCGGCTCTGTCGCACATCTGCCCAAGTTCCTAATTATAGAACTGACCTGTTGCCTGCGCTTTTCCTTCATGTAGATGCGTCTTTCTCTCCAGGCATCGCGCTCCGCTGCGCCCAGCTGTTCGGACGCCACTTTCTCCCTGATCTCCTGGAACTTGAGACCCTTCTTGAGCCAGAAGTCGCGACCCAGGAACTGCGGCAAGGAGTAGAGTGAGAGTCAGAGTCAGGGACAGATTGAGCCATGCGTGCGTGATCGCACATTGTGCATCGGAGAGAAGACGACCTGCTGGCATGGCCGTCATTGAGGTTTGTGTACTGCATAGGGCCTCTCACATGGTATTACCATGAGTCGCACGGTTCCTTGCAGGTTTTAAGCAGCGTACAAACATCGTTGGACGTCTGTGGGTGCGAAAGCAACCGTTGACTCTCTGCTGCCATGACTGCGCTTGCGAAGCGTTTGTTCGGTTTCCATACCTTAGAACGCATGGTGTCCTGTAGGTCCTGAACGGGGTAGAACATCTTGGGAAACCTGCGACGGATTCAGAGCAGGCATGCCGTGCTGATCACTGTGACAGATTGGCTTGCAACAGTGGTGTAATCCCACTTTGTATGATCTGAAACTGATGAACGCATGCCAACGAGGTCCTCCACTTGCATATAATGGGTTCTGGGAGTACGTGCACCCAGCATCGGAACATCAAGCGATTTGCCACCTGCAAAGCCTGCAGGGACTGGTCGAGATGAATTGTGGCCTGAACAAAACTCAAAAAGGTGCAGCTGCAAGACGTTTTGAGCCACATGTGGCTTTTGTTGGCCCTGACTGTGCAGCGCATGAAGAGAATGTGTCATCGAGCAGATTGCCGCTAGCAGCGCACATACTTCCAAACTGTGTACACACGTATACCAGTATATGGTTCCAAGCAGTAGGCCCGGTGCCCAACTTCACGAAATGGATAAACTTCAAGATTGAACTTACCCAGGGAGTCAGCGTCTATGATACTTTCTTCACTGACACTCCCATTGCTTCAAGCATATGCCTTGAAACAGTATGTTTTCAAAACCTCAACTTTGCTGGATTGGAACACATAACAATACGACACTTCAAGTTACCTCTTGTCCAGTCCCAGGAAGTCTGCGTACATGATTCTTCCTCCGTTCACTGTCGAGAGACTGAGCTCTCTGAGACCCTTGATGACCTGGCCCGTTGCTGAGCGGTGCAGCATATTGAGCAATGCCAATAGATCGTCAAACGAAATGTAGCCTGTGCGCGGCGGGGGGGGGGGGGGGTACATGTGTTAATTGATGGTGCGCATGTTAAATCTCTGACCTGAATCATCGCTGCGCAATGCAGCATGTTGAGCAATGCCAGCAGGTTTCCTCATGTAAATTAGTGAAATGTAGCCTGCGAGCAGGAGGGGTATGTACATGAGTTGTTGGTATGTACATTGAACTGGCCGTTGCTGAGCAGTGAAGCAAGTCGAACGTGATGTAGCTTCCGGAAAGAGGGGGGGGGGGGGGGGGGGGTATGCGATATGATATGTTGAGCAGGTCCAAGAGGTCATAGTCTAGACCTTAATGTCGCCTGACAGGGAGTGCGTATGTAGGGATACTGCAGAAGTTGTTACCCAGTCCTAATGCCTAGAAGGCAGTTGGGACTTACTGTGATGTGGCTTGCAGGGAAAAGTATGGCGTCATCACAGCTAGAGTACACTTCCGACTGGAAAAGCTACGTGCCACCATGCAGTCGGAAACTGTCTGCCATCATACATACATACCTCAGCATCTTCGCTCAGCATGCCAGGAAGTATCTGCGATACATACCTGGCACCCGCTCAAGCAGCATTCACACAGGTAAGTATATAGATACATGTTTGTATGTTCGAGTACCCTTGCCATCTGCATCCTGGATCGTATAGCCATACGACAGGAGATCTTTCTCCTGAGCACGGCAGTCGCACGCAGAGTGCACTGCATTCTGTCTGGGAGTATGTATTGATTGCGCTGGTACATACCTTTACCATCTCCATCTTAGGCGTATGTGAGTCGCTCGTGATTCGGTCGCATGTATGCCCTGGGGTAGGTATGGGTGTGGTGATATACATACCCTTTGCCGTATACTTACCCTTGCCATCCATATCCTGGACTGTGTAGGCGTACGTGAGCAGCTCGTTCTTCCCGAAGAGGCAGTACGTGCAGACTACGCGGACAAAGTCTCCAAAGTCCAAAGTTCCGTCCTCATCCAAGCTCTCCATGAAGGTGAACAGGAAGTCACTGGCAGCAGCCACAGTACGAGGATTAGGGTTAGGGCTAGGGTTAGGGTTAAAGTTCGGGCTTATGATCAGGTGCAGGTTGGAAAGGGCAGTCAGCAGACAAAGTAGCACGGGGGTCAGGACTGCTGAAGTGGCGAAAGTGGCATGAGCACATCTGGTGGGGTGCAAGCGTGCAGCAACCAGCACATGCTGATGAGATCAGCAGTACAGAATGGAGTACACTCCTAGTACAGCATGAGATATACTTTGGAGGGCAATCTACTTCTGGAGCATACTCTGTGAACTGTAGCCCAGCCCTTGCCCAAAGCAGCACTACGTTCTGTGTGTTTGCACTTATGCTCACCCTAACCCTAATCTCAACTCTAACCCTAAGGTGGCCTCAGCACTCAAACCTCCTAGTGTCAGCAGCATAACACAGTAACCTAGTCTAGATGCAGCTCAAACATTTGCTCCTGCCCGTTGGTGACATCGTCAATGTGGCATGGCAGTATGGAACTGAGCAGTCTGGTTGTACTAAATGGCTGTGGCCTCACCTGAACTTGCTCCTGGGCCACCGGATGTACGCATAGAACTGCTCAATGGTAATGAGGCCTTTCCGCTCCTCGTCCATCGCGGCAAAGTGGTCTATGAACCTGCGCGCACGAACGACGAACGGCTTCCATAAGTATATGTGCGTCTAAGTAAGGTGGTAACGTGGTTCTGAAATTGGATTCCTTCTTCTCCATGAGTCCTCAACTGGTGTGATTTATGCTGGTGGTGTATGCAGAAGCAATCGGGCGTGATAAGGAAGACTTTATCGGGAGTGCTCTGTGTGCTTTGTGAGATGACCCTGATTGTCTCAACTCACGCGTCTGGTGTTCAGTGTTGTAATTGGCGCTGGTGAGTGAGCGCACAATGAGTGGCCCACCTCCATATACTTCAATGTGGCAGTTCAAAGTGGTATTTCAAAGCGCCATGCTGCATGTTCCCCATTGTCTCATGGGGATGGAGGAACGGATTTTGACAACCAGCTTAGACAAAAAGAGGCGCCAGCCGGGTGCATGAGGCCACCTACTTTACCTCAAACTTGAAGTATAGTAGAAGCTAAAAGTTAGGTGTCACCAGTGCGTTTCACTCCTTCATCGCCAGCAGCGCTGCGCGCAGCAGTCTTAGCGGCAAACTGGACGTACACACATACATACATACGTTTACACCCACCACAGGCTTAGATGTACAATGTTGTACACGCACTTTGTGTTAACATGGGACACCGGAGTAGATGTAGCACGGCTCACCTCTCAATGTCAGCAGCCTTCAGTGCAAAGGCCTGCATGGCAAACGATACCTGCTGATACAAATACATTTCATATATAAACGGCCACCAGAGCGCATATAGCATGGCTCACCCTTCAATGTCAGCGGCACTGAGCGCAAAGGCCCGTGTGGCAAACCACGCCTGCATACCTACTCATACAAATACATAATTTCATACATATGTGGCAACCAGAGCGCATGTAGCATGGCTCACCCTTCAATGTCAGCAGCATTGAGCGCAAACGCCTGCATGGCATGGCAAACCGTGCTTACATGCCTAGTGATACAACTACAAAATGCATGCATATATATTGGACACCAGAGAGCGCATGGCTCACCTTTCAATGTCAGCAGCATGGAGCGTGAAGGCCTGCATGGCAAAGCATACCTGCATATACTGATGTACATATCTACTAATGTGAAAAAATATTTCATACATACACGGCAACCAGAGTGCATGTAGCATGGCGTACCCTTCAATGTCGGCAGCGTCCCACGCGAAGGCCTGCATGGCAAATCATACCTACATATACATGTGTAAATATCTACTGATACAAAAACACATTTCATACAGACATGGCAACCAAAGCGCATGTGTCGTGGCTCACCCTTCAATGTCAGCAGCATTGAGGGCGAAGGCCTGCATGGCAAACCGCAGGGGGTCTTCGGCGTCCTTGTGACGCTTGTCTTCCATCTCTTTCGCCTGCGCCAGCTTGCCCTCGAGCTGCTGCAGCTTGGCCAGCAGCCGAGCATCGCCGGGCATTGCTGATAGCATACGCCTTGCCTGTAAACGCACGAAGATTTACATGGACATCGGCGGCGTGAGAGTTGGTTATGATACATCAAGGTTGCGACATCTGATGAAAAACACAGATTCATTGCTGTGGCGCCCGGCACCGCTGACAGCATACGCCTCGCCTGGCCGTGAGAATATTGTGCACGATGTGGGAGTCGGTGTTCGCAAAATCAATTTGTGGTGGGGTAATGACATGTGATCAAACAGACTTTATCGGTCACTGTAGCAGCTATGTAACACTGGGCATCGCTGATCGCATAGAAGTACGCCTTGCCGAGCGGCGACAGTTTTGAATATTGTACATGCTAGCACGCGCCTTGCCTAGCAGCCAAGTACCAAATCATTGTGTGCACAGCGCGAGAGCTAGGGTTGGTCGCTTTGTGTGAGAGTTGTGAGGGGGCGGGGAAACAGAAGGCGTAACTGACGTAACCGCCTGACGGTTGCGCACAACCAGGCACCGCTGACAGCGTGAGTCTGACCTAGTAGAGTGAGCATTGATATATATGAAGTATACAGAATTGACGGGGGGGGGGGAGGGGGGGGGGGGGGGGGGGGTGCGCCCATGGCACATCAACTGCAAGTATGCAGTTGGACTCAACGAAAGATTTGACGCAGACGCACGTCTGCAATCTCATGCGCACATGATCCATAGGGAGAAGGTTAACGTCGCAGACCTTTAATTTGAAGAATGCAGCTTTGAATTGAATCAACTTCAATATTCACTGATGCTGTTTCACCTCCCCGATGTCGTGTTGAAGTTGGTTGACCGGGGGGATAACTTGTGCGCCACGGCCGCCAAGTTACAGCACTTCAGCTTGAAGTATTCAGTTCAAGGCTGAAGCAGTCAGTTCAAACTCACCTCTCCGATCTCATGTTGAACGTGGTTGACGGGGGGAATAACTTGCGCGCCGCGGCCACCGAAGAAGATCCACAGTGTTGCAATTTAAAGTATTTTATTGAAAAGTTGAAGTATTCAATGATCTCCGATCAGTGTTGCAATATGAGATATTTTATTTAAGAGTTGAAGTCATCAATGAACTCACCTCTCCGATCTCGTGTTGAACGTGGTTGACAGGTGGGATGACTTGCGCGCCACGGCCGCCGAAGCGGATCCACAGCGTTGCGTCTGCCAGGCCAAATTCGGACAGGTTGCCGGGTATCTTGCGGCACCCTGACGCCTTCTGCTGCGCTTCGTCCTGAGAGGAGAGCACAAATTGGCAGCGATGTGAATTTCTGCGCGAGTCAATGTTGCACATGATTAGTGTCCTGACCCTACCCTAAACCCAACCAGATACCTAACCCGAACCTACTAGTAGACTGGTACTAACCCTAACCCTAGCGCTTTCTGTTGCGAGTCGACCTGCAGGAACAGCGCAGGCCTGGAGAAGCAACGATGTCACACCCTGTGGTGAACTTGGTGGCCGCAAACAGTGCTGAATCTTAGGGTTAGGTTTAGGGTTAGGGTTAGGGTCAGGGCAGCGCAGGAACGGCAATGATGTCAAACTCTGTGCCAACAGGCAACTTGGACTTCTGGGTAGCCTTGAAGCGTGCCAAGTGCAAGTGCGCAGAAGCACATTTTGCGACAGCCCAACAACCTTCATCTGGGTGACTTAAATACACTACGCAGGTGCAGGACAAAGGTAAATCGGTCACAACACACGTGTATTGGGCACCCAAACAGCTGGGGTGCCAAATCTTCTTCCACCGGTGGCAAACTTCAAGAACTTAAATGAAAAATGAAAAACGAATCAAAAAGATCGTTGAGCTCCTAGCTATAATATTCTCAATACCCCAACTTTGTGCTCCTCGCAAATTACCAGAACCAGGCTACTGCTGATGACGCGCCTCACTGCAGTGCGGATCTGGCACTTGAAGTTTGTTGTTGCAATAAGCTGTGGCACCCATGATGCCACTGCTCTGGTGGCCATCCTATATGCAAACCACCACACATTGTCCACTGCCTCCAGGTTGCACATCAAGTACTTTGAGCAATGATCAGCTGACATCCAAAAACTGCCAGTGCCAATCTGGCGCTTTGGATTAGCACCCCCCCTTGAGTACCCCGAGATGTTTCACAAGCATACGCTTCAGGAAACGGACATGTCAGTGAGCATTTGCCATTTCAAATCAGGAAACTTGCGGTCATCCATACATACCTTATCGTCATAGGCGACTTCAAGACCTTCAATGCCGCTGCTCTGGCCATCCCGCTTGCCCCAAATAACCAGAGTCGGCCCGCCGCCACCGGTCTTGGCACCAAGTGCGGGATGCGCGAACCTGTCGTATCCCTCTTTTCGCAAGTCCTGTCGCAGCAGAAAGTGTAACTGGTGACACTCAAGCACGCAGAGACTGTGTGATACAGGCAGACGATTGGTCCTTACACAAAATGAAGTTAGCAGGTGCGCATTGAAATGGCCGTTCGACGCAAGCCTCAGATGTCTAGCTCTGCACCAACACCCCGTCCGAGCTGTGATGCCTAGCACGGGGCGCAAGTGCCGCTGTGACTTGATGTTTTGCAGCTGTTGCTGTGAACCTCAATCAATGACGCCGATGCACGCAGCGCATCAGCTCTGAAAGCCAGCCTTTCGAGCAGCAACGTCAGGCAAGCACACTCCACGTAGGTGACAATAACTGATCAAATCCGTGCATGTCTGTGGCGTGTACTGGATTTCAAACGGCTGACTTGTACATACCTGGTGTTCACATTGTGCACCCACACTGTTACCACCCCAACCGCAACCCTACTGGAGCTCTAACTTCAATGCCAGTCCTGTCCCGTACCTTGTACAGCTTGTGCCCGGGGTCGAAATGCGCCAGCTGCAGCTGCGCCCAGATATTTGTCAGGGTCAACGGTTCTCATCGGGCCTGGGACTGACATGTACCTGCCAGTGGTGTTAACATACAACTTCTATATGCACCCGAATTGTTACCAGACGAGCCCTACTTGAGCTCTGACTTCAATATCGGCCCTGTCCCATACCTTATACAGCTTGTGGCCAGGATCAAAGTGCGCCAGTTGCAGCTGTGTCAGAAACTCGTCAGGGTCGATGGTCCTCTTCTGCCAGATATCTACGGCCTCCGAGCGGCCGACACCGCGCGCGAGTTTCTCAAAGTGCGGGAAGCCCGCGTTTTTGAGGCGCATCTGCTCCTCGTAATTGCGCCCTGTCTCCTCGTTGCCAATCGTGAACCTGCGCAGCATAATATTGCAATGTCGCGGTTATAAAGAGGTGCTGCAGTGTGAGGATTTGTGGGCCACCGACGAAAAGCTATGTGCATTCTGTGCTTCCTATTTTTTTCAACAATGGGCATGATGACATTATCAGGCACATGCAGAATCAACATGAGCTTTTAACAGTCAACCTACAGTGGTCATCATAGTATTTTGAGCACGCTTGTATTTGCGCCCCGTCTCCTTGTTGCCAATGGTGAACCTGCGCAGCGCAATGTAACAGAAACTGAGTGCTACACATTTGAAGCTGATGTTCTACAACCTCAGAGAGTTTTGTGCTGTCACAGTGGGCGTCATGTATTTGCATACTCAGTGTGATACTTGTTCAGAATAAAGTGTTCGCTATAACTGCCTTGTCGCATGCCAATGGTGAACGTGCGCAGCGCAGAGTGGCGGTTACACAGAGGTGTACAGGGTCAGAATTTGTGGGCCGCCAATGAACACATTTGAACGCTCTCAAGCGGCCGCCTCCCCCCCCCCTCCCCCCCCCCCCCCCCCCCCCCCCCCCCCACGCACACACCACTCTCACCCTGTTGCTATACATCATATGCCACGGATTTTGTGCTTCGTGGTTTTTGCAAGGCATGATGCATGTTTCAGGTACGTACAGAATCAGCAGGAGCGTGCAGTCAGCATGCAAGTGTCATTTTATGGTTGCACAATATCACGAGCACGCTCGTAGCTGCGCCCTGTTTCCTCGTTGCCGACGGCGAACCTGCAATGTGACAATTACAATGCGACAGTCATTATGGGTGCAGGCGTGAAGTTGCGAGCGTGTGTTACAACCTCAGAGTTTTTGTCACAGAGGGCGTAATGTATCTGCGGACTCAGTGTGGGACTTGTTGAGAATGAAGTGTTTAACAGAGGTGCATCGTTGCCGATGGTGAGCCTGCGCAGCGCGCAATGTGGCAGTTACACAGAAGTGCACAGAATCAGGATCTGTGGACTGCCGATGAAACGAGTAAATGCATTTCGTGCTTCGTGTTTTGAAGCGATCGTTGACTTGATGTACTTCACTGTTGAGTTCAGAATGTGCAGTGCAGTCTCGCACCTTCGCAGTACGGGGGCAGGTTCTGGTGTGACACAACAAGAAGTACGTCATTTGTGCCTGAAGCGGTAGCCCTCGCCTCAGAGTTGCCGCAGGCATTCTCTGTGGGCTGCGTTTGTGAAACATAACGAGCTGTGCAGTGCTCTTCCGATGAACAGCGCATTCCTTTCGGGTTGAGGGTAGGTTTAGGGTCAGTAACAGTAATCCTAGGTACTTTGTCCTGCCCCAAAGAATGTGTAGGTGTAGTGCAGTTGGTGTCAGAGCCGTTGGAATATTGTGCACCTCAAGATCTTGCGCGCATTATGGCCTTAGTTACATCATGATGACATGATTCAACCCGCTTGGGTTTAGTTGGTGAGTACATATCATGTCATTGAGCTCGCCGGAACTGCAAGCACTGACTGCAACATGGTGGTTGCAATACTAAAGCACATAAATGTAGACGACCGGTGACACGACTCTGTGAGAGCACAATCGCAGTAGAGCTCTGGTGCAGCCCAAGATTTTGCCTGCAACGTGGCAGCATTCGCACACCCCATGTCTCCGTATCAAGCTTTGATTAGCACAAACACGAATCGGCATTCACTGCAAGTGAAGGCAGACATTGCAGCATCACGGTGGTGCTATCAAAGCCCAACCCTAACCCTAACCCTAGCCCTAACCATAACCCTAAGGAAAATCACCCAAATAACCACGCACGAGCAAGCCAAACCACAGTACGTGTACATGCTGTTTGCACTGCAAAGGCATCTATTTTACAATTTGCAGTTGAAGTTATCATGGAGAGTCACACTCACATGATTGCTGACACGCCCTCCACCTTCCCGAGCCGTATCTTGTGCTTTTCGCGTATGGCCGCCTCCATGGCCGCCTCCTCGGTTTGAAATTGCAAACTGAAGGGCGCCACCGGCTGTGTGAGGTGGGATACCGCGTTTGCTGCCTGCAGAGGACAAACAGGGGGCACTAATAATGATGAATGGCCACAGCTCAAACGGTGGACCGCATGCAAACCTGCATTCGTTGCCTGCAGCCAACAACCGGGGTGGGGGGGAGGGGCTGGACGTGATGAAAAGTTAAGTCGCAGTGGAGACGATGCAACAGACACGGATGAAAAATCTAAACTCCGCATTTGCTGCCGGCGAGACGCTGAGGGGCAGTCATGAGCAAATGATCCTGAGAGCAGGCGGACAAACGCTGACGAAAGGGTGCTGCCGATAGCGTGAAACACGGCACTTGCTGTCTGCGAAAGAGGGAACACTTGAGATGCCGGCTGCTATCTGTGTCAGGTGTTACAGAAACAGTGGCATGGGTTGCGGCACTGCAACTGCACAGTGGGCACCACGGTGTTTGCTGTTCCATGAGGTGGCACTTGGCACCTGTGCTGATGGAAACCAATAGACGCTGCTGAGGTAGTAGGGCGCTGCGCAGACTAGGCTGCTGCATAGGAATTAAACCTTCGGAACACACGGGTTCCTGGCCTCCCTTGCAGCCTGCACAACCCCACATCCATAAGTGCTGATAGAAGCAAGATGTGTGGGTGCTGGGATAAAGCAATTGGGGTAGTTTGAGGTAAAAAATTACAGGTGTCCGTCCAAGACAATTGACGTTCTGAAGTAGCAGGATTCAATCAAAATACCTGAGCGCGCTGTCCTGAAGCTAGGTCGTGATTAGGGGGTAGGCGTAGGTTTTAGCAGTTGGCTGAGCAAGCAGCCATCTGCTGCTACATGAAAGAGCACCTTAGACGCGCCTGCATTGAGATGTCCTAGATGATTTACAGTACACTGTCTGTTACATGAGAGAGCACCTTAGATGCGCCTGCATCAATATGGCCAAGATAAGTCACAATGAATTTTTAAAATAAAAAAACATGCTCAGAATCACCAGTCGCACAAGGCTATGAGCAGGCTGTCTAGACAACTGCTCATTAACTTCTTGTGATGTCCCTGCTGACAGCATGTGAAGCAAAAGAGACAAGTGATGGTAGGAATTGAATGTGGGGCTGAGGGTTAGGGTTAGGGTTTGGGGTTAGGAAAAAAGTGTTTAGGGTTAGGTAAACTTAACCCTAAACTTTAGGGTTAGGTAAAACTAACCCCCTAAACCCTAACCCTAACCCTAACCTAACCCTAACCCTAACCCTAAGCCGTACTGCAAAGCCGATGCCGTTTACACTGCAGATATTGCAGTCCTTTGCGCTGTATAAGTCCCACGTTATGCCTGGCTATCGCAGCATGGCTCCGATGTGCCAGCTTAGGGTTAGGAACCCCAACCCAAGCCTGGCCCTCACCCTGGCCCTCGGTGTGTGCTGCTTGAATCAATGTACATTCCAGACCTTCCAGGCTGTGTGCCAGTATTTGAATGTCAACACTGCAAATTTAGTTACATCAGGTTTCGCATCAATGTAATCTCCAAACTCGTACGACCTATACCATTGGTGTCCAACAATTCTTTGAAATTAGTTTAAAACTATTACTTCTAAGTCCCACGATCTTATTAGCCTAATTGCTGCTGGTTTTTTTTTTACTTGCCTTGGGCAGCAGGTCGTGGTGACGCTCCTCTTCCGCTGCAATTCTTGTGTGGCGGTATTCAGATGTCAACACTTAGGTTTACTTGAATTTACCTTGTGCAGCCCACTTCTCACAGTCAAAACATACAGGTACTCAAATGCCAAGTCCACTTCAACTTGCCTTGTGCAGCAGGCCGTGGTGACGCTCCTCTTCTGCATCGTACAGGCCTGCAATACCGAGCTCCGCGGCCTGCTGGTTTGCGAGCTCCTGTAAATGTTGCAGTCAACAGGGGTCAAGGTAAGGATTAGTAGCAGCCGCGCAACGCTTGAGGGTGCTACTTAATGTATGCAACTTCAGGTTCTGAGAACCACTGGGCACAGCAAGGAGGGCCGCCATTGCATGGATACAAAGAATGAGAATCAGCCGCACTACGCCTGAATGCGCTAGTTCAAGTACATGATTTCAAGATCTGGAAATCACTGGGGGCAGAGCAAGGAGATCGGCCATTGCATGATACGTGCTACTTGTATGAGCCTTCAAGCTCTGAGGACCAGCAAGGAGAGTCACCATGATCGCGGATGCATCCCTCCACTCCCAAGCAAACATGACCCTTGAATCTTTTGCAGCTAGACCACATGACACTTGGGTGGGCCTACCAGAATTGGGATTGCTAGGGTTAGGATTAAACTAGAAGTAGTCAGGAAACCGCACGCGCTTGCACAGTCAGCGGCACAATCACTCAACTCAAAGGCAGAATGCAACGCAAACACACTGCTCCACTGACCTTTGCCTTGGCCCGTGCTTCGGCGGCTGCGGCCGCTTGCGCTGCGGCCTTATCCTCTGCTGCCTGGCGCTGAGCCTCCTCCTGCAGTAAGCACATACAGTTACATGGCACGCACTACTAAGTCGAATATTTGAAGTACCTGAAGTAGTTCTTTTATATTAGGTAATGTTGAAATTACTTTTGTGAGCCCCAAGCAAAAGTCAGACTGGCTCACAGGAGTAAATTACCGAGTCAAAATTTACTGGAGGAGGTTGTTTGCATTCAGTACTTTAAATGTGTGAGTGACTGCAGCAGCTCTTCAGTACGCTTGGCCTCTGTGGCACCTAGTACTTCAATCCTGACTCAGTTAAAGTTCATCTCCGCAGGTGGAGTTTATCTTGCACCTCTTTAGCGCGTTTGGCCTCCTGCTTGTGCTGGCGTATCCTCATTTATAGATGAACGAATTTTTAAAAATTACTGTTGTGAGCCCTAAGCAAAAGTCAGCATGGCTCACAGGTACAGATTAAAAGGTTCAAACTTACTGCAGGTTGTTTGCATTTAGTTCTTGAAATATGCGAGTGACTGCAGCACCTCTTTAGCGCGCTTGGCCTCTGTGCGCCTAATGCTCTAATGCTCTGATTCAGTTGAAGCTCATCTCCTCAGCTTAAGTTTATTTGCACCTCTTTAGCGCGTTTGGCCTCCTGCTTGTGCTGGCGTATCCTCATCTGGAGGCTGGCCACGCCGTCGCCGCCCTCCTCCGCTTCCTTGCTCAGCTCCAGTTGAAGCTGCAGCATCGCCTGCGCGCAGCACCACAGCAGCAGACGCTGAGGCATGAAGAGCATAACGAGCACCGTAATTCTGAAGCACGAAGGGCATAGCAAGCACGGTAAACCTACTGTAGTCTCACATACTAATCCTGTGTTGAGCTCAGCGATGCCGCACTCTCAAAGCCTTTATGCTTTGCTCTAGCTCCAATTGAAGTCAATGTTGAAGTTGCACGATCACCTGCGACGTAGCAGAAACGCAAGCATGAAGGGCGTGTCAACAACCCTAGCCCTAGTATCAGAACCTGACACTATGTTGCACTGATGCCGACTCTCATGGCCTTTGCTGAGCTCCATTTAAAGTTGAAGTTGCAGCATCATGCAGTTGTATCATTACAGCCGAGGGGCACTCAAGGGCTCATACGTGCTGTAAGGTCTGATGGCACACTCCCAAAGACAGTAGACTTCTCTGGCTGCATCAGCGGTGAACTCCATCAATCGAGTACCATGCAAGTCTTCAAAATTGTTTGATGACACGTCAGTGAGTACAAGTCCCATATTCAGATAGCTTTGTCTGTGTATGCTTGATATACCCCAGCAGGGAAAGCTTGCATGAGCTCAATGGGAGCATACTGTGGTACATGTTGTATATGACATGGTGCAAAATAGGATTGCCGCCCCTCAAGCGAAGTACAAGTCAATGGGTACAAGTCATTGAGTAAGTACCATGTGAGCCTCAGGCGAATCCGGTCCGCCTGCAAGGGCGCTCATGGCCTGTCCCGAGTCCTCAATCTTGCGCTCGAGTTCGCTCAACTTGGCTCTTCGCTCCACCTCCATCGCCTGCACAACCGACATGAAAGACCATGGCGAAAAGCAGCTGTGGCTGAGTTTTGATGAACATGCAATACAAAATACCAGATTACCAAACGGATCGGCAAAGCTCCTTGGAAGCATCCAGCCCTGAGCCAAGCCTTCACTCTGAAACCAAACTTGATGCACACCTTCGGAGCTGCGTCGTCACCGCCGGTATCAGCCGCTGCGTCCTCCGCGTAGCAGCGCCGTCAAGCCTACCCTAACAGTAACCGTACCTGCAACTCCGACCTTAGTCCTAGCCCTAGCCCTCCACCTTAGAAGCTGCGCCGTCACCGCCTGCATCAGCCGCTGCATCCTCCGCATCCGAGCCGCTACCGCTGCCGCCGCCGCCGCCGCGCAGTATATGAGCCTCAGACGGATCAGCAGAGCACCTTGGGATTATGTAATCCTATAGAAAACGTGCACCCGAACTGTAACACCAACGCCCACCTTTGAAGCAGCATCATCAGCGCCGGCATCCGCCGCTGCGTCCTCCGCTTCTGCGCCGCCGCCGCGCAGCAATCCACCAGAGCGCAGCAGCCCCGCCAAGCCCTTGCGGGAGCGTGCCGCCTCCTCGCGTGCGCGCTTACCGCTCAGGACATCGTGCTCTTCGCGGAGGTGTGCCACACGTGTGCGCAGCCGTGCCACGGCCGCTGCAACTTCCTGCAAACAAGCGGCATGCAGGGGGTGTGTGTGTGGGGGAGGGGCGGGGAGGGGGAAGATGAATTTCAATTTTTCATTTCAACTTCAATGCATATGGTCTTGATGCTGAGGGACGTTGTGCTCGTCGCGGAGGCTTGCCACGCGTGTGCGGAGCCGTGCCACAGCTGCTGCAACTTCCTGCGAACAAGGGGCACGGGGGGGGGGGGGGGGGGGGGATGGACTTCAACATTTGATTTGACTTGAAATGCATTGGTCATGACTCATGTTGCTCAGGACGTCGTGCTCATCGCGGAGCCGTGCCACACGCATGCGGAGGCATGCCACGGCTGCTGCGACTTCCTACATGAGGGGCACGCAGGAGGGGGGGGGGCATGCACTTCAACTTTTTATTTTGACTTGAAATGCATAGGTCATTTTACTGAGGACGTCGTGCTTGTTGCAGACGCGTGCCGCGCGCGCGCGGAGGCATGCCACGGCCGCTGCAACCTCCTGCTCACAAGGGATTGGGGGGGGGGGAAGGGGGGGCGGGGGGGGCATGAACCTCAACTTATCATCTCAACGTTGAAATGCATCTGGTCATGTTGCTGGGAATGTCGTGCTCATCGCGGAGCCGTGCCACGCGCGCGCTGAGCTGTGCCACTGCTGCTGCCAGTTCCTGCACACAAGCGGGCGCACCGTCTCGGGGGCCTCGTCCATCTGGATCTGAGCAAACACGATGCGCGCGACACTACACCACACTTGCGGTACTTCCACAGTGAGGCACAAAATGTTGAACTGACCTCGGTTGTAAAGCGCTCCTGCATAGCGGTGGGCACGATGTCGGGGACCTCATCCATCTGAGCGCACGCCACGTTACAGTACACTTGCAGTACGTTCAAGCCCAAGGCAGTGCTTGGATGCACTGACCTCCTGTGTGAAGCGCTTCTGCGCCGCGGCGGACACGCCGTCTTGGGGCCTCGCGCATCTAGAAGTAAGCGATGGCGCGTGCCACACTACAGTACACTTACAGTGCTTCACTTGTGAGGCAAAAATTCTCGAGTGTCTGGAACTGACCTCCTGTGTGAAGCGCTTCTGTGTCGCGTCTGGCGCGCCGTCTTGGGCCTCGTCCATCTGGAACTGAGCGATGGCGCGCGCCATGCGCGCTTGGACGCGCTGTTCCTCCTGCGATCACCACATGATGACACAAAGTTTGCAAATACACACAAAAGAGAGACAGACGGAGTAGACGTAGATTGAGACAAAAGGTGGGGTTCACTGCAAGCCTGCATGTGGGCTGAGCAACGGTGCGCGTGCATCGGTGATGCTGTTATTGCAGCTCCCTGCATCAGTACCATGACAGTGGAAATATGTCATTGGAGAGCACTCCTGCATCACCACATGACGCCACATAAATCTGCAAAACAGAAAGAAATCCGGGGTACATGTAGATTGAGAGCAGTTTCAGGGGTCACAGTAAGCCTCCATCTGGACTGAGCATTGAGTGTCCAATCAAAACCCAACTCTGCATCAGTACCATGACACCGGACAGTTTCCGTTGGAGAAGAAGGGGATGGAGGCATGTCAGAAGGAGAGCTGTTGGTTACAGTGAACGTCCTTGTGGCATTCCTGCATTCACACCATATGACGCCGCAAATTTAGCAAAAAACAAAAGAAAGACGGAGTGGATGTAGATTGAGAGAGGCCTTGGGGGTCACGGCAAGCCTCCATGCGGACTGAGCAACGGTGCGCAGGCATTGTGACTACTTTGCTTGCAGCTGATAACAGTAGACCAAGCTGCTCCTGGAAGAGGTCGTGCTCCCAACCCTAAGTGCCATTAAAAGCGTTCAAACTCTCTGCTACTCCTGCAGTCATCGCATGGTACCAGAGTGTTGTCATCAGAGAGGGATGGAGTACAGGCATGTTAAAAGCAGATCTGTAGGTCACAGTTTGTATAATCGGAATTCAACAACATGTGCTGCTCCTCCTGATACCATCAGGTGAGACCGTGTCGTCCATCGGAGGACACCGGGGGTAGAGATCAACAGCAGGCGTGATGGGAAAGTTGAAGTAACAAGGATTGTGCTTCTTTACCGGTGGGTGCTTTCTGCCCACAACATCTGCAAGGTCCGATAACAGTTCACCCTGATCCTAACCCTAACCCTAACCCTTACTCTACCCCTAATCCTTACTTGTAAACCTAACCATATTCTTACGTGCCTGTGCACTTAATGTAATTGACCTACTTACACATGGATGAGGGTTAGGGATAGATACGTTTAGGTTAGGGTAAGGGTGACGCCACACATACATACATGCATACATTCCACGCCGAATGATCGCCTCTATCTCCTCTGCGAGGGCCTTTTCTGCTGCCTGCAACGCATGCTGAATACTGCTGCTTACAAATCCAGCACTGTGTATCAGCGTTGCATGCACAGGCTGCTTACAAATCCAGAACTGTGATACACATTTACTTTGGCATTTACACACATGCTTGTCGGCAACAACTTGCCTCAATTTCCTCGGCAAAAGCCCTCTCCTGCAAATTAAACATATACCTAGCCTACATATAAACAAATGTGAAATACATGTGCTTTGAAGTTTGTGTACTTCGATGTTTGTGTATATGTTGTCTGTCAACAACTGTGAAGTACTTGTAGTTTTGAAGTTCGTGTAATTTCAATTCACACACATGCTTGTCGGTAAATATGCTTGTCGGCAGGTTCTTGCCTCAATTTCCCCAGTGAGGCCGTTCTCCTGCACATGACACATATTCCTAGCTTTCATATGTATAATATTCATAAATGTACATAAATGTACATAAACAACTGTGAAGTACATGTACTTTGAAGTTTGTGTACTTCCATGTTGGCGCATACGAAGTATGCTTTTTTTCTTTCTATTTCGACAGCTTCTTGCCTCAATTTCCTCAGCAAGTGCCTTCTCTGCTGCCTCCAGTGTGTCCTGCTGCTTGGCTGCACCGGCCTCCCGCAGATCGCACATCCCCTGCTGCACGTCCAGCGCCTGAGGAGGCAGGTAGGGATGTATCATGCTTAAAACAATGTAATGTGTACGTACAGTGGTTTGAAACAACGCTATGTATGTATATGTTGTCATGTGCACGTCCAGCGGCCGTATGTGCATGCACGCTGTATCAGTATGTGTATATACACAATGTGTCAATATGTACGTGTGCCGGCCTCCCGCAGACCGCACATCCCCTGCTGCACGTCCAGCTTTTGAGGGGGCAGTTTGCATGTAGTCTATAATTGAAGTACGATGTTCAGTTTCTACATGTGTGTTGTGATAGCATGACCCATACCCCGCCTTCCATAGATTGCACATCCCCTACTGCACTGCCAGCGTCTGTGGGGGCAGTACATATGTACACGTTGGATCAGTGCAGATGTATATATTGTGTCCGTCTGTGCACATTCAGTGTCTGAGAAGGCGGCATGCATGGTAATCCATGTATCAGAACGTACGCATGTATTGCGTCAGTGTTAACACATGCCCGTGCGCGTGGGTCATGCATTCTCTGCTCCAGTATATATGTACTTCGAAGTATGAAAGCACAATACACCATCAATTTATATGATGTGTCAGCATGTGAATGTGCCTGCCTCCCATAGGTCGTGCAACCCTGCTGCACGTCCAGTGGCTGAAGAGGCGCTATGCCTGTATACACTGTACCAGCATGCTTCAGAGACACTTCCCAGGTATCCAAAGGCTTTCAAGCGCAGGGTGTATATTCATAACACTCAATGCGCATGTCGCGCCATTGATAGGCATGGACTTTCACACTCACAACAGCATACGCTGAGGCTGCCTACTTTAATGTATACAGGTCGTAGTAACAGAGTAGTGATGAACTCCAAGTGTACACATGCTGCGGCGGATCATAAATTGCTCAATACTGAATGCGCAGCTGGGTGTGCAGCTGTAACTTGTAAAGGCTTCAGTTGGGGTCCACAGTCTACCAGTCTGCATGGTACCTCTGAGAAACTGCATGTGCACAGTACGTTCACCCCAGGTTTACGGGAGGCACCCTGCTTCTCTTGAGGCCTTGATACTCTCTGCAATTCCATGTGTACTTGCTGCCACATGGTCTTACCCCGACACAGGTACAGCTCTTGCATGTCTAATCAAACCATGGTACCACTACCAGGACAACTGCAAGGACTAGTTTGAAATCAACGTGAAATGTGAGCACAGCGGTGGACTCTTACCGATTGCAGCTTGGCAGCCGCCTGCGTCGCGGCCTTCACTTCATCATCGGTGGAGTCGTTTTTGCCCTCAGCAGCACCGCTCAGCACGGCCTGAGCATCTGACAGCTCCTGCTGCATCGCCGCCAGTGCCTTCCGCGCAGCAGACAGCTGCGCACAAAAGTTGTTGCGCAATGCTTGTTAAGCAACGTAATCAGTATATTTCGAAGGTGACATATTCTTCGCGTCATGGCCTTCACTTTGTCGTCGGCGTCGTTGTTGCCCTCAGCTGCAGCACCGCTCAGCACGGCCTGAGCATTTGACAGCTCCTGCTGCATCGCCGCCAGTGCCTTCCGAGCCGCAGGCAGCTGCACAAAATTCAATCCCGATTTTATTTCAGGTGGCGGAATCAGCATATGATCGAGTCAAGAATACCATGATGCGATTGCCATGCACGACCCTGGCCTTTGAATTGCGCAAACAGCTGCGCACAAAGTTAGTCGCGCAATGCTTGTTGAGTGCCGTAATCAGCGTACTCTCATTATCAAGCATCCCATGTTTGAGGTTGCCATACAAGCCTTCATTGATGCACTTTACGAATGACTGAGTGTCCCAGGGTGTGATTGTCAGACAAGGCCCTGCCCTTGTACATACTCGATCACGATGCACGCACTGAAGCTCAGGGTGAGGGCGAGGGATAATGCTAGGCCTAGACTTGTTGCGCAAAGTTTGTTGAGTGTCATAATCAGTGTACTTCTATGATCAAGCATGCCATGTTGAGGTTGCCATAGAAGTCTTCGTCAATGTACTCAACGCGAGTTCAAGCATCCTACATAGAGATTGCCAGACAAGTCCGTAGCCATTCAAATGCGCAAATGAAATGCGCTCTTGGGTTCGTGTGAGGGTGAGGGGTCAAGTCTAGGGTTGAGGCAAGAGTGAGGGCTAGGGCAAAACCCCAGAGTAAGGGTGATATTGCAAGTGCCAAACATGATGGCTGTGCCTCTACTTCAAGTTTCGTCGGTATACATACACGAATATTGAATGCCACTGAAAAAGTAACCATTGAAACAGCGTGAACAGGGTCTATGACGGGCACTTGAAGTTTGTCCGCACACTGAGTGAGCTGAGCATGAGGTCTACATTTTAGTTTGAAAATAACTAAGGTACTCTTGAAACTACATCACAGCACGCCGAGCAGCTTGAACTGGTTTTGAGATTTGTTTTACCTGATCCTGGCTGATCTGGTACAAGGCACGCAGCTTGTCCAGCTCTGCCAGCCGGCCAGCGCGCGCAACCTGATAACGAGCACCCATTGACAAGCAGGCGCGAATCAACATGCCACACCATTGGTGACAATGAGTCCATGGACACAGATTTCTTGAGACAAAGGGGGGTGGGGTGCCCGTGCACATTCCAAACGCCATTGGGAAAGAGTAGTGAAGCAGAAAAGTATACCCACACAAAGTAGGTTTAGGATTTGGGTTTGGATTGCTTGCAAGGGCTATAATTGGGGTAAGGGTTGGGTTATGATGTCTGCATCACTGCTAGGGTTAGGATTGAAGCTAGAATTGGCACGTCACCTTGACTGCCGCTGCCTGTCCAGCCTGCAGTGCCAGCCACGACCACTTTCTGTATCACCCCGTCCACCAATATTTGCATCAGTGCCAGGGTCAGGGTTAGGCCTTGCGCGTCAGCTGCTGCGTGCCTGGAGTCATTGGCCTGTGCCAGTCAATACGTTGAAGGTAGAAAAGTACTAGAGTTGAAGTTGGCACGTCATCTTGGCTGCCGCTGCCTGCTCTTCCTTGCCTCACCTACCACCTACGCAGGGCTTTGCTGCAGCTGTCTGCCTAGGTGCCAGCCTGTGCCACCAAGTTGAGATTGAAGTAGTACTAGGGTTCGGGTTAGGCACATCACCTTCGCAGCTGCTGCCTGCTCCGCTGCAGCGCCAGCCACGGCTGGCTCCTGTACACCCCCGTCCACCGATACTCGCATCAGTGGTAGGGTAGGGCTAGGCCGAATGCGTCAGCTGCTGCGTGCCATAATGCCTAGTCACCAATTTGACGTTGATGTTTATACTGGCATGCCACCTTCGCTGTCGCTGCCTGCTTCGCCTGCAGCACGAGCCACGGCTGGCTCCTGTACACGCCCTTCCATCAATATTTGTATCAGTGCTAGTGTTAGGGTTAGGCCTTACACATCAGCAGCTGCGTGCCCTCAGCCTGTGCCAGTCACCACGTTGAAGGAGAAAAAAAAGTACTCTCAAGTTGAAGTTGGCATGTTACCTTTGCCGCCGCTGCCTGCTCCGCCTGCAGCGCGAGCCACGGCTGGCTCCTGTACACCCCCGACCACTGCTCCCACGACAGGTGCGGCGGCAGCAGCTGCGGCTCGCGGATCTGCGCGCGGATGGCGTGCAGCTGCTCAGCAGTCGCATCGGGGGGCGCGCCCGCCCCCCTGAAGGCCACCTGCGCCTCCATTTCCGCGCTGTCAGTCTCCAGCTGCATAAGGCGAGGGATTTGATTGGCTTCAGATTAAGTCATGTAGAAATCATGCAACTTCAACATGTGATTGCAACCTCACCAGTCGCATCGGGGGGCGCGCCCGCCCCCCTGAAGGCCACCTGCGCCTCCATTTCCGCGCTGTCGGTCTCCAGCTGCGCGAGGCGAGGGATTTGATTCAACTTCGAGTTATTCTCAAGTGATCATTGTGAAGCTTGTGAAAATAATCTCATTAATAATGTGCAGCTGCGCAGCAGTCGCATCGGGGGGGGGGCCTGCCCCCCTGAAGGCAACCTGCGCATCGATCCATTTCCGCGCTGTCAATCTCCAGCTGCGCGAGGCGAGGGGCGCGATTGACGTCAACTTGAGTTGATGCTACTTCTACTTCAACATGAGGTCGGTGTGCAGCTACCATCGGTAGCGTCGGGGGGTATGCCCGCCCCCCTAAGTGCCACCTGCGCCTCAATTTCCGCGCGCTGTCGGTCTCTAGCAGCGCGACGCGGGGGATACAATCAAGAGCGAGTTACTTTCCGTGATCATTATGAAACTCAAAAATATGGATGGTGTGCATTTGCTCAGCAGAAGCATCACGGGGCAATCCCGCCCCCCTGAAGGCCACCTGCGCTTCTATTCCCGCGCTCATGAGACATCGAGAGAGCATTCGCTACATTGCACCGGATCGTGGCATCCACAAACAAGCGCAACCGGGGTCACGAAGTCAGCTGCCGCTGTTGCTCCCGTTGTGAGCATCTTGAAGGAGTGATTGCAATGCATGCCTGCTTCTGACGAGGGCCACTGGATTGCGTACACCATGAGGACAGGGCAAAAGCGATAGGGCAAAAGCCAGAAATTGTAGCCATGCTCTCCAAAGTATTTTGGCAGGTTCGTACTTCAAGCGGGAACTTCAACATGAAGATAGGGCAGAAGCCAGACCGTGGCTATGTTCAAAAGTATGCCAGTCACCGAACTAGCCATTCTTAAGGTCCCACTCATTTGTCTGGTTTCTTATTAGAATTTGATTCAATTTTTTTCTAAAGGCTCGAACAGCCTAGGTCTTGTCCCAAAACGCGGGGGGGGGGGCGGGGGGGGGAGGCCATTTTTACGGGCGTGGAGCATCGGTCGGGTTTCCGCAACTACCCCTGATTGAGCGAACGAGGAAGCGTGAGCGTGAGGGTGGAGGGCGAGGCACACACGATGGGGCGCCTGCACAACGCAGCTGAGTCTGATGGGTCCTAAATTTGCTGATCGCCAATCACGGCTTACAGCGGGCCTGTTTTCAAGGCAGTACTGTGGTAGTTGTGGGGTGGATTTTGCTGACGCCACGTTGGTGACTCCCACCCTGTGTGCCTGTTCAGCCAGCGCTCGGCACCCTCCACGAGGGGCAGCCGCCACTGTGTCCCAGGGGCGGGGCAGGGCCCGCCCCACTTTCAACTTCAAGTCGTTTCATGCCATCCGAAGCGATGGAGGTGGTGCTGCCAGCGGCGACTGGCGACACGCCAGCTGGCCCAACTGGTCGCGCGGCCACCCCTCCTGCTGCTGCTGCCTCGTGGGCGGCCAAAGCCGCCAAAACTGCGACAACACCCCCGTCGCTTACAGCAAAGAGCAACCTGCTTCGGGAGGAGGCACGGCTGCTGCACGGCCACGATGGAGCCTACTTCACTCCCCGAGGCAGCTACACGCCAACCCCAGCCCCATCCGCCCTCACTCCAGGGCAGCTAGACCATCAGGCGAGCGAGATGTTCCACGCCGCTGAACAGGAGCAGTACTTCTTCGTGCCCCCCGCTGTCGCGGCGGTGGGGCGCCAGGGTGGAGCCGCTGCGGGCCGCCTCATGGCGATGGCGGCGCGCGTGCAGGGCCGTCCGACAGCGGAGGGACAGCCATTTGTGCCGCCGGCGGCGGCAGCCGGCACAGACCTAGTCTCGTTTACGGTGGATCCAGTCACCTGCTACACCCAGGAGCACGTGGCTGCCTTGCCGGCCAACGTCCGCGCACTGTTAGCAGAGCTCGCGCCGGCCCGTCAGCCTCACAAGCGCGAGCGCAGCACCCCTGCGGCGGCTGCACAGCGCCGCGCCCGACTCACGCGGGGGCGCCAGCAGCTGCTAGCGGCGGCGCTCACGCACATGCACGACGCGGCGAGGGCCGGCGCTGGAGACGCTGCCTCACTTGCGTCCCTATTCAAGGGTGCAGAGACGCTGGGGCCTCTGTCGCCTCGCGATGACTTCCGCACGCTATGCTTGCGGGCGCCGGCCGCGCTCGTTGACGCGGCGCTCGGAACGGTCGGCGACTCCGCTGACTTCAGCTTCAGCGGCTTCCGCCTGCGCATCACCCGCGCTGGTGACATGAGCGCCCCGGTCACGGTCACCGTGCGCGGCGCGCCAGCGGCGTGGTCTGCAGCGCAGCTTGCAATGCTGCTTGCGCCTGCACTCCCAGCTCCTGGCATGCCCATCGCGCCGGTGCGCTTGCGGGCGGGCGGCGGCGGCACTTCCGCCGCCTTTCTGCTGCTGGCCAGCGCTCTGAAGACCTGCGGCGTAGGCTTTAGCGGTGCGGCCTCATCCGCGGCGCCGGCGTCGGCGGCATCGCCAGGCGCCGCGGGTGTTTGGGAGCTAACAGTGGTCCGCGGCGTTGCGCGGCGACTCGCGCACTCGGTCCTATGCGCGGTGGACGGCACGGAAGTAGCGCTGCGGCTGCTGGGCCCTGACAATCTGACAGCGTGCCCGTCCTGCCTGCGACGGCACTTCACGCGCCCGGGTCAGCAGTGCCGGGCAACGCGCTGCGCGCACACCACGCTCCCCGCGGCCTGCACCACGCCAGCCGCCGCCACTGGCACAGCCGCCGGTGACCCTGCGGTAGCCACGGCTGCAGCCGCCGCGGCGGCAGCCGCCGCGACGCAGCGTGCGCCCACCGGCGCCGCCGCCTCGCACCCCCCAGCGCCGGCGGCGACCGGCGCCGCCGCGACGGACGCTGCCGCCGCCTCGACGCCCGCGCTGGCGAGCGCGTCGCCGGGCGCCTCGCCGCCGCCGCCGGCGGCCGACGCGGACCCTGCGCAGCTGGGCCAGGAGCAGCGCATTCAGCAGCTGCAGGGGGCCATCTTGGAGGGGAGGACCGCGCGGAAGGGTCTGCAGCAGCAGGTCAAGGCACTGACAAAGCTGTTGGCAGCCTCCGAGGCGGGAAAGCGGGCTGCTGAGGCCGATCGCGACCGGTCTCTGGCAGAGCAAGTTCGTGCGGAGCGGCTGGCGGTGCAGCAACGGAGCCTGCGCGAAGGAGAGCAGGTGCGCAACGCTGCGGCGACCGCTCGACTCGAGGCGCAGCTGACAGCGGAAGCGGCGCGCGCTGCGAGCGTGGCGGTGCCGGCGGCGGACGCCGCCGGCACGGTGGCCACCACGCCCGTGGCGGGAGCCCTTGAGGCTAGCTCTGCAGCGGCTGGCGCTGCGGCGGCGGTGGCGGCGGACGGGGCAACGGCGGCGGGCGCGGAGGCGGGCGCGCCGCCGCCCGCTGTAGGTGCTGCCAGCGCGGCAGCGGCAGCGGCCGCAAGCGCGGCAGCGGACCCCGCGGTGGCACTGGAGGCAGCGGCGGCGCCGCGGCAGCTGCCGCGCTCTTGCTCACGCGGGCGCTCGCGGTGTCGGCGCGCATCGTCGCCAGCGGCTCGGCACGGCAGCGGCTGCAGCGCCTCCCCCTCGCGCAGTAGGCAGCCCCCCATGCCTGCCAGTGACAGCAGCGCGCTTATGTCCGACAGTGGCACACCCCGCGCCAGCCGCAAGCGCACGGCTGCTGAGCGCACGCCGGGCTCGGCGGCGGAACCCCCCGCTGCACGCCCCGCGCGCGGGCTGCCCCAAGGTCAGTCCGCCGCCGACCGCTTCCTCTCCACCTCGACGGCCCAGCCGCCGGCACCGGAGGGAGGCGGCGGCGCCACGGGCCTGTAAGCCGCCGGTGCGGCGCTCCCCTCATCCATCGTAATGATGTCTGACTCTACTTCAGGGGGAGCCGCACCGGCGGCCATTGCGGCAGCTGCTGCTGCAGCAGCGGCTGCCGCGGCGGGCGTAGACCCTGCGCAGCCTGAGGCAGTGCAGGCGCCCGCTCAGCCTGCAACGGCTGCCATCTATCCGCGCTGCCCTTTACATGACACTGGCTGCCTCTTTCGGGTGCCAGTGCCCAAACCGCGCCTCCGCCGGAACGGGGAGGCGCACACGCTCACGGCGCAGACGTCGGCGTCGCTGGCGCTGGCGCGCCGCATCGCCACGACGCTGGCGGATCACCAGCGCCGCGAGCATCCGAATGTGCCTGCCGACTTTCTCGCGCGTATGCAGGCGATCGACGACGAGTGTTTGACTCTCCACCGAGCCGGCGCGGGCACCTACTACGCCGTGGAACCCGAGCTGCTACTCTGCGCATGCGCCTCGTGCGGCGAGCCCGGGTGCGTGCGCACGAAATTGCACCAGCGCGACAACCTCTACAAGTCCCGGGGGGCGGCCGCAACGCAGCGGCCACACGGGCCCCGCGTCGCGCCTCTGCCCCCCATCCTCCCCCTCTCTACAGCCAGCGGCGGCGCGCGCGGCCCCGGCGCCCGCGCAGCTGCCGCTGTGGCTGCGGCAGGGCCAACATGGCGCAGCGCGCTTCCGCTCTGGACGCTGGCGCCGCTCTCGCCCGCGCGCGCAGCGCTTGACGACCTCTCCTTTGACTATGTTCTGCAGCAGCAACTGGTGGTCGGCCGCCGCATTCGCCTGGAGCACCGCTCGGACTTCACAGCCGCCTTGACGGCCGCGCTGGCGGGCCTCCGGGAAGCGCAGACGGCGGTAGCGCAGGCACACGGGGTTGAGGCAGCGGCACAGGCGTCTGCCACAGCCGGTGCATGGTGCAAGCTGCTGCATCTGCTGCCGTGCCTGCTGCTTGTACCCGACGGCTCCCTGCCGCGGGCGCACCGTTTTGCGGCCTTTGTGGCAGGCGACCTGGACCTGCTCACGCGCACAACGCTGGCCTTCTGCCGCCGCGGCGCCGCCCGTGCGTGCGTGCGCCGCGCTAGATCTATGACGGAGGCGGCGGCGGCAGTGCGGGAGCGCGCGGCGGCGACGGCGCGGCAGCCGGGCGGCGTCGGGCGCGCCGCGCGGCTGCTGGCGGAGGGTGCTGACACATCTGCCCCCCGCGACTCCGCTACCTTGCATAAACTGCAGGCTAAACACCCAGCCGGCGACGCGTCTGCGAAGCTGGATGCCGCGGCAACGCGAGCGCGCAGCTCGGTGGCGGCGTCGGCGCTGGCAGCGGCAGCACCACTCAACGGCGCTTCGTTCACGGCGGACGGGCTGCGCGAGGCCATCCTCGCCGCCAACCCTGGCTCGGCCGCCGGTCCCTCTGGGCTGCGCAACTCCCACCTCCAGCAGTGCGTTCGGCACACGGCGCACGCGTTGGGGCGCACGGTTGACTGGCTCCTTGAGCTGCTGGCGTGGCTGGGTACCGCGGTGTACTCCACCCCCGCCGCGCTGCCCGCCCCCTTTTGGCGCCTTCACGCGGCCGCGCGCCTCAGCGCTGTGGGCGAGAAGGCGCGCCCCATCGCGTGCGGCGACACCATCCGCCGCCTGTTCGCCCGCACCTTTTGCACGGACACCCGGGACCGCGTCTCCGCGCTGCTGGAACCAATTGGCCAGTTTGGGGTCGGCGCGCGGGGGGGCGCAGAGAGGGTGGCGCTCATGGCGCAGCTCACGCATGAGTGCGGCGGCGTGCTCCTTGCCATTGACGGCAGTGATGCCTTCAACGCGCTGTCGCGCTCGGCAGTCCTCACCGCGGTGGCCGAGCATCTGCCTGACCTGTACGGCTACGTCGAGCACATCGACGGCCCCGGCCGGGCCCCTTGGCTACAATTTGGCCTAGATGGGCACGCCGACGCCGCCATCATCCTCTCCCAACAGGGCGTGCAGCAGGGCGACCCATTGGGGCCGCTGCTGTTCGCGCTGGCACTGCGCGGCACCATGGTGGCTGCCCGCGCCAAGTGCCCGCAGCTGGCGCTTCCGGGCTACCTCGATGACCTCACCATCATGACGCCCAGCTGTGACGCGTCAGTGCTCGGCCACGTCGGTCGCGCGTTCTGCTTCATACAACAGGCGCTGAGCGAGCTAAACATTCAGGTCAACGTCACGAAATGCGCGGCGCTGGTGCCGGCCTCAGGCGGCGCTCGCGAGCGCGCCGCTGCCATCTTCGCCGCCGCCAATGTCCCCGTACCAGTATGCGACGACGGCATCACGCTGATGGGGGTGGCGGTCGGCACCGAGGAGTTCGTGCGCGCACACGTAGCGGCGACCCTTCGTGCCCCCAGCACCGACCGCCTGGTGGCGGAGCTGGTGCAGATGGAGGATGTGCAGGCTGCCTTCTCCATTCTGCGTCTTGCCGTCCCCGCCCGCGCAGGGCATGTCGCGCGCAACACGGCGCCATCCCTCACGCACGAGGAGCTACAGCGCTTCGACGCCGTCACGCAAGCGGCCGTGGCCGCGCTGGCGCAGGAACCATCGGCGGGTCTTACGCCGCCGGCCCACGAGGGCGCGCCGCCGGCCCACGGGGGCGCGCCGGCGGCTGCTGACGATCGCCGCGGCCCGCCGGCGGTTGCGGCGACGGCGGCGCCGCCCTCTCCGTGGGCGGCGGCAGTGGCATGGGTACGCGGCGCCGACTGGGGTGGCGGGGCCCCAGTGACGCTACCAGCACACCAGCAGGTACGCGTGCATCTGCGGCTGGGGAGCGGTGGCTTTGGCGTGCTGGGCGCAGCGCCGCGTGCATGTGCCGCATTTGCTGCACGTACCCTCGAGTGCATGGGACCGGCACTGGCGGCGTTTCCAGCCGCGGCACGCAGCCGCGTCCTGCAGCCCGCCCGCTACGGCTTCACCTTCACGCAGATAGCTACCTGCCTGCAGCAGCTGCGCAGCGGCAGCGACGATGCTGCATCGGCCCTCGCACTGCTCCTGCCCTCGGTCTGGTACCAGGACTGGCGCCAGGACGACGGCGCGTGGGGGGCGCTGCGCGATCTGCTACAACGGGCAGGCGGAGCTGCGGGGCCGGGCATGCGGACTCGCGCCGGCGCGCACCGCGCTGCTGCGCCAGCGGTGGCGCGCGAGCCAGGCTCTGCCCAGGCCCCGCCGGCCGCCGTGCTGCCGCGGCGTCAAGCGGCGCTATCACGGGTGCTAGACGCAGCGCTCGCCGCCACGCAGCTGCGTCGGCTTGAAGCAGCAAATGCGTTGGAAGCAGTCGCGGCGTGGCGCAGCGGCGCCTCTAAGGGGGCCATGGGTTTCTTGGCGCAATTGCCGAGCACTGACCCAGCGGAGACCATGTCCCCGCCGTTTTCCGCGAGACGCTGCGGCGCCACCTGGGCGTGGAGCGCCCCGCCCCCGCTGCGGCGCGGTGCCCCAAGTGCCATAAACCAGTGGACTCGGGTGCCCACCTGCGCCGCTGCACACAAGGGCTTAACGTCACGCGACACAACTTGCTCGCAGACGCGCTCTTTCAGCTGCTCAAGCAGGTGGCCCACCTCCGCGGTCTCGACCGGGACACCCTTGCCCCCTTCCGCCGCTACGCGGCGCGCCACGGGTTCAACAAGTTCATGGACATCGTCTTTGGCAGCAACCAGATCTGCCTTCCAGTCCCTAAAGTGCAGCCGAGCGCCAACGCGGTAGCAGCAGGCCGGTGCACTAAACTGCGCGGCGGCTTTGAAGTAGCTTGTTGCATAGACGTCACCATACGTGACAGCTCATGCCCCTCCCGCCTCCGTCAGGCTCAGGGGGGCGCGCGCGATGTGCAGCGCGTGCTAGAATCGGCTTCGCAGGAAAAGATAGACACATACGTAGTCTCAGGGGCCCTGGACCCCACTACACACACCCTATTTTCCGCAGCCTTTGACCACTTCAGCGCTATGTCACGCGACACCCAAGCGCTGCTACACGCACTCGCCGAGCAGAGCTCGCAGGGCAGCTACAATCTCGCGCAGCGCGTTGCCTTCTGGCGCCGCCGCACCTCCCTCGCGCTACAGCGCGCGCTCACACATGTCGTGATCGACAACTGGAACGCAGTCATTGCCCCTGATGGCGACGTCAGCGCTTACCGCCGCATCGCACTGTTGCAAGTGCCGCGGCCCTCGCCGGCCAGCGCCGAACCGCCGGCCCCTCCGTAGATTTAGTTATTGCAAGCCCGATTTATCGTGCGCGCAGCCCATGCGGTCCAGGACATAATATACAACTTCAACGGCAAATTTCTCCACACACACACACGATGGAACAGATGGTAGAGCCTATTGGCAAGGCCAGGCGCACGGCGAGCAGTGCAGCGGATCATCCAGTGCTCACGCTGGGTTCGCACATCCTCGCCTTCCTGGCTCCCTCTATCATGGTCAGGAGCGCTTGCCGTGGCTTTCATGGCATCATTGAGCAAATTCACGAGGCTAAGAGGCGACACTTGACGGTGGCAGCGGAAGCTGTCGCTAGCGCCAGCCTGCTGCAATGGTCCGTAGAGGAAGGTTTGCAGCCCAAAGTAGCTCTCGCATCGTGCATACATAGCGGCGAGCTCAAAGGCCTGCGTCTGGTCTACAGCACATACGACATGCCTCTGACAAGGCATCACTCTTATGCAGCAGCTTGCGGAGGGCACCTCGAGGTAATGCAGTGGCTGCGGTGCCACGGTTGCCCATGGGACACTTTCACGTGCTCCAGTGCTGCGCGCTGCGGTCACCTGGAGCTCGTGCAGTGGGCGCGAGCCAATGGCTGCCCATGGAGCAAGCACGCCTGCTCCAGCGTTGCACTGCAGGGACATCTCGAGCTGCTGCAGTGGGCATACGCAAACGGGTGCCCAGGGAGCGACAGCATTTGCAGCGCTGCGGCAGCGGGCGGGCAGCTGCAAATCCTGCAGTGGGCACTTGCCAACGGGTGCCCATGGGACGAGGAGACTTGCTCTAGCGCTGCCTATCGCAAGAACCTCGAGGTGCTGCGGTGGCTGCGCGCCAATGGGTGCCCGTGGGACGAGGACACGTGCTGCGGTGCTGCCACTAGCGGGGACCTCGAGGTGCTGCAGTGGGCACGCGCAAACGGGTGCCCCTGGGACAGCCGCACCTGCAGCTGTGCTGCCCGCAGTGGGCACCTGGAGATGCTGCAGTGGGCCCGCGAACACGGATGTCCGTGGGACGAGGACACCTGCAGTCAGGCTGCGTATTGGGGGCACCTGGGGACACTGCAGTGGGCCCGCGCAAATGGGTGCCCCTGGGACAGTCGCACCAGCCGCTGTGCGGCGCAGGGCCGGAATCAAGAGATGCTGGAGTGGGTGCGCGCGCATGGATGCCCGGAGTAATGGATGCCAGCCGCGTCAGAGTGGACGCAGGGACGGTGGGAGGGGGGGTGCATTTATGAGCGCGAAAGAGCAGCAACGGCGGTCAGGAGGCATCAAGGCTGAGAGCTGCCGGTACAGGTATAATTACTTGTCTACCTGCATATTTGGTATGTCAGCGGGGTGCAAGGTCGTGTGTAGAGTGCACATCCCCGTTCAAAAGCGACAAGTACAAGGCGTTCAAGCCGTCATTGCAGTTTGATGACTGTCATACACCGTGGCCCCTTGCCAAGCTTCACAGCTGCGTTTAGCTCTGAATTTGACTGCACATGCGTTCGGCAGATGACCCTGGTGCAATAATGACTTTCGGTGTCTCTGTCCGCTGTTGCCCATGGTCGTTGGCGTTTGTGCTGAAATTTATGCAGTACATGCTAGTACATGATCAGTACATACCAGTACACATGCGCGCGCATGGCACGCAGCACTACAGGTGCTTCACGGTTGTGCCCCGCACGCACCAGGACCTCTCGGAGGTTGGCCAACGCGCAAATGCATGCACCGACTCGCTCTTGCGCTTGAGTGCGCGACCAGAATACCAATTGTTGCATGCACAGCTTGCACTTTTGCGACCTTGACAGCGCTGCAACTCAGGTGGCGGATGTTTCACAGCGCGTACTTGCCTTGCTGTCAAGTATGTAATTACTGTGCATTCGCCTCTGTTTTTATGCATGGTAGGAGCGCTGTGTATCGTGCCCAATACATCGCTGAAGGAATCGCCTTGCTGTCAAGTATAGAGCTCAACGATCTTTTTGATCCGTTTTTCATATAATTACTTTGCATTCGCCTCTGTTTTTTGCATGGTAGGAGCGCCGTGTATCGTGATCAATACACCGCTGAAGGATTCGCGATCTCATCATGAATGGCGCAGTACACAAAGCTCTTTCATGGTGGTGGTGCTGTTTTGCAGTCCATACTTGTCACGCTATCGAATGCGTGACACAGAGCGCTGCTGTTCCGTGATCGACCAACACAACGATGGAGGCGCCGTGATGACACAATAGGAAAATCTTCACGCTGAAATGCAAAAATGTTGCAGCATCATGTATGCGAACAATGCTAATATAGCGCAACACGCCCATGATGCCAATCCCTTTCTCCTATGCCGCAACGACGCGCGCCTGAAACGACTTCAGGTTGAAGTGGCAACTTCTTCATATTGAAGGATCTCTTTGACGTGATTTTCAGAGCATCCATCGCCAACAACTACGTTATGCATTACTGATGCAGCATCAGGCGATGATGACAATACCTGACGAGAACAAAAGTACCAGCGTAGCAAGCGCCGGAGCTGCTGCCCTCTCTCTCCAGTGTCGCGTCGATGCGCGCCTGAAGCGACTTCAAGTTGAAGTGACAACTACTGGGAGTATCAACCAGCTGATATACTCATAATGACATGATAAAGGTACCTGATGAGAACACCAGCACCAGCGCAGAAGTCGTACCTCTTTTTCCAATGCACGCCTGAAGCAACTTCACGTTGAAGTGGCAGCATCTCGTTGACGTATTTGATGACGTTATCAGCACTAAATATCTGATCTTCAAAGCATTAGTGACGATAATGATGTTAAGGAGAACAACAGTACCAGCGCAGAATCCGCTTACTTCTTTCTCCAATGCCCCGCGACGATGCGCGCCTGAAGTGACTTCAAGTTGAAGTGGCAACTACCTCTTGTTGAAGTACTGTGTTTTGTATCTTTTTTGGCATTTTAAATGCGATTATGACAATACCTGACAAGAACAACAATGCTGGCGTATCAAGCCCCCCGGCCGCTTACCTCTTTCTCCAACGCCGCAACGATGCGCACCTAAAGTGGCTTGCAGTGACAACTACTTCACAGCATCAGCAACTAATCTACGCATCACCAAATGATGGTAGCACCTGACAAGACTACCAGAGCAGGAGCCGCTTACCTCTTTTTCCAGTGCCGCAACAATGCGCGCCTGAAGGGACTCCCGTACCAGCTGCTGGCGGTCCTTGAGCACGCGGCACCACGACAGGCACACCACTCTGCACGCAAGTATGAATCCAGTGAGTCAAGTGAGTGAATCAGAGTGTACTGACGAGCACACCATTCTGCACGCAAGTACAGTATGTAGTCAGTGGTTCAAGTGAGTGAGGCAGGGTCTGAGTGTACTCTTGAGCACGCACCACCACGACACACCACTCTGCATGCAAGTATGCAGTCAGTAAGTCGAGTAAGTGGGCCAAACCGAGTGCTCTCCTGAGGTTGAGGTTCGAATACGATGCCATCACCGTGCCAGCATAGTGCGTCACATAGCCACACACGGGAATACATACATGCCTGCGGACACTATCAGGCGCCGCGGCACGCGCGGCTGCATTCGCCCCCGCCCTCTGCTGCTCTTCATGAGATACCCTGTACCAAGGACATAGCGTATGACGATACATGCATACCCAGATGCTTGCCTGCACGCTGTCACGTACAGGTACTGAATGGGGGTGTGCACCTGGCGAGAGACTCATCACCAATGCATCACATGCACATTGTCTTCATACTGCACGAGTATACATGTGATGATACATTCCAAAAACTGCCTGCACGCGCTGTCGTGTGCATAAACTGTAAGGCAGTGTGATGCTCATCACCAACGCATCTTATACACAAAGTATTCATACTGCGTGAGACTAGACACTGATACGTACCTGCGCGCGCTATCAGGTGCTGCGGCGCGTGCGGCTGCATCCGCTCCTGCCCTCTCGCTCTCCAACGCGGCATCCATGGCGTAGCTGGAGAGGAGCTCTGCCAGTGCGACGCGCTCCGTTTCGGCGTGGTCGAGGCTCCTCTCGAGGCGCATACGCTCGGCGTCGAGCATGAACTCTGATAGGTCAGGGAAGATGTGCGAAAAGGGAAGAGCACCGTTTCAGCGTAGTCGAGGCTCCTCTCAAGGCGCAAACGCTCAGCATCAAGCATGAACTCTGTGCAAAAAGGGACAGAGGATACACGCATTTGGGTGTACAAGTAGTTGGGTATTTGGGGGGTTATGTGATGGGATAAATCATGGGGTCGAAGCATCGTCATCGGTGCTCAGCACGCAGCAAGCAAATCTGAGTGGCAGCAAAACACGCGAGGAAAGAGAGCAAACGCAATTGCGGGTGTCGACAACATTTGATTCTCACACGAAGTGCTTCTTTTGCAGTATCTGCAGAATACGATCTTTGTCGGTCACAGTACCTTGCTCTGTGTCCAGAGTGATGAGCTGCCTGCACAGCGCTGAGAGCTGCTCCGAGAGCCACTGCTTGCGGCACTTGTGCTCGGGCCCGGGGCCAGTTGCCGCTAGCTGCAGCACCCAGAGACAACAGCAGGCAGAAATTCATGATTGTCTCATATGTTGTTTGCATTTGAAATGCATATCCTGGCCCTTACCGCACTGTGCCCTTACCGCACTGTGTGCAGTCTCTGTAGCAGGGCTGTCAGGCTCGTGAAGTTTTAAAGGCCTGAATGGCACCGGTGGCAGGGGGGGGCAGGAAGCAGGGGTTATCAGGTTTTGTGCGCAGCTGACGTTACACTTCCTGCCCATTACAGCACTGTAGTGTATGCGGTCCGTGGCCGATAATGTCAGTTGACCTTATGTTGGGGATGTGGGTTTGAGGCCCGGCGGCACTGAGCAGTGGCGCGAGAGGCGGCTGCTGACGCAGTTAGCGGGATCAAGACCTTGTTGCAATGCGACTACTTCAGGTCCCAGGCACACACGTCTCGCCACAGCGTCTTGATGTGGTTTGTGGGGTCTGGTATGCCCTACATAGGCATCTTCAAGTTCAAGCCCTAGTTGGAGTGTCAGCGCCACAGCCCTATCTATATTTATACAATCCCTCTCAGTCCCAGCCACAGCGGGCACAGCTGTTGTGGCCCACCACCACCTAAGATACAAGCGTCAGTCTTCCTGCTGCTCTGCTGTGTGCCTGCGATGCCCCAACTACGTCACTGTGATTGCTCACCAAAGGCGTCGTTGTCACACAGCACATTTTAAGTCAGCAAGTTACAGGGCGAATCACTTGCCCCAGGTGTCATTCACACTTGCCGGTGGTACAGTTTCAGCAACAGATTCTGATAAAATTCCTACACAAGCTGTCAGGGGTACTGCAGATCCCCCAAGGGGTGCGCATGCATAGGCTGCGTACGGGCAGGTATTGGTATAGGGTATACATCGACAACGGCTTACGCACTTATCTACTTGCATAGCTTTACAGAGGCTGATCAAGACACGAACCCTCGTCGAAGGTTGAGCAGATGTGACACAGGGGTATGTATCAGTATGGCAGATTATGTGTATGTGTCAGCTCTGCATGACTTCCACAGGGTGAATTAACACGCATCCTCACCGCGAACGGTTGATCAGGCACAACAAGCGATCCACCACAGCAAACAGGTGCAACAATTGTTGTATGATTCAATGAATTCGAACAACTGACGAAATCGCCTTTTCGGCGCAGGTGCAGCACTTGTTGTATGGTTCAATGAATTGATGCAACCGAAGAAGTCAGCTTTTCGGTGCAGGTGCAACTTGATGATTCAATGAATTCAAGCAACCGATGAAGTCACCTTCTCGGTGCAGAATTGTTGAACCTTCCGCAGCACGGCCGCCTCCGCTTCCAGCCAGGCGAACCGCTCGGCGCTTGCCTGCGCAACAAATGTGGCACGCATTGTAAAAGTGTGAGATGAGAAGCATCTTCACTGTGCCACTCATGTGCCTCGCTCACTGAAGGACTCGCTCAACTGACGACTTGATCCTATCGCTCGGCGCTTGCCTGGCGGCACAAAGCGCGGCAGACAGTACAGAAGATTGGTATTGAACCTGGGTTGAATTTGTGACATTGTACTCATCGCAATGGGAGAAGCATCACGCATGAAGTCTGAAGACCCTCGTGAACGAATCGAAACGCCTTCGTGAATGAAGCGCGTGCTCAGGGGGCGCAGGCCGGGATGTCGCGCTGACACCTCAGCAAACTTCAAGTTGAAGCAGTCCATATTGAAGCTTGTGGCACAGCGCTGATCTCAGTGAAGGCGGCATTGATGACGCGCCTGATGTACTCCTGGCGCACCAGCTTTGAAAGCAGGTCTGCGAGCTGTGCCAAGCGCAGCAGACTTCAAGTTGCAGTTGTCTTCAAGTTCTGGCAACAAAACAAAGTGCTTCAAAGTCCAATTATTGAAGTTATTGAACTTCAACTTTTTCTTCATCGCTGACCTTGGTGAAGGCAACGTTGGTGGCACGCCTGATGCACTCCTGGCGCCCATTTATTAGTCCAGTTTCACTTGAAGTTAGAGTTGGGCATCGCTGACCTCTCAGGCCGGGCTGACTAAAGAAAATTCAAGCTGAAGAAGTTCATGTAGAAGGAGAGGTTTGGTATAGCGCTGACCTCAGTGAAGGCGGCGTTGGTGGCGCGCCTGATGTACTCCTGCCGCACCAGCTTCCGCGCCCAGTACACACCCTGCTTGGACAGCCGCAGCAGCGCGCTGTGCGTGGCCAGCCTCGCTTGTGCCTGCCGCGCCATGCACAATCATCACAGCGTTACACAGCGGCAATTTACGTTCGTGAAGCGACATGCATTTTACTGGCCTGCTGCGCCAGCACCACGAGGAGGCGCGCTGTTCAGAGAACCGTAGCAATGCTCTGCATCGCCGCTGCGAGCCTGGGCCGCACTAACGCAGAAAGCGCGCGCAGCAGCTGCGCGCTGTTGAGCGTTGCCATGCAAGATAAGGGCAAAACTTAGGGTTAGGGTTAGGGTTGGATTTGCGAGTTAGGTCAGAGTCAGGGTTAGGGGTACCGCCTGCAATGCCGCCTGCAATGTGCTCGTGACGGTGCCGTCAGTAGCACCCTCGAGCTCTGAGCACTGCCGCGCATCGCAGCCATGTCACGGCCAGGGCCGGGGTCACAACCCCCTGGCTTGCGGAATGAATTCAGCAGCACACCGTTGCAGATGCCGTGGCCAAGCTCACTGTTGCGCTGGCCACAATGCGCGATCCGAGCTCCTGAGTAATGCAAATGCCCGAGTCAATGCCCCCACCCTGCACAGGCTTCGTTATGAATGACAGGAACCAGCAGGTAGGCCCCTCTGAACAGAGGTGGCTGCCGAATTTACACACCGTCAGCGAGCTCACGTTTTCAATGGCGGCGTGGAGGGCTGAGCGCAGTGTCAGCTCAGTTCGTGAGCATTGCAACGCATTGTGAGCAACCCAGGGTCTGCGCACAAAGTTTAGCAGGTCTTCGTCATGGACGACAGGGTCCACCTCACCTTTTCAATGGCGGCGTGGATAGCTGAGCGTTGAGGCGCGTCAGCCGCCAGCTCCGGCGGCGGCGGCAGCAGCAGCTTCGCCGCCTGCAGCGACCGCTCCTCCTGCCAACAAGGATTTGAGGAGGCGTCAGCATCAAACTCAGGTAGGAGTTTGTGCACTTCAGAAGTAGATCTTTTACGGGAAGGGCGCAGCTGGAAACGGCGCGCTTCGGAAGCGTATTGCAGGAAGCGCACAGTTGCAGGTTCGAGCCGGCAGTTCCGGTGGCGGCGGCAGCAGCAGCTTGGCCGCCTGCCTTCAGCGGCTGCTCCTCCTGCCACAGGGAGTACAGGGAGCAGCAGCAGCACGCATGGGGAGCAGGTACTCTTTGCGAATGGTACCTGTTTGGAAGGGCACAGCTGGGAGTATCCCATGTCCAAGAGCTAAGTCTGACCCTAACCCTCAGATGCAGGGGGATGCCCTAGCTTCAGGCTGCTCCCATGCTGAGCCCGGCTGCTAACCCTAACCACCCTAACCCGAGTGCGAGCCTGATTAGGGTCCCGGCCCTAGTGCGAGGGCCAGGCAGTACAACAAGACTTGACCTGCGCACCGTGAGGGGGGGAAAGCAGGGCTGCTGCTGCAGTTGCTGGCGCTTTGGGTCAGGTTTATTCTGAGGTTTATTCTGAGGGGGGGTTAGGGCTGCAGCGCTCACCCTGGGTCCATGGGTCAGGGTTAGGGTTCGGGTCAGGATTGGGCTTAAGGGCCAGGATGGGGGTTAGGTGTCACTTCTTACCGTGCAGCTCATGCCTCTGCACACCTATCAGCGTGGTTGCATCAGTTGTGGCGATTACTCGGAGGGAAATCTGTACCGGAGGACGGCGGCGCCGATATCCACCCTCGCCTGACATCCTTCCTCCTCACAAAATCACTAGAAACTACTCTTCATGAGCAAAACTCCAAACGCCAACCTCAACACCACGCGCACGGCGACATGCCAACAGCTGGGGCGTGTGCAGCTGCGGAGCAGTGCCACGTAGCTTCATCACCTCAACTTCAACCCTAAGACTGGGGCAGCTTACTCCTAACGTAACCCTAAGACTAGGGCAAAGGCAGTCGCTCACCTCCTCCAACTCGCGTGCCCTGTGCTTCTGGGCGTCCTTTCGCACTTCAGCAACGCGTTCCTGAGCGCTGACGCGCTCCACGGAGCGTCGCAGCGCGGCGTCAAACTTCAACTGCAGGGCCGCCAGGCGGTCGATCGCTATTCGCCGCTCGTAGCTGCGCAGAAAACGGAAAACAGTGGCCGACAGGCGGTCAGCGTGCGTGCAGTTCAAGAGATTTGCAGCGCGGCACAAAATTTCAACAGTAGAGTTGCCGACCAGTCTATCACAAGCAGCCTCTCGCAGCGGTGCAGCGTCAAGCCTGCAACACCGTTTAGCATGTGCGTAATTGAAGTAATAAACATTTAGAAGTACTTAAAGATTCAACTAGAAGAAATGTGCTCGAACAATGGCCATCTCCATGGAGCGGCGCAGCGCGGCGTTGAACTTCAGATTCAACTTGTGTTCAGCAGCTCAGAGTGTTCGGGCTTGACGAGCCCACATACATGCGGAACTTCAAAGCGAACTGGGCACTGCCACACTCACTGAGACACCAACAAATCCCACCAATTCCCCGATGTGTTCAGTAGCTGAAACTGTTGGGCTTGACGAGCCCCTCGTACAAACATATAAATTGCATTGAGCAATGCCACACTCACTCTCGGCGCGTGGCAAAATCCCGCAGAACGCGCGCAGCCGCGATCTCTTTCTGCCGCTCCCTTTGGTCCCGGTCCCCCTGCCCCCCTGCGTCGTTTTCAGATCCCCCCTTTGCCCCCCCCTCCTTGTCATCTTCTGGGAGCCGCTCCTGCTTGTTGCGCTGAGCACTGATGCCAGCGCTGTTAAGCGCTGCCCTTGTGCTGGCGCCCCGCCACACGCGCTGCGTAAGGAGCGAGACAAAAAAGAATTGAGCCATCGGTGAAAACCTCAGCAGGAGGCTGCGTCATGACGCGTGGCTGGCTGTTAAGTGCGAGACGAAATTGGGTGCAGTCTTTGGTGATAAGCTCAACAGGGAGGCTGCTGCTGCGGCAATACACGACCGCTGGCTGGCTGAGGTTGCAGCGTATGCGTTTTGGCTGTTGAAGTGCAAAATATGATGAAGCTGAGTTTGAAGAGGTGACGCAACAACTGCTTCTGGACAAGGTGCTCATTGACACTTGACGAAACGTGTGCTCACACACCATGCAATAATTGGAACTGACCAATCCACTGAAATAAATCAGTCAACTAGCACCGATAGACCTCTTCGAGAGTTCAAAATGTAAGTACGGATCATGTATGCATGTATGTGGCACCTATTGAAGTTGCTTGATTGCTTGATGAACGTCGCGGGTATACGTGCATCCAAAGTAAGCAGGTGTCGCTGCACAGTTGCATCATTTAGTAATGTGTGAAAGAGTTCTTTCACACTGCATAGTTCCCTACGGAAAAGCACCCGACATATACTGGTGATTCAGACCCAGCAGAGCGTTAAATCCCTCGCTGTCCCGTACCTGAATTGTACTGGCCATGGCGTTTCTGGCATTTGCCTCTCTGTCCGCCTCTAGCTGCTTAGAGGTTGCCTGAACTCACAGCGAAGAGAGCCCAAAAAGCCAGGAAAAAAAACAAATGTGAATTACCACTACTTGGGCATGTAGGTATATGTGGGAAAGTATGCAGACGAGTCAAGGCGAAAGCTCAAAGATCCCATCAATTTTGGCATGAAATCGAGCCATTGGACTAAGATTGAGCCAACAGCCAGAAACCAGCCTAAGGCGGCTGCCACACTTGCCTTGAGTAAGGGGGAGCATTGTGCGCCAGGGTATAATTGTGACCTGAACCCAACTAGTTCTAACCCAACCCTAGCGCAGAGACAAAGTCCATCGTTGCATCTTGCCATGCTTTCAGCCATGTCAAAGTCCTTAAGCATTTGGGATTGCTCTCTACGTGCTGCAACATTCTGAATGTACTTCTTGATGATTCTCGCTCAATGCGCATTGCCAATGACTTTTTTCAACGACACCGGGATGTACGTCAAAGTACTTCCATTTATTTATAAAATCACTTCTGTCACATAGACCTATAGGCACTAACGTGCGTGAGGCACTAAACATGCCAATACCTGAGTTATTTGACCTGCTGTCTGAGGCACTGCTGAAGTACGTATGGACTTATAATTATAAAGGCCCGAGGGAGGCCGGCTTGCCTATGCAATCGAAAAGCTTGCGTCAACGCAGCAGCCTAGTCTGCGCTGCATCTCGGATAACATCACGCCGGCCCAGGGGCAGCACCGTGCCAGTCAGCGTGCGCACACCATAGAAACTAAGGTGGGCTCACGCAGCCAGGTGTGAGTAGCACTCATGAGCTGATGCCGTGCAAGTACTTGCGTGAAGTATTCGCCTCCTCCATGTACAGTGCAGGCAACAACAGTACCAAAACTCAACACACTGATACTTCGTTCCCGCAGCTCTTTGACTGCGCCATTGCAGCTCTGCTGCGCTGTAGCACTATTTATAACAGTATTGTTTCAAACCTTGAGTTCTTTGACCTGCGCCCGTGCACGCAAGCATCCGCGATTGTACGTCGGCGTGTAGCAAAGGTCTGGATGTACATGAAAGTACGTCTGAAGTATAGATTTACTCCAACCACGTAGACCTACAAGCAGTCATGTACGTGAGGTACTAGGCATATCAATACATACATACCCGCAGCTCTTTGCGCCAATGTATACATACCAATACATACATACCCTCAGTTTTCATCAATGCTTACCAATACGTACATACCTTTAGCTCTTTGACCTGCGCCCGTGCCGCTCTGCCGCGCTGCAGCGCCTGCAAGCGAATTGCGCCTGCCTGCTCCGTCTGCTTCAACAGCAACAGCGCAAGCGGCGAAGCGTGTTGGTTTGGTCCCACTGCTGCCATTATTTGGTTCATGTGCGCAGCATAGCATGCGGGGTACAGGAGTACGGAATATAATGTGAAGTTTTCGTGGAGAGACTTAGGCACCGTAGAGCTAATCACCGGCACAAGCCAACAACACGAGGCACACAGCTGCAGCAGGGCCCTAGTTGGTAGGCAACACAGGAAGCATACGTGTGCATTCACACACACACGCACGCAGGTGTGTCGTTTCATGCACAAACTTCGCATTGTTCATACACAGGTATAGGTCGAAGAACACAAGCTATTGTGGACCCTAGGTCCGCCTTGAACGCCAGGTACGTCGGTCAATTTCAACATGCTCCAGATTAACAAAGAAGTGTAAATGCAATTGCCAGGATGCAGGTGACACACATACGCGCACAGGAGCAAGCGGAATGATGCCTGAACAAAGCTGGCTTCGATTGTGGTGTGAGTGTAGCAAGCGACACATTTTGGTGTACATATGTATGTGCGCAGTATACGCATGCATTTACGCACAAACGCAAGCGTCACAGCAGTTATGATTTCTGCAGCCGCACGCAATGAGAGGAGGTACTCTGGCCACTGCCATCAAATATACACATATACAAACAATATGCGGTACATGTATAAGTGCGTTCATACGCATTTATGCACATGTGTGCTCACACGCGCGCGTGCGCACATAATCTAGGAACTTAAGACGCCTTGGCAAGCTCCGCGGCCAGCTGCAGGTAAGGGTTAAGGGTTAGGGTTACGCTGAGGGAAGGTAGGTTTAGGGAAAGGGTTAGGGTAGGGTTATGGTTGGGGTTAGGGTTGATGAGGGTAGGTAGGTACCTGAGATGCCTTGGCGAGTTCCGCGGCCAGCTGCATTGAGGATAAGGGTTAGGCTGAGGGTAAGTAGGGTGAGGGTGGAGGTTAAGGTTAGGGTTAGGGTTAGGGGGGGCAGGGTTAGGGTACGTACCTGAGATGCCTTGGCGAGTTCCGCGGCCAGCTGCCGCTGCCGCTCCGCCTCTTTCTCGGCTTCTCTCCTCGCGCGCTGCTGCTTCTCAAGCTGCGGGGTGTACCAACACACGGGAGCATGCATTCAGTGTGCGTCACATCTTGGAAAATACTGATATCGCAACTGGTACAGCGTGTGCGTCACATCTTGGAAAATACTGATATCGCAACTGGTACAGCAACACCTTTGGATGGGTGTTTCTGTCACAAAGTCGTCCAATGGTTGACCTCATGGTCAAATTTGCACTTTCTTGCTGCACTCTCTCGTTGCTGCTTCTCAAGCTGCGGGGCGCACCAACACAAGATAGCAATTGTTCAGTGTGCCTCGAGATCTTACTGCATCACGACGCCGCATCAAATGCAGCAGCAGCTTTGCCTTGTGTGTGTAGAGGTTAAACACCAGCCCTAGCGATAAGAAGTGTTTTACAATACGCACAATACCCGCGTACACCATGCATGCTTCCGAGCATGGCAATACCTCGTCATCCTCCCTAAACGATGCTTTGCAGTGCCTGATGTCGCAGCCAGTGTTCTGCTCTTGGAGGCGTGATAAAGTTCGATAAATCCAGGATGTGCTCAGGATGCATACAAACATGCATACATGCTTCGACGTACTTCAAAAAAAGTGTACAACATGTACATGTCGTTGACACACTTTCAGACTGTCACACGACATGTAGATTCCGTACAGCAAGCTTCAAGTTAGACCATTCATCTGGGCTTTTCGCGCCCTGAGCGAGAATCAATAAAGAGTACATGTACACAACTCTGCATATATCAGTACTTGAAGTACATGTATGTACTATTCAAAAGTACACAAGCGACATAGTAGGCCTCCACGAGATGCGGATAGGTATGTAGCTGTAGCATGTAGCACCATGGCGTAGCAGAGATCATGAAAAGAATATCATGGCGGCGGCGGGAGGCCCGTATTGCCAACTCTGAATCAGCGCAGAAATGCAAGGAATCCGATCTAGCGTGCGCACAAGCGCAGGATATTAGCACCAGTGCTGCAGATGGCAATGGCGCTTGTCAACAGGACGCTGGCACGAGTGGCAGCAGCAGAGCAACTGGAGACGGACGCGCAGCGCACAAACGCAAGAGGGTACAGAATGACGGTTGGTCAATTTCCGATCAAACAGGCGAAGGGGAGCACACGGGCGGGCAAAGTGCAGTCAAGCGCTCTAGAACAGGTCATAACAGTCTGGAACAGCAACGTCTGATGCTAGACGACGAAGCTGGAGGTGGAGGCAGTGCGGACCCGGAGTACAAGTGCAACTTATGCGACCTCGTGGTGAAGAAGGGCATGTCGCTGCTCTCGTTACAGCAGAGGTTAAACGCCCACATCGCGGCGAAGCACCAGCGCAAACACCACAGTGGGACAGCAACAACGTTCCTGGAGCGCTCCGACCTCAGCACATCGCACTTGCAAACCATCTACACCGAGTGTGCCTTGTGCAAAAACCTGTTTCATGCCAACAAGACATTCAGAGTGGACAGCAGCGATGCCAGCGCGGGCAAGCACTGCCGCAAATGCAGGCCTATCACTTCACCCGCTGCAGTGGCGGCAACATTGTCAACAACAGCATCAGCAGCACCGCTAGCACCTGATGCATCGACGGCAACAGCTACCACGTCGCTGCCACAGCAGCAACCGGCGTGCACACCCATCGGCAACCCCTACGCAAAGGGACCAGCGCACGCGCAGCAGGCACCTGCTGCTCAGGCTGGTGGCAGCAGCTCCTCCGGCAGCTCAAAGAGGCCGGAACGCGGGGGCAGCAGTGCTACACGAGGGGGTCGGGGTCGCAGTGGAGGGCGCGGACGTGGCAATGGAGGACGCGTTCGCAGCGGCAGCAATGATGCAGACATCAGCAGTAGCAGAGCGACTAGCGGCAGCAGAACCGGAGGCGGCAGCAGCAGCGGTGCCGGCGGCGGCAGTGCAGCCGGTACTAAGGACAGCGGCGCTGGCAACGGCCGCAGCAGTGATGCCAGCAGCCGCAGCGGCGGTGCTAGCAACAGCGGCAGTGGCGCGCGAACTCAAAACGGCCGCGGTGGCCGTGGCAGCGGTCGCAGCAGCGACAGCGGCGGACGAGGCTGTGGTCGTGGCGGCCGCGGCGGCGGCGGAGGGGGCCCCAGAGCGGCAGGTGCGGCGACAGCAGCGGCAGCGCCAGGCCCTGCAGGCGCAGCAGGTGGGGCAGGTGGGCTTTTCACGTGGACCATCTCAACCCCCGCAGTCGCAGCAGTGCTTGACAGCATCAGCCTCGATGAGCTGTGCAAGCTGCAGTTCGCGACAACTAGAAGCCTTGCTAGACCACGCAATCGTCGCTATGTGGGAGCTGCACTGGAGAACGCAGCAACACATCTGTTGGCACACACAATGACGATGTTCGTCAATGCGGCGCGGGAGCCAGATTCCGCAGGGCGGGTGCAGCGACTGCAAAGATCCACGATTCTACACCACCTCATGCCATCACTCATCACCTCCACCGATGGCGCACCTGGCATCACTCGCTCCGACAGAATCAGAATGTTGGCACGCGGTGAGCTTGACCGGTTGGTGCCAGCGCTCCTCGCACACGCGCGTGCGCACCGGCGCTGGCGCGCGCGCCAGCAAACGGAGGCAGCGATCAACGCCTACGTCCTACAGTGCATGGGCACACGGGGGGGGCTACAGCAGGCAGCGCGTTTCCTTCAGCCCAAAACGGTGGCGATACCTGATGATGACTGCTTTGCCGCCATGCAGTCCAAACACCCCCCCGCTGCGCCAGGGGAACAACTCCATGAGCTATCCGGCATGGTTGATCAGCTTGTGGCGAAAGCAGCCGACATGCCAGCAGAACTCAGCCTGTTACAGGGGGAGGGAATTGAGCCAGAGACGGTTGCCAAGCTCATCCAGCGAGCAAGCCCTTACAGTGGAGCAGGCCCATCGGGGCTGCGCTACAGCCACCTGCAGGATGCGCTACGCACAAGCTGGGGACGGCATGAGTTTGCTGCTGTCCTCACACGGTGGCTTCAGACCGTTATGCGGGAGGCTGCGCGGCTGCCGGATGCCTTCTGGCAGTTGCATGGCGCGGGGCGCCTGACGCCACTTGCAGAACAACAGGAAGATGGTACAGCTAAGCAGCGGCCCATCGTTTGCGGCGAGGTGCTGCAGCGACTATGCACTTCGGTGTACGTGGCAGACCGCAAAGACTTCCTGGCGGAGCTCCTTGAGCCAGACGGGCAGTATGGGGTAGCCGTCTCAGCAGGAGCGGAGAAAGCGGCCATGGCCGGCAAACTCGCGTATGAGCTCGGTCACTGGCAGTTCATGCTGGACCTCAAGAATGCCTTCAACATGGTGTTCGTCCTGGCGGCAGCGGAATGGGTAGCAGCACAGCTGCCGGACTTCCTCGACTACTTCATCGGCACATACGTTCGCACTCGGCCACGCCTGCTGTTCCAGCACGTTGACGGCTCCACGCGCATCATCATGTCTCAGCGCGGGTTTAAGCAGGGGGTCCCCGCGGCACCGATGCTCTTCTGCGGCGCCATTGCTCAGTGCTTGAAACGGTTCAATGAGGCGGCGGCTGCGCAGCGCGCGCGGAGGCGGATGGGCGCCTACATGGACGATGCCAACGTCCGAACAGGCGCTTGCACGCTGACTCAGGATGACATACAGGCGGTGGCGCAGCTCAAACAACACTTTGCGGAGGTGGGGCTGGAGCTAAACCTCACCAAGTCACGCGCGCTGCCTGGCAGGGGGCATGTGGTGACAGACCACGAGCGGCAACTGCTGCAGCAGCTGGGCGTTCAGCTAGTGGGGGATACGGATGAAAATCAGAACCGTGGAGCTGTGTTGCTGGGGGTGCCGGTGGGCCACAGCAGCTTTGTGGACGCATGGCTGCGCAGGGAAGCGGGTGCAGGCGGGGCAGGGGCTCGATTTGCAGAGCGATGCGCGCGCCTGACATCTCCGAGGGCTATGTTCAGGTTACTGCGCTACTGCGTGGTGCCTCGCATGACGTACTGCCTGCGCACCATTCCCACTACGCAGACAGCGCCAGCCGCCAAGGAGTGGGATCGGGTCACGCAGTGGGTGCTTGAGCACTCAATGGGCCTGCAGCCACCAGGCCAGACCTGGCGCCAGTTTGAGCAAAGTGGGGCCCACTTCCATCTGGCAGCGCACGGCCCAGCCTTACAGCAAGCGCGACTCCCAACACGGCATGGCGGCCTTGGCATTACCAGCGCCTGCGACATCGCTGATGCTGCGTATGTGGCGGGCACGTTGCAAGCGCTGCAACCAGCACTCTCTGGATGGGCGGGGGTGCTGCAGCAGGCGGCTCCTCAAGCGGCTGCAGACAACGCTGCTGAGGATGCGGCAACACAAGCGGCACCGGCAGCAGCGGCAGCAGCACCAGCACCAGCAGCATCAGCAGCGGCAACTGTTACAGCGGCAGCGGCGGTTGCCAGTGGAGGCGCGACCGCCCCGGCAGCGGCAACTGCATCAGCGGCTGGCCGCGCTTATGGCGCAGCCATTCCGGCAACACACGACGCAGCTGCCGCTGGATCAGGGGCCGCGGCGGCAGCACAGGCGGCACCAGCGGCAGCAGCAGCAGCGGCGGCGCACGGCGCAACTACTCCGGCGGCAGCAGCAGCGGCGGCAGCAGCAGCTGCTCCAGCATCAGAGGCTGCTGCAGCAGCGGCAGCACATGTTGCACCTCAAGTGGCCTCGGCGGCATCACTAACTGCAGCATCAACAGCAGCGGCTGCGGGCATAGGCAATACAGCTGCTACAGGCCCTACTAGCCTAAGGGCTGCTGCAGCACCTGCAACAGGAGCAGCGTCGGCAGGCGGCGCCGCAACCGTGCCGGCTGCGACAGCGGCAATGGCGGTGGCAGCGGCCAATGCGGCAGGTGCTGCACCAACACCTGCGGCAGCAGCAACACCACTGGCAGCAGCAGCAACGGCAGGCGGCACAGCTGCAGCACCAGCGCACGCAGCAGCGGCAGCCGTCAATTCAGGCGCTGCGCGTTCCACACCAGCAATGCTACAAGGCGCAGCAGCAGCAGAGGTGGCGCGCCTGCCCCTCATGCGGACGATCGCCACAGCTGCCACATCTCTACGTGCAGCAACAGGTGACAAGCTGGAACATATACTGCCACCAGCGCTAACGCCACTGCAGCAGCAACCACCTACGCAGCAGCCGCCGCTGCGGCCGACAGCAGGTGGTGGCACTGGTGCGGATGCTGCTTGCGTACTTGACGCCAGTGCTCTGCAGTTGCAGTGTAGCCTGAAGCGCCCCAATCAGAGTGCGCTTGCAGATGCCGTCGCTACCGAGCTTGCAGATAAGGTGGAGGCGGACCTGCAACAGCTGCCGCAGGGCACGCAACGCACGCAAGCACTTGCTCGATTCCGGTCGCAGCGCCACATGCACTCGATCGGCATGGCATTCCTCAACGAGCCCATGTACTCCACAACGGCTTCGTTCGATGGCCTATCCTGGCAGCTGGCCGTCAAACGCGCCATCGGAGTAGAGGAGCAGACGGCAGGCTGCAAGCTGTGCGGGAAGTCGCCGGGCGGCACCCTGCATGCACGGCTGTGTCAAGCGCCACGCGTCAAGGCGCACGACACCATTGTCCACAATAGCGTCAAGAGGGCCACGCAGCGCCTCCTGCGGCAATACCTCAAAACGGGACTGGTGGACGAGGACTACACGCCGTTTCTGGGGTCCGCCGGGCCGCCGGGGAGTCGCAGGATGGACATCGTGCTGCCTGCCGACGCCTTCCCGGTGACCGGCTACGACGACCCGACACGCCACCTACCGCTCATGGTGGACGTTACCTGCTTCGAGGCACAGGTGGCGTCGCGGGCGGCGAAGACTGCAGCAGACCCCGAGCGATGCTGCCGCGACCAAGAGGCCGCCAAGACTACCCACTATTCTGGTCATTATGATCAGAATTGCTACAAACTTGCCACATTGGCAATAGGGTCATTTGGCAGCATCGGGGAGCAGGGGCGGAAGCTGCTGGAGGCTGTGGCGACGGAGTATGCCAGCAGGATGTCAGTGCCCGGAGGAGCGCGCCCTAAAGCTCTCAAGGGCATCGCCCTGGCGCGCTTACGCTCGGCACTGTCGGCAGCGCTCCACATGGCGTACTCTGGCCGTGTCATGACACACATGGCAGAATCCAGGGGGGGGGGGCACATGGAGGAGGACGTAGGGGAGGACCCCGAGATGCCATTTGGCGGCGGCGGCGTTTGAGTGGTTGTCGTTGCGACACTTTCAGACTGTCATACGACATGTAGATTCCTTACAGCTAGATGCCAATCATCTGGGCTTTTTCGCGCCCTGAGCGAGAATTAATAAAAAGTACATGTATGTACATGCACACATACCCTCAGACAGCTCGAACCTCTACACAACGCATACATGCACACCTTGTGCTCCTCCCCCTTCACTGCCTTGCGGCGCAGTATCATCGCCTGATTCCCAGCCAGCGCCCTGCCCTTGGTGGCGTGTTTAACCAGGCTGTGCTCAGTAGGCACAGCTACATTTTTACATACTTCTATTTTAAATGTATACATACACGCCTTTACATATACTTGTATCAGCACATGTACAGTGCTACTGCGTACAGACCCTTGTTCTCTTTTTTGTTCATTCTTGCTCAGGGTGCGAAAATGCGCAGATGGTACATGTCCAGCTTACCTACATGTGTCTTAATGAAAACACACATTGTACATCTACATGACATGTAAATTACCTTGTCCTCCTCCCCCTTCACTGCCTTGCGCCGCAGTATCATCGCCTGATTCCCAGCCAGCGCTCTACCCTTCGTAGCATGGTACACGAGGCTGTGCTCGGTAGGCGGCGCCGGCGGCGGAGCGTAGGGACCCTGAGTGTGGCCTGCATAGTCCGGCTGATACAAGCAAGTGCAGGCGCAAACAACGGATATTCCGCTTGATCCCTTTGATTATGAAATTCAAGTTGGTCACCTGCGGTTTGGAGTGTGCACTTATGCAGCAGAGCAACCGCGAACGCCCTGCTACAAATGCGCGCAGGCATAAACAAAGGATATTCCTTATATACTAAAGCCATTGATGAACAAACATCCTCAACATGCAAGATGAACACCTGCTTTTTGGAATGTTGAACACCCTAGCCCTAGAGCTGACCCTAGGGGAGTTTTGCTCCCTAGCTATATACCACCCCCCCCCCATTCAATACGTGAAGTCGGAAACCCCCAACACATGGCTGGCGTTTTCTGGCAGTGCAACATACTCTTGAAACAAGGACGGGGTGTACCCCGCTACTACATGTACTTCCAAGAAGTTGAAGTGCACCGTATACCAGGCAGCGAATGTGGAAGTGAATTACTTTGTCGAAGGACAGCACTTCAAAGTGGAACGTCTGAGCGTACCCGTAATCTTACCCTTCCTCCTTGCCTGATTCTTGTGTTGCATCACTGGACACCAACCTCAACCGGGTGACTTGCCTTACTCCGAGTGTGATCGCTGCTTCAGAGGCGCTTGTACTGCATAACTGGACACCAACCTCAACCAGGTGACCTGCCTTACTGCGAGTGTGATCGCTGCGTCAGAGGCGCTTGTACTGCATAACTGGACACCAACCTCAACCAGGTGACTTGCCTTGCTGTGAGTGTGATCGCTGAGTGCGTCGCTTGTACTATAAAAATACTGCAGAACTGGACACCAACTGAGCCATGTACCTCAATCAGATGACTATGCGTTGCTGTCGGTTTGGCCACTTGCATCGGATGAGTGTTTCAGAATACAGGCTGCGCAGCAGGCATTCCTCACCAAAGTCACTTGCCTTGCTGTGAGTGTGGTCGCTGCACCGTAGGCAATACAGCTGCCTGCACTGGACGCACGTGACACTGGCCATCCGCTTACGGCACAGGTCACACAGGGCCATGGCGTGCGGCGGCGGCGGCGCTGCATAGATGTCAGTGTCATCAGGTGTAACCGTCGCGTGCATGTCCCCGTCCGCCGCCGCGAGTTTTGCCAGTACTGTCATAAACGAGAGTGCAGGAAGCATGTCTCAATGACAGGCGTGTGAGTACTTGCAGTCACATTTGTGGGCCGATACAGGCTATGTACCACACTTAGACTTGGAAGGTATCGCGGATGTTGCAATGTGCATTGTGCACTGCCACCTGAGGCCACACAGGTATTTTTCAGTTGGCCACTACACGGCACAGAGTCAGCTGAGTAGAGTAACGTACGCTGGCGATCCCTTGGGTTAAGGCTAGAGTCAGGTGCCTGGTAGCAGATCCACAGTTGGCATGGCACACCGCTGAAACAGTATATAATATTATTATAGAAATTTTGTCCAGAAATTGTGTTATCAGCATGCACATCATGCAGCGCTGTTCTCATTTCACCTCACGTGCCTCAAGGCCTTGCCTCGTGGCCATGAGCCACTGGAGAGCTGCGGCAGAGGCACTTTTGTGAGGCTCAGGGCTTGACAACAGCGTATCTTGGGGCACGCCAGTGGCGTGAGCGTGTAAGTTGGGGCGCGCGGCGTTGGAGTTTGAAGTTTGGACTCGGTCAAGGGTGTATTTATAAAACTAAGTTCAAAACCAGGGTCAGTGGCTCCCGCATCAAATGTTGGGCTCTCCCACAGGTAAATTTATACCAAATTCATTCGGATAGCTGCGGCAAGGACACATCTGCTGGTACCGTTTGGCGTCACCAATCTCATTCACATCAGACTTCACTCTACTAGTGCCTGGACTCATATATTGGGTGTCGAGTTGTTTCAGAGATGAAACGCACCCAGTGGCCTTCATGAAGTACGAACTTAACAGCGACGGTTACGTTGAAGCTTCACATGTGAACTTTAGCGGACTCACCAGTGGCGTTCACATCAAAGTCCGAGTGGTTGCGGGCACGGGGGGGCGGGGGGTGTCCAGAGGCCTGGACACAGCAGACATTGCTTGAAGTTTATGATTGAAGTTTATGATTTGATGTGCGACGCGCAGCAAATCAATGACACACGCAGCAGCAGATAGCGGCCGCAGCCACCAATGTGTGATTTGAACTACATCGCTTAGCCTCAACCTGAAAGCGCTTTGTCACAACTCATGCTGAATCTGGACGCTGAGTCACAGGCAGACTTATAATCAGGGTTTAGAGAGGGTGCGAGTGAGGGTTAGGCTAGCACTACCCCTTTGTTCAACCTGAAAAACATCAAGGGTCTGTGCAATTGTAAGATAACTTCAAGTCTCGCAGTGCAAAGCTTTTCAGAGTTATGATCACACACACCCGAGGGTTAGGGTTAGGGTCAGGGTCAGGTCAGCTAAACCCAACGCGTAACCCGAATCATACCCCTAGCCCCTACTCAAAGTACTACCGCCAACCAGCAGCGCACTGCGCAGACAACTGCATGAAACATGAAGGAACAGTCCGGCGCTGACAACACACGCAGACGTCAGATATAGGGTAGGGCATGCAGGGCTGGGAATTAGGTAAATAGCAGGGTTGAAGTAGGGTCAGCAACAAGGGTAAAAGAAAGGGTCAGTGGGTTCGCCAGCCACCATCAGTTGAAATACTGTCAGTCAGCGGTGGGTCAAGGTTGGTTACCTATTCTGGCATTGCAAAAAAACGCGTGCAGTCCTGGTGCTCGCTGAATGGATGACAATCAATAAGGACGTAGTTGAAAGTGCAGGTTGTGACCTGCAACCCGGCAATGTGTGATGAAACGCAGTCGACAGTATCACGTTGACCATGCAGCAAACCATATCCCTAACTCTAACCCCACTACCATGCAGTGGCGTCCACACAGTGTCGTTAGGTGGCAGTCACGCACAGCAACACCATCAGATTTACGGCAACATGTGCTCTTCAGGCTGCTTGCTGTGCTGCACATGCCGTATATATGGCAGCACGGCAGCACACACATTCTTGTTTGTGGTCATCAGCGCAACAGAGCACTGATATTGTGACGCAGCGGTTGCTCGGCAAATAACAGTTGAGCACTGACACCTAAATACCACATTGAACAAGTGAACGCACACTGTCCTTGGGGTGCAGCGCTTTGTGAGCAGCAACAATGGACTTGTTGAATGACGGAGTTTCAGAAAGCACTGCCGTTGTGGTGCAGCAATTGCTCAGTAGAAAAGTGAGCGCTGACCTTGTGGTCTAGCAGTTTCTCAATAAAATTACCGCCAACACCAAGTGAGTACACGACGCAATGGTTGCAACAGACGCGCACTGACTGCATGGCACAGCGGCAAAGACTGAGCACTGACCTTGTGATGCAGCGGTTGTTGCTCAGCAGGGCCCTGGTGCGACATGTTGGCTTGGTGTGGGACCGGGTTCAGGCCATCGCCGTGGGCCTTCACCTGCATTAGGATTAGGGTTAGGGTTAGACACGAGCACAAAAGTGAAATGATAATCGGGCCTCCTACTTGAGAATAGTGAACTGGGGCAATGCAGTCGCATACGTTGACTGCTGGGTTGCGTCGCGTCGCGTACATATAGCTACACCAATCGATCCTATCACCATGGGTGTCCTACAACAAAGTAGCAATTTGCGGATGGTACGGCCACCAGCATATTTATTGTTGCGTGGCGTCACGCAGAGTCTATGTGTGGCAACGTCAGTCGGTCCTACCAGTACCATTACCTTGTGTAACCCACGCCAATCGTTCCTATCCCCATGGGCGCATCAAAATACAAATAATACAAACTCACCCGCTTTGCGAAAGCGCCCCGTCATTCATATTTGGCTTCATGATCAGTCAACCCCTGACACAAGGTGCACGTCAACTTCAAGTTCAACACCACCACGTGCACGTCAGCCAAATATACACCATCTCACCTGCTATGCGGAGTGCCCCATCATCGTGCTGGCTTCAGACCCACACACAAACGGGCATGTCAACTTTAAGTACTACATCCAAATTCAAGTTCAACACCTCACCTGCTCTGCTGACAGCCCGCCAAAGTGCCCCGGCCGGCCGCACCCATTGCGCGTGTACGGCTCTGATGCTCGCCACAACTGGCATGTCAACTTCAAGTCAAATGTCATGTTCAACTCCTCACCTGGTCCGCTGACACAGCCCGCCCAAGTGCTCTGGCCTGCCGCACCCATCCCATATGTACGGCTCTGGCCACAGGCATGTCAACTTCAAGTAACGACAAACGCAAGAAAGTACAACATCTCACCTGCTCCGCCGACAGCCCGCCAAAGTGCACGGGCCTGCCGCAACCATCCCGCGCGTACGGCTTAACATCAAACGGGCCCGGCACAACCGGCATGCGCCAGCGCGGCAGCACCGACAGCAGCGCTCCACTCGAAGGTGCCAGCGCTCCTCTCGCAGCGTGCTGATTGGGCGGCGGCAGCGCTCGGCGAGGGGGGGTGACGCTCCGCACGTACTGCAACGCGGCGGCCAGCTGCGCGCGCATGGCGGCAGCGGCGGCAGGCTGCGCGGTGGCGGCGGCGGCGCTTACAGCATCAGTAATGGTTTTTCGTTGTTTGCTGCAGCAGAGATGTGAGGAGGCAGCGCGGCGGTCCGCAATGACGATGCAGGGAGGGAGCGCACTTCCAAATGCTGCCACCGGCTGTCAGCAACAGGATTGCTGTACTTCAAGATGCGTGCATGATGCCAGCGCGGCCCCCACCGATGAGGATGATGATGATGCAGAGTTTCCTGATGGCTTGTTGTTTTGCGTAATGCTGCTGCTCCAAGGACGTCCATCCGTGATATGCCCCCAAGCTTTGGTGATCTAACGCCCATGCATATCCCAGGTCATGATTGTTTCGGCCTTCAATCCAAACAAAATAGCTACGACACCAAGCAAGGCCCCATCTCCGTACCCTGAGCGCACGTGTTCAGCGCACTTCTGGAACTTGAAGTTTATACTTGCAGCAATATCTGCTGCAATTAGCAACGGCCGCTGTGCTCCACTCGTTGGTAAAACACCAAGCTCCACAGCTCGCAGCAATGCATCATCGCTTGTGGTCGGTGCTGACCCTAGCCCTAACGCCAACCTCACCTATAACCCTAACCTTACCCGAATGCCGGCAGCCTGACTGCTGCTATGCCTACGCCCGCCGGTTTCATCAAGTGCTTCCACGTGCTTGTAGCACGAACACAACAGTCGACATGAACTCACATTTGAAGTTCGCTGCGCCGCAAACGCCTGCAGCCCGAGCAGCTGCTGAGCGGCCCTGAGCTTGGCGGTGCAGCGTGGCAGGCGAATCGCGCGCCGCACACGGTGACCGCGCCAGACCGCTTGAAGTTGAACTGAGGCCTGGATGTGCAAGAATCACCAACACGAACCTTTCAAAAAATGAAACTATTCCCTGATGGCTCAGTAGGCATGGGGTTGAGGTGTAGCTGAGACAGAAGTTGAAGTTGGCAGGAGGCCTGAGGACGAGTAGGTGAGTTGAGGTGTAAGTGATGCAGATGTCGAGCACTGCTGTGGCGTCATATGTGTACATGTATTTGCAGATGAGGGCAAAGCCATGCACGTGGTGACTGGGCCAGACCGCTTGAGTTGGATTGAGGCCAGGGGACGAATTTGAACAAGGGCCGAAGCGGTGCTGACACCAAACCTCAATCTTTTCTGCCCTCTGTGTGCTGAGTGTTGAACATTGTTGCCCAGCGTGAGCCAATTTCTATTTCTGTGACTGTGTGACGAGCTGATGGTGTTGTGCGCTTTACTTCAATCCGCTTTGGGCGCCAGATGAGGCAAATTCAGGAACTGCCCCAGCATCGCGCCGGGCAAACCAGTCTCTTGACAGTTACAACATGATGAAGTCACACTTCCATGAAACTGACAGATCGGACTCCTGCCGCCCCGGCAGCACCTGCTATCCATGTGACACTGAGCACTGACTTCTAATCATGTCAACTTCAAATAGTGGGTGTACTTCAAGTAAATATGTCCTTCTGAGATTCGGTCCGTGGAGGCGCACGTCTCACCTTGTAGATCTTGCGCACGTGGAGCATCACCCTGTGTGCCTGCATCACGCCGTGTACCTGACAGACCGGACTCTCGCTGCCATGGTGAGCGCTGACTTTTTGAACAATCATGATAACTTCAACTATGGTGTACTTCAAGTAAATATGTCCTTCTGAGACTGGGTCCCCCTGAGGCGCTCGTCTCACCTTGTGTATCTTGCGCACGTGGAGCATCACCATGCGGGTCAGGTACCTGCGCGCGGTGACAACCAGAAGGATCCGGCGGCGCAGAACAGCGCTGAGCACTCCTGCGTGTTGAGCGCTGCTGCATGCGTTTGCTCCTGTTGGGGTCTGGGTCCCACTTGCACTCTAGCGACGACTCGGTATCACGCGCAAGTTGTTTGGTGCTCGATGGCGTGGCGACAGACAGAACAGGTCAAGAAGCTGCCAGGCGCTGCTGCTACATTGCAACGCCTGCGTGCTTGTTATGGGCATGTAGAGCCGCGGATGACAATTGGTGCGTGCCTCTGTGCCCCGCGACCACGGTCATCCTTTTTCAGCAGCAGCGCGATGTACATGCCATGCGGTGCATGCCGCCTTGAAAGTGAGCGTTTGCTTGCGGCATTCACTGCTGCTGTGTGCGCATTAAATTCTTCTGTCTCCGGCGTAAGCTGCATGCATGTACGTGACGGTGAGCTCCGCTATGAAGTCTAGCGCACATACTCACCCCCACCAGGTGCGCTGTATGTTGGTGGCAGCGCTCCCCGAGCGCCAGTCCAGCCACCCGCGCGCCGCGCGCAGCATACAACGCGCGGCCGCCTTCTTCTGCCGCAGCTGCAGCTGGCATGGCTCAGTTGGATCATGCCTGCAGCAGCGATCAGCAGTTCACTCAGAGTTCAGCAGCAGTTCACTGAGCGAAGCCGCAGCCAGCAAGGCTCAATTGGGCCGTCATAGCACAGCGACCGCCAAGCCACAAGTGCGCTGAAATCAGCAGCTCACTCAGCCTGCAGCAATTCATTTGAGCGAATGTAGCTACAGCTGGCATGGCTCACTTGGGCAAAGGTCGCACCACGGTCAGCAGTTACACCAGCAGTTTTGAGTTCACGGCAGCTGGCATGGCTCAGTAGGAGCATGCCTGTGCCGCAAATCAACAGTTCACTCAGTATGCAGCAGCAGTTCACTAAGTGTACTGTTTCGAGCGTGTGCCGTCCAAGGGACAACTAGCAGGCTGGACTGAGTCGACTGCGCAGTGGCCACCAAATCACAGAGCACTTGTCGGAGTGTCTAGGTGGATGGTGCCTGCAGCGATCGACAATTCACCGCGTGTGCTTCCACAGCTGCAGCCAGTACGCTTTGATTGGGTCATGGTTGCACAGCCCTTCACCAATTCACAGAGCACTTTGTGGCATGTTCGAGTGGGGGACCATGCCTGCGGCGATCAAAGATTCACCAAGCGCTGTTGTGTACCTATGCAGCTGCAGCGTGGCAGAGCTCAGTCGGTCAGTCATGCTCGCAGCGACCAGCGGTTGAATCACCCTTGTTATGAAACAATCATTCGTATAGTACTCAGGTAAAACATACACACATACGAACATACTGAGCGTGATCCATAACTTGACAGCTGCCCCTGAAGATATATGTACTACTGCACCAGTGTACATCAATCAGTGTACTGAGGGTATCCCGCAGTATCAGTACATGCACAGTACTTCACTTGAAGTGGCAGACTCCCGTGGTGCTGAAGCAGCATGGTCTGCGGTCTCACCCAAAATTCAACTATAATTGACATTAAAGACGACTGAACTGAAGTGTCCACTTGCGCACTTTCGTTGACAGTTTGTGTTACGGCACATATCAAGGTGCGAGGGCCGCATGCATACTTTTCTCAATCACCGACCTACAGTAAATTGAAGTGCGTCGCTGCGGGATAAAGGTATCCACAGACGTTCAACTATCCGATGCCACAATGGGACAACATCTGTGCTCAATGCACCAACGGCACACATGGCGCGCGTATCAAAGCTAGCGCATGAATTGACCATGTGTCTTTGTGTTGAAGTACACGACACCGCAGGTGTTGAAGTATGCTTCTGGGGTGACGCACCTGAATGCAGCGGCCCTGAAGTACTTGGTAATGGTGGACACCGCCTCTTGCTCGCGCCGCCGCCTGTCTAGCACAAAGTGCCTCCATGATCTGGACAGTATCACCTGCATCATGCGCGCCACACCGCAGCGGCGTGTCAGAAAACAAATTGAACGCACGACAATCAATCACCAAGTGTTGTTTTCACAGTCTCGACAGCACTACATGCACCTTGCGCTGCTGCATGCGAGCTCAGTGCCATCGCACAAAGCGTCTCCACGATCTCGACAGGATCACCTGTATGATGCAAACCACACTGCAGTGCCATGTCAACACACGCCGTGCACGCGGGAGTTGTGCGCAGACACAAAGTTAAAGTCACAAAGTTGAAGTGTCACCACGATCTGGACAGTACCACCTGCATCATGCGCGCCAGGCCGCAGTGCCGTGTCAGAACATAGGGTGTACAAGCCAGTCACCAAGTGTTGTTTTTACGGTCTCAATAGCACCACATGCACCTTGCAGTACTGCAAGCGAGCAACCATGGGCACCGCATGACATGCGCTCTCAGTGCGGTGTTGAGACGACACTCATGAGGCATGCAAGCGCTACCACTTGAAGTTACACCCCTTACACCACCACCTGCGTCGTGCATGCCACGCGGCACGCGAGCTCAGTGTCATGTTGACATGACCTACACAACATATGCAACAGTTATGCAACAGTTACCCCTTGAAACAAGCGTCTCTATGCACATAGAAGTACTTCAAGTTGCAACCTCACCTGAGACCTGACTTCCAGCGCCAGACGCCGCCGAATCTCTTTTCGCCAAACGTAGGCGGCATGACCGGGGGCTGGCCTGAAACCCGACGCGGTGAGCACCAGGTGGGGTCGGCTGCTCGCTGCTGCGGCGGTTACGGCAGTCACATCCGCCGTCTGCACGAGGCAGCAGCGGGGGCAATGTTCAGCAAACAGCGGAGAGTCACAGCTGCATGCAGCGCACACGGTGAGTATGGAAGTGTTGAACTTTCGCCAAGCCACTGTTCACGCGAATATAGGAGCTCTACTCGGCTGCTCCAACGCGGTTTGGCCTGATAATTTCTGACTGGTCGTGCCAGGGTCCTTTACTGCATGAGATAACATGGAAAGTAGAGCTGCACACAACACATTGCATTGCAGGCATGTCCGTGCTGCCCTGATCAAGCCATGATTGAACACAAGCTCGGGTACTTGGCGCTTTTGTGGCATCCAAAGTACCAAACTTCAGCTTCGTTGAAGCGACTTGAAGATTCAACGTCAGCGCACCTGCTCAGATCCGCAGCCAGTCACGCTGAGGGTGTGAAGAGCGGGCGCTGCCTTCAGGGCCCCAGTCAGACCTGCGCACAACACCATTACATCATAGTGTCGGTACAGGAGGGGTATATGGAGTAGAGGGGGGGGTATATTATGATCACCAACAAGTAGTACATGTGTCCGTGCATACAGAGGCAGAGAGGTAGTTGAGGGGTCGTACGGGACTGGCATTTGCATAGAGTGGTAGAGCACACACTGCACCGCTTCATTCGACAAAACAGCGCCCTCTCCAGCGTTACATTGATCATGCGGTCGTCTTGGCGCACTATGCAAGCAATAACTGAAAAGGTACCTTACCCTCACCCTAACCCTAACCCTGACCCGAAACGGTCGTACGAGATGACCCCAAGCCCTAGCCCTCGCCGACCTTAACCCCTGGTTGGGCGCGGTGCGCTGCGTCATGGTTAGGGTCAAAGTCAGGTGAGGCTAACCCCAACCCTAATCCTAAGTCGCAGGGCCGACCATTCCAGTGTCGCATCCATCACCTGGGCTGCTTCGAAAATGTCCGTTCAGCCTGAAGCAAGGAGATACCTGACGCAACCTGGCGCAATACTTGCTGTACAAGGTGCTTCACATTATCAAAGTAACATGATCTAAGAGGTGCCTGCAGCACGCTGGCCAGGGAACAGCCGCGGCAGCGCTCGCCAGCGCCCCATGCGCCACTTTTCCTCCGTACTTCGCTTCGTCCTGCTCACATTCCTGACAACCTCAGGGCCATGATTATCATTACGGCAACAACACATTGTTAGGTACCTGAAGCGCTGCATGATGTGCCATCCAGAACCAGGGTCCCCATCCGCGGCAGTGCTCGCCAAATATTTGCAGCAGCGCTCCACGCCTCGCACGTGACCGCGGTGTGGCCGCCGAGGTTGAGGTACGTCAGGTTGAGCGCTGGGGGCTTGAGCGCTGACACCAGACACCTGTCGCTCAGGCTGATAAAAGCATAGGGGCTTAGGGTCAGGAATTGGGTTAAGGTTAGCGTGAAGGTTACGTTTAGGGTTGCAGTCACGTTAGCGTCACGAGTCAGTGTTGAGGTAATAACAGGAAGAAGACAAGGCTATGGGCGGTATGGGTGAGATGCGTCAGTTTGAGCACTGGGGGGCTGAGCACTGACACCAGACACCTGTCACTCAGGCTGAAACAGCAGCACAGGGCTTGTGGTAACCTCTAGGGTTAAGAATGGAGGTACCAGGCGTGGTGCTGGGGTCAAGGATGTGATGAAGCTGGGCAAGGAGTGCTGCCGCAGTGAAACTGCTTGTTGAAGTACGAGCGGTCATTGCTTGGGCGGACAAGGACACGCAACTGGACTTGCAGCGTCAGCGCTCAGGTAATTGTAGCCGCTGAAACTTCACTTTGTCACTGGTAAGGGTTGCTTGCCGGTCGGAGCATTGCAAGAGTGTTAGGCCCCTGTTGGTCAGGCTGACGTAGGCCTGGGCGGTAGAAACTGTCTGTAACCGCCCACAGACGCGGTGCGGCAGCGCCAAGGAAGGGATACTTGCAGCACCGCCAAGGAAGGGATACTTGAAGTACCGTTTTTCAGCTGCCACGTTAGCTGCCACGTTTCTGCCTGGACCGGAGGAACATTGAAATGGGTCAGTGACCAAGGGAAAGTTCTGTTGAAGTTCACATGAATTGGACGCTGTGTCAATGCCTGTTGGTCGCAAACCCTGACCCCTAACCCTAACCCACAGTCCCGGGCTTGACCTTGTAGACGGCCTCAAAGAGGGTGCACTCGTATGGTCGTTCGAGATATCTGCCTCAAACATGCAACTGCGCGAAGCGTACATAAGTCATCTACACCAATTGGGTGCAACAAACCCGACTGCGAAGCAGCATGTCTATTGAAGTTGCATGTTAAAGTGAACCGGATACTCCCTCGGGGGAAGTCTAAATTGGCCTTGGCAGGTATGTATAGTCGTGCTGGCCAACAATCAGCGCTCCCGTGAACCAGAGAGTGACCCCGAAGCCTGAGAGTGCAGCCAGGACTGTGCACTTGTGGCGTGCAGCGGGCAAGGGATGAGCCGCGTGATGTTCACCTTCTTGTAGACATCTGTAAGGGTATTGAAAGGCGTAGTCCTGTGCTCCCGTTAGTCAGGGAGTTACCCCGTCGCCTGCGAGCTCAGCCAACGCTAATATTGGCCGCGGCGATACATTAGAAACAAGCGCAAGTTGCAGGTCAAGAGGGGTGAGTGAATGCGAAGTTCACCTGCTGTGTGGCAGCGCTCCGCGCTTGGGGAGCGTCACCGCCGCGCGCTCCAGGGACAGGTACTCCAAGCTGCGGCAGCGCTCAAGCAGTGCTGCCACCTGCGCATTGAAAGCGAGCAGGCCAAGGTGATAGCGACTATAGCCACAATGAAGGTTCGGTTAGGATGAGGACTAGGGTTAGGGTAGGTGTAGGCTGCGACTATAAGCCACAAAGAAGGTTAGGGCTAGGATGTGGGTTAGGGGTAGGGTTACTCTAGGTTGCAGCAGTGCTCAAGCAGTGCTGCCACCTGCGCATGAGAAGCGAGGGGGCAAAGGTGAAAGCGACTACAAGCCGCGATGAAAGTTAGGGCTAAGGTTAGGGTTAGAATAAGGGTTAGAAATACGGTTACTCTAGACTGCGGCAGTGCTCAAGCAGCGCTGCCACCTGCGCATGCGAAGCGAGGGGGCCAAGGTGATAGCGACTTCAAGCCAAAGTGAAGCCTTAGTATTGCATGACAAAGACTGCGAGGCCGGAATGAAGCGTGGGCGCTGCTTCGGCGACAGCGGCGAGACCGATGCATGTCATGATGCCAGAGCGACTGGGCTTGGCGAAACAGAACCCTCACTCAAAGCCTAAACCTAAATCTACCCCCAACCATGAACCTAAACCTAGACTTCACCCTGACCCTAAACCCAACCCCAACCGTAACCCTAACCATAACGCATGCACAGCTCATCCCCGTTCTGGCGCAACACGCTTAGATTCATGGTTACAGGTAGGGTGGGTGAGTATCGGCAATCACAGCGCCATCGCTGCCGATACTTGATATCCTTCAGCGGTCAGCCTCATCAGTACCAGCGTGATGATTTGAAGGAGGGTACATAGGAATTGGCACTGACAGCGTTGTCGCTGGCGATCGTGCACCTATCACCAGTAATAGGGGGGTTAGGGTCAGGGGTAGGCTAGGGGCAAGTAGGTGTTTGCACTCACAGCGTCGTCGCTGGTGATCGCGCACCCATCGGCGGCCAATTTTACCAGCCCAGGGCAGCAACTGCACAACAGCGGAAACAGGGGCGCAGTGAGCATACTTTGGTGCTTCATCTTTAAGTGGCATATGAAAACATCTCAATGTGAAGTTTCAGCACAAACGTGATGCCGCTGCAACGTCACAGTAGGCATGTATGCAACCAGGCGTTCATTGACAGCGGCAGCTACTACGCCACTATAATGATAATGAGGATGCCATTGCTGTGCGCAGCAGGACAGCAGTGGGAGAGCGGACGCATGTGATCGGCCGTGGTCTCGACGCAGCCTCTACCTGCACCCTAATAACCCTAACCCTAAACCCTAACCCAGAGCGGCGACATTGAATATGCAGCAGGAGGCAAGGAACCGCTGCCGCTACTCATGACGATGCCTACGACACGTGCTTGCCCTCTGCTGTGACCCCGATGCGGCAGGCCACAGCCTGTGTCATCGCTCGACCACAGCCAACTCTCATCCCCAACCACGATGCGCGCCCTGACATTGGTCCCAGCGGTGTGGAGGGGAGGCTTGATGTTGATGTATGGGTTTTGAAGTTGACTATCCGCAAAGGCCACAAGGGCCGTGCCTGTGGCTCCTGTGCAGCCGGTCACACTCAGATGGAAACGCACAACTTCAGCAAGTGCAGGCAGGCTCAAGGACTACAAAATATCGAACGCAGTTCAATCGAGTTCAGCTGTACTACCATGCTGAACTGCACTGTGCACTGACCTGGCAAAGGCCAGGACGGCTGCGCCCGTGACCCCGGTGCAGCCGGTCACGTCAACATCGCTCAGCGAGGGCATGGCGTGCGCAACCGCGGACGCCTCGGGGTCGCCGAAGCCGGGCAGGGCGCGTGCGTGCAACTTCAACATGCGCGGCATGACCTGCAAAGGTGAAGTAGTGCGGAAGATTACGCACAGCATGCTATTTCAACTAGAACACAGAGCTCAAGGACTGGTAATCACGTACCATTATTTGTTGTGGTCGTTGTTGCACTATATGCAGCGCACTAGTTCAACTTGTACACAAAGCGCAAGGCCTGGTTATCAAGTACTACTCTTTGTGGTGGTAACCTTTGCTGCACTCTGAGATACTTCAAGACATATCATGTAGGGAGCGGCGCATGTTGAACCTTCAGGCCTCTCTCTGGGCTTAAAGCTGAGAGTGACTTGCTTGCCAGCAAGGACAAGTACACCGACAGCCGCCTACAACAGCTCTCCCTGTAGCTGGCTCAACGCGTCTGACGCCCTTGACATGGGGTCAGCGTTTACATGGTGTTACATACAGGGTTAGGTTTTTAGGGCAGGGATACCTACCTAACTTGACGGCCACTGCGAGGCTTAGGGTCAGAGTTCCAGCTAGGCCTTGGTTAGGCACTGTGTGCTCGCACTTTGCCCCTATGAGCTACCACGGTGTGGGTCAGGACAAGACTAGGACTAGGATCATGGTAAAGTTAGGAACTAGGGTTCGGATAAGGGTCGGCACCTTTCCGCACAGCGCGCGTGCCATGCCCAATACGGAAGGCTTCCTGTTGGCCAACGCCGCCGCTACGGAAGTGCCGCTGATGTTCAGCTCGCGCAACAGCGCGCACACGCGGATGATGGCCTCAAAAACTTCAACTCCTGCAGCGGTGACGCTGTGGATGTCGATAACTTCAAGCGCGGGCCCTGTCGTGCACACAAGAACATCAGTGAGCACAAAAAAGCGACTGCTATTGGCGGCGGCATGAGATTGTCGGCTGAGGTGAATTCAAGTCATGATTTCAAGAACTCTGTTGTTATGGTGCTGCGCTGATGCCGCATATGAGCGTGCATCTGCAATCGCAACAGTTCTTCAGGACCCTTAGGAGGGAGCTGTCAAAATATACACCGAGGCGCACACTACAAGGCTTTTGCAATGACCACATTCGTTGGTGATGCTGATGCTTATGTAGTTCTTGCGCAAGCAGACAAAGCGTACATACGGCCACACACACTGCGACACTGTCTCTGTTGGCGGTTGGATGGCTATTGGCAGCGAGGATGCTACCGATGTGATGACACAGGCTGCAAGAATTACGGTAAGGTTGGGATTACGATGAGGGTGAGGGCTCATGATCAGCACATGCGCATACCTTAAAGCACATACATGTGATGCCATTTTGAGAGATAGTCTGCGCGCTCAAGCAGGCTTACGAGCGCAGCGGCAGTTACAGCCGCAACAGCCGTCAAGCAACCGATAATGCAGGCGCCGTGTGAGTGGCGCGTCACGTGCATCACCTTCGCAGAGCCTACACAATGTTCGCACTGTGAATTCCCGCGACGCATACTTCAAGTAGTGTGCGGCATTAGAGCACGCGCTACCTGCGCGTTCGATGAGGTCCAGGAGCGCGGCTGCATCATAGCCTTGCAGCTGACAATAAGCAGTGCTTCGCATGCGGTGCCTTTGCAAAGTGGGCACTTCAAATCTATGCGAAGCATACTTAAACTAAGTAGCACAACAACAAGGCCTTACGCAAGCTACCTGTGCGTTCAACAAGGCCCAAGAGTGCAGCGGCAGTTGACACGCTGCTACAATGTCACTCCTGACGCAGGCGCCCTGTGAGCACTGCTCCGCATGCAGTGCCTCAGCACCGTGTGCTCTGTAAACTCAAAGTCACTCACGCAATGCATACTTGAAGTGAAACTTTGCGTTATGCAAGCTACCTGCGCGCTTGATGAGGCTCATGAGTGCAGCGCCAGACACAGCTGCGCAGCCGCCCAGCAACACCTGGCGCAGGCGCCCGCGGAGCGCTGCTTCACATGTAGCCAAGGATGCCAGGGACGCCGCCGACACCAGCGGACAGCCAATTATGTTGATGATGCTCAGGTGGGGGGAGCCCCCTGCCACCCACGCTGCGGTCTCGGGGCGCAGGCTCGGGCACCTGCTCCTTAAGCAAGGGAAAATAAGCCCTTTGTGTGCATGTTCAAAAATGTGTGTGAGCACGAGAATCAGGGTTGGTCAAATATGGTATCTGGCGCATTACCAACCTATGAGCATTAAACTTTCGATATTATAATGTTCGATGTTATACACCCTAGGGTTAGGAGACATCAACTGGGATTTAGGCGCACCGTGTGCTTTTTGTTTGTGACATTACACACATGCCGGCCATGCGCCGTACGGCCGAGTGCGACGCGTTGCAGGCTCTCACAAAACACGTACCGTAACGTGCATGTGGCATGCGATGACGCTTTCGGGCAGCACTTGAAGTCGGTATTGTCCGTACGATTCAGTGTGCATGATACATATGGCTATACGGTATTTACGGTGTCTGAAGTGCGCACTGTACCGCCCGACCATTTGCCAACTACCAAAGCTGAAGTTGAAGCTCAACCACACATGCTACACACAGACCAGCGGCCGGAAATAAGCGCGGTGTGCTCGCAGCTTGCGAGTGCACGTGTGCGGGAATGCGTATCCCGCATTCCTCCAGTTGAGAGTGAGTCGTGCCTCAAAATTCAAGGCTATGTGTCTGAATACCTCAAGTCTCCAGCAAGCACCTCCGGGTGAAACCTCCGTGGGTGCGTCGAACTTCAAGGTTATGTCTGCATACCTCAAGTCAGCCAAGTACAAGTACCTACCTGGTCAGGTCCACTGACTGCAGCCGCAGCGCCAGCACGGTGTGCACCGCTCCGTGGTCGCCGCACAGGAAGGCCTTGCCAGTAAACCCCTGCAGATAGGGTTGGACGTAGGGTTACGGGTAAAGTCGCGGTTGACTAGGATCCTTGCCGGCGAACCTGTACAAATCGGTGGGATTAGGGCTGGGCCAAGGCTTGAGATATCCATCGGAGCTTGGTTCAGTATTGGGTCAGACTGAGGTTGACATTAAGAGTAGGGTTAGGGACAGGTGTTTGCACAGCGTGCAGGCACACTGCGATGTCAGATGCGCTGTAGGCAGATCAGAGGCTACTGGTTCGCTAGCAGCTAGTTGTGTTAGGGTTTGGATAGGGTGAGGAGACAGGTTAGGCTTAGGGTTGGCTGATGCAATGCGCAGGACGTGCTCTTCCAACGCCGCATTGGGTAGAAATAGCGTCAGGGGTCAGGTCAAGACCTGGCACCCGCCTTGCCGTAGATCTGCTGCGTCGATCACCACCTATGGTACCTGCGCGAGCAAGTGTGAAGACTGTGAGCTTTGAATTATATAGGTTCAAGATTGAAATCAGGGTTAGTTGAATGTAAATTCAATGTATAGGGCCGAGCGTTGCTGATTGACGCAGCCACCGCACATTCTCAGTAGCCTTAAGCAAGACACATGAGTGTCCCGCAGTGCGTGCTAACCCAAAGTACTTTGAAGTACTTCTATACGCTAAGATTACACTGAAGTATACAACAAGAGAAAAGTAGTACCGTCATGATGGCGAATGTATATATGCAGTGGAGCGGAATTTGTCCTCTCCATGTATGCATGATGTGGCAGCAGCATCATGGCTCAGAAAAGGCGGCTGCACTGTTAGACCTATTCAGCCATGTACAATGTGTCTATGACGGTTTAGAATGCACATACGCAAGGGCAGCTGCACTGGTAGAGCTTTTTCCAGTCGTGTGCGATAATGTGTTCACGGCGATCCAAGATGCTGAGCGCGCACGAAGCTGATGGCAGCAGAATCAGTGCGCATCCGCAGTACAACCAATGTGCAACTAGCTTCCTCCACAGTCATACCTACATCAACTTCTTGAAGTACCCTCGTGTGCGTCCACAGTACTGCTGCCGCAAACACTTTGCAAGTAGTATCCTCTACACTCAGTAGTTGTTGCAACGTAGAGAGCTGTTGCTCACTACCCTGTTGCGCCACACCCGAGCTAGACATCAAGGGGACAAATGCAACAGAAGACCGACGCCAGTCGTGTGCTGCTAGAAGTGAATGTATTGTAGTCTGTCCACCGGTAAGTGTAACTGCCGTGACCGTCAAGCGTGCAAAGGTCAATGAGCATGTAACTGCCATATGCTCCAACAGTAGTATCTACATCAAATTTTTGAAGTATTGTTGTGTGCACTACACTAAAATGGAAACAGCGGTGAAGCTCACCTGACATTCTGGCAGTGTCAGGCGCTTGAGCTGCGTACACCCCTGCAGCAGCTGCCTGACGCCTGCATCTGTAATACCCTGCATACCCCTGCATGAAGCGTTTGCAGCGCAGCGAGCAAGTCGCATCAGTTCCGGTCACATTCAGTTCAGATCCATTGTACCACTTAGTAGAAGCTTGTCAGGCCATCACAGAGCCAGGCGGCGCTGACTTCAGCCATGGTGACAGCACGTCCGTTGACAGAAATAGCGTGGCCACAGACTTTAAGTCATGTTGTGGCAGTGCACCGCAAGAAGCCACGAGTGCAGCAGGTCACCGTGAAGATGACATAAGTTACGTGTGCGGGATTGACGGCACACATTGCTCAAGCCATTTGCGCGGCAAGCTGCGGTCAGCCATCTCCACACAGTAAGCCTAAAAAAGACTGGCGTGCCTCGTTGCTTATTAGCAACTTCAGAAGCACAGTTATCCTGGACTTATCCCGTACACATACCTGCAAGAAAAGGATTGCAGCCCCTTGCACCCAGCAGCCAAGGCTATAAGCCCACCATCGCTGATGCCGCTGCTGCTGCCGCCGCCACCGACGCCGCTGCCGTCGCCGCCTCCGCCGCCGCCGCCGCCGCCGCCGCCGCCGCTGCAGTCTTCTTCGCTGCCGCTGCCGCTGCAGTGGCCGCTGCTGTTACTGTTGGTCGCAGACGTGCTTGTGCCATCAATGCTCAGGTGCACCAGGCCCGCGCACTCGCGCGCAATCACACGGCAGTGCTCGTCGCCGACCTGCAAGTAGGGTTTGGTTAGGGTCAGGGTTAGGGTCAGGTGAATCACAAGGCAGTGCTCGTCGCCGACCTGCAATTAGGGTTTGGTTGGGGCTAAGGTTGGGTTTAGAGTTAAGTGAATCACACGGCGGTGCTTGTCGCCAACCTGCAAGTAGGGTTTGGTTAGGGTAGGGCTAGAATTAGTGTGAGGTGAATCAGGATGCAGTGCTCATTTCTGATTGGCAGCTGGGCTGCATCGCATGGTGATAGAGAGCAGTGTCACGGGCAACCGAAACCTAGCCCTAACCCTAGCCCTAACCCTAGCTCTGTCTCTGAGCTAGCGCGCTACGGACTAGGCATGATGACCGAGTAGCGGGACCAGCATCGATGGCCAACAGCAGAGCTAACCCTAACACAACTCTAGCCTAAAGGATTAAAGTGGCGCTAGTCAGCCACCGCAGAGTCGGTTGGGGTTAGGTGTAGAGTGAGTTTGAGTCTGCACACAGGGTTAGGGTTAGAGTTAGGTTAGGTTGTGCCCCCCCTGACGAAACTAAACGCCGTGGCAGAGTAGGACACCCAAGGTGGACCCAATGCAAAGTGCAGAACAGCACTAGACCAGGGCAGGCTAATATTGCAAAGAAGTGAATTATTGTGCAGGTGCTTGTGCAAGCGGAGAAATAGCCCTGAGTCAGGGGCGGAACAGTACCGGACTGGTGCTGGAACATGCAGTGGTGGACTAACAGGAGAAACTCCCAGAATGGAGAAACCTGTGTAGGTATGCATGCACATGCAAGTAGGGTATGTAGGTATCATACTCCGTCACCCCCCACCATGTTCGCCTACTTACAGGTATGCTCAGTGCACGTCAGCTGCAGCAGCTGGGGCCTAGCCCTAACCCTAACCCTAACCCTGGAGCTGACCTTGGCACCACCCTAGCCCTAAACCTAACCCTTACCCTAACTCTACTCCTCACCGTCACCCTCAACCTAACCCTCAATTTGACCCACCTTGACCTTCACCCTGTCTAACCCTAACCCTAATTCTAACCCTGACAATGGCTCTGACCCTAACCATTACCCTAAGCTGAGGACACCCCGGACCTCAACTCGCCCTCAATGTCACCCTCACCCTAATACAAGGTCAAGTGGATTCCTAACCATAACCCTGGCCCTTGCGCCAATCTTTACTCCGTCCCAACCCTAAACCTGACCCTAACCTTAAATTCTAACCGTATGAGCTCACCTCGGGGCAGCGATCCAGGCACAAGGAGTGCAGCAGCACCCAGCCGGACAGCACCGCGTGCAGGCGCGACTCAGTTATGCCCTGTTGAAGTAGTGGGAGGCATGCAGCAGTGCTCAGCGCAGGAATGAACACCACTGACAAACACACATGTAAGCCAGCGCTGGGTCATCAATCAAGGTCCTGATGAGCTTGGGTTAGGGTTAAGCGATTGACGCGCCTCGTGCAAGATAACTGCTGTGATGGCACGTTGAAGTTGGAAGCATGCAGCAGTGCTCAGTACAGGAATCAAACCACTGACTAACAGCAGGTGAGCCAGCCCTGGGTCATCAACAGAGGTCTTGATGGTAGGGTTTGGGTTAGGGTTAGGCGATTGACTCGTCTTGTGCAGAAATATTGCTGTGATGCCCTGTTGAAGTAGTGGGAAGCATGCAGCAGTGATCAGTGCAGGAATGAAACCACTCACAAACAGCAGGCGACCCAGCCTTGAATCGTCAACGGAGACAGTGATGGTAGCGCGATTGACGCGCCTCGCGCAAGATTGCTGTGATGCATTGGTGAAGTACAGTAGTGGAAAAATGCAGCAGTGCTCAGTGCAGTGATGAAAACCACTGTTGAACAGCCGGCTGGCCGATGGTACTGGTGTGCATAGAGTTAAAGTAGTGGAGGAATGCGGCAGCGGGCAGCACAGTGATGAAGTCCCAGATTAGCAGAGGGGGGGATTAGCAGAGGGCGAGCCCATGGAGCCACCACAAGAACCATACGTAAGCTGTCACCAGATGACGAGTTATACTTGGGCTTGACATGAAGCCCCGACATGCTTGCGCTGATGCCGAACACGTCAACGATCCAGTTCAGCATCAGTATACCACACGGCAGTGTGCACCGGCTTGAAACGTCATCCTGACCCATGGCCAGAACCACGACCTACTATAATTATTGGTGGAAGGCACTGGCCGTTAACCACACCTTGCCACCTAGAGCTCTCCGATCTTTTGAATCGTTTCCCCAATAAATTCATGATTTACAAACTGCATTTAGTGCAGCTCACCGTGCAGCCAGAAAGGTTGAGCGCTGCTGCGTGCTCGCCAAAAGTGTCCACAATCCAGGGCAGCGCCGACGGCGCGTCCGCCCGGCTCGTGAGCTGCACTTCAAGTGCAACTTCAAGTGAATCGGCTCTCGGCTCAGCTTTCAATGCTAGGAGAAGTTGCGTTACCACGGCGGCATCGCGCGGCAGCCGCCACGGACTGACGTCGAGCGCTGTTGCCGACTGTGGAGGCACATAAGGGGTGGGGAGGGGTTGAGGATAAGGGCCGGGGGGGGGGGGGGGGGAGGGTCAGATGCCAAGGGGAATGAACGCACAGGCAGCATGAACCATACCCCTGACTCATTTGAGTCGTCATTCTTCAAGCAGAAATCATCACTGAAGGAAAAATGGGGCGTGTTCGCTGAAACCTATCCTAGCCTTCATGTCGCCCCTGCACTGCAACATGTGACCAGCACCAAACAGCTGCGTGCATGCATTGCATACATACATACCGACCCAAACAGTGCTCAACAGCAGTGCTCAACGTATTCACTACGTACATACAGACCTGACCATGCAGCAGTGCTCAACGCATTCACGCCATACATATGTACATACCTGGCCAAAAGGGACAGTAGGGTCAAGAACCAGCCAGGCCACTGCAGCATCCCGCCCTGTACTGCCGCCGCCGCAGTGCTCACCGCATCAACAACATACAAACATACACATACCTGGCCGAAGGGGACAGCAGCGTCAAGCCCCAGGCCCCCGCGACATCCCGCCCGGTACTGCCGTCGCAGCAGTGCTCAACGTATTACCGCATACATACCTGGCCGAAGGGGACAGCAGGGTCAAGAACCAGGCCGCCACCACATCCCGCCCGGTACTGCCTCCGCAGCAGGATCGGCGGCAGGTCATCTCTGCCCTCTCCCAGCAGCGTTTTGCCATCGAATGACTCAGGCGGCGGCGGCAGCGGAGGCGGTGCGGCAAGCGGCGGCGCGCGCGCGCCGCTGCGAAGACAATAGCAGGCGGTCAGCGCAATGTCAGCTGCGTTATGGAGCATGCGCGGCAGCGGTGGCGGCGACAACGGTAGCAGCGGCAGCAGCGTGGGGAGGCAGCAGCGGCGGCGGCAGCAGTGGCAGCGGCGGCGGCGGCGGCGGCGGCAGCGGCGGCGGCAGCGGCGGCGGCAGCCGCGGTGGCGGCGACAGCAGTGGCGGCGGCAGCGGTGGCGGCGGCAGCGGTGGCGGCGACAGCAGTGGCGGCGGCAGCGGCGGCGGCCGCGCAGCGGCGGCGGCAGCGGCGGCGGCAGCAGCGGTGGCGGCGGCAGCAGTGACCCTAACCCAAAGAGACAACCCGCCTCTCATGGTTGGGCCCTCAAACATGTACCTGTGACTGTTATAGACTACAGTAACCGTTTTATGGAAACATAAGCATCACACCGATGGACACAAATGCTGCATCGAGCAATAGTCCTGGCATGCAACCGCGCTGGTGAAGGAGAGGCACGCATTTGTCTCCATCGCTGGCTGTTTTAACAAGTGCAAGTTCACGACTCCACCAAGGGTCACAGAGCATACGATGAGAAGAAGCCAGGATTGGGGCTGGCAATACGTAGATGGTTCAGGTACTTCAAGTGCAAGCTCAAGAGAGTCCACCGACCTGCCGTTGCTGCACGCCTTGCCGCCTTGCGGCCTCGCAGGCGAAGTAGAGCGCGACCTCCGCGCTTTTGCCGCCTGCCCACAGAAGAGAGTCGTGCAGACGGCATTGCAGATGGGCCTGACATTGTGACAATATTTTCGGACTTCAACCCTCACCCTGGCCCTAGCCCTGATCACGATGCACCCTCTACTGCGCTCGTTCAACTGTCGTTCGGTTCGTTGGCGATGCGGCTGTTTGCTCGCGAAGTAGAGCGCGACCTCCGGGCCTTGGCCGCCAGCCCACAGAAGACGCGCATGAAAAAAGAAGTTGGGCCTGGTGTGTTGAGCAACGCCCCCAGCTCTAACCCTAAGCGTGTCACTGCCCTAGTTTTGTGCCTACCTCTAACGCCAGCCTCAATATTGCTAGATTCATGAGCGATGCGGCCGCCTGCCCGCGAGTGGCTAGATGTGCTGGTTTTGACGAGCGTTGCTGCTAACACTGATCTCGCCTGAATCCCCAACGGAACCGCTAGCTCTAAAATATTCCTGGACTCATGAGCGGTGTCTTGACGGCAAGTGGATACCGAGAAAACGCAGCACTTCTACTGGCGATCCCAGCGCACCTGAGGCGCTCTGCCGAGGTGCGCTGACGTTGAAGTTGTGCTGAAGTTAAAGTTGAGCTGCAGTTGGCTGCGAGACTGCAGCCGGGCATTAATTCTCGCTACAGCTCTCGGTGCTGAAATTGAAGTTTTACTGCAGGTGAAGTTGTGCTGTGGTTGCAGCAAAGGTAGCAGCTAGGCACTGCACGGGTGCAGGCTAAGTCTCTTCAGGCCAGGTACTGACATAGCTTACACCAAGACACTGCTCTCCATGAAGCATCATATCATGTAAAAACACAAAGGACATGGTTTATGCTTGCCAGTCAAACAGTTGGAAGGGTATGTCCTACTCCATCAATCAGCAATCACCACAGCACACGCAAAACGCAAACTGACTGTGGCGATGGGTGCCCAGGGTGACATTGGCAGCCATGCCAGCAGGCTGAAGGCTCTGCAGCTCAGCAAGCGTGCCTAGAAGCCCACTCATGGCGAACGCTCACAAGCAGCCACAGTCCAGCAGCTACGTTTGCACACTGAGAAAATGCCATGTGTGCATGTGTGCGTGTCAAATGTTTGTACATGCATCGGTGTGAAGGCCATGTGTGTCTGTGTACTTGTGCGCATACATAGCGGCACATTGGCCAGCCAGTTGTCTTTGTTCATTCACATCGGTATGCGCTGTACATCATCGGCGAGGTGTGCGCCAACAGGCTACCAAGTTGCAAAACTCATATCGGGACCTGTTGGTCGCAGGTTGGCCAGTGAAGTGAAGACGGCAAACGCTCTGCACATGATCGCTCGAAGAACCAGAAGCAATACGCACACTATGGGATGCATCGATATTTATGACACGTCACCTGTTTGCTGCGTGTCGGCGTCATGCAGCCCTGCCCTGCCTCATTGCGGCATTGGCCTCCAGCTCATAGTGGTCAACGCCCTAAGGTAGCAAACGTTGTTTGTTTGCCGTCTTTGGCCGCCCCACCACTCCAATCCCAAGCACCCCCCCAGAGTCGGCAAGTGCTTTCCTCGGCACCTGCCTCTGCTGCCTCGCACACTACGGTTGTTGCTGCAACTGCTGCTGCTGCTGCGAATGAAGCGGTGGCTGTACCTTTGGAATGCTCAAGGCTGCAGCTGCTTCTGCGGCAGCTGCTGTTTGAGTGCTCCTCCTGCTCCACACAAGACACTCACTCGAGCTCTTGTTTTTCTTCTGTTTTCTCAACCGTTAACTGCAACTTTGGGAAGTTCAACTTCAATTTTGTTGATCTGTTCAATAACTTGCTAAATGTAAATCTTCTAGTGCAGTTCAGGACTTCATATTCAATCTCAGGCCGCATATTGAATGCACATGGGACATCCCAGTCCAACTATGTACAGATCTTTTGCGCGTTCTAGCGCTCTGCTCGCAAATTGAATACAAAACAATGCGATGGCAGACCAGTGCTTCGCCTGAGCCATTCGATATGTAGGGTCAACATGCTTAAGTGCAATATCGAAGCCTGCAGCAGGTGTGTGCCTTCTAGATGTGCATCCGCATGGGAAGTGTACGCCCCCGTCAAGGCCAGGGGGGCATCACCAAGTGGTCCACCAGGAGGTACACGAAGAATCAGCAGAGACGCTGCTTTTGCGAGTACACTTGAGCTGGTACGCGTAGTGACTCTCTCACACGCGCCTGTAACAGTGTTCTTTTGCAAGCTTTGACACAAGTTTTTTTGGGTGACCCCTACCGGGACCTAGTCCTTAACCTAGCCCTAGCTGTGCACGGTATGTAAGGCGTTTCTAGGGTAAGGGTTTTTTTTTTCATGACCCTCTTACCTTGCTACTCCCCACACGCCACACAGGTCTGCCATCCTTTCCAGGTGAGAGCCACAGTGCTTCGCCGGTGCCGGATCTCTTGCGGCACCTGCAGCGCCTCCGCTGCAGTGCGTGTTGCTTGCCACAGGGTGTGTGCGGCTCTGATTTGATTTTCGGGACAGGGCATCTGCTCAACTTTCGGATTGCGGCTGCAGCAGGAGAGGTGGCGCCGCAATGGCCTTGCATAATGGTTTTGGAGATGGCATCGTCGTGGCCGCCGCTGCCTGCATGCTCAGCAATTGCCCGAGACCCTCAGAACTGGTACCACGCTCATCACTGCCTCCGATGTCACCTTGGTCGCATAGGCTGTGATCCACAGCAACAAGCGATGGTACCGTACCGCGCTTGATAGCATGCCGCCAGCAACTTGAGCTGGTGTCTCTCATGGGCTGGATCTCGACTGATTAAAAAAGCCGATTTGCTTTTTGATGTGCTGCTTCATTTTGATGTTGCCACAGGCAGTGAGACATGGCATCGTCCTCCAAGGTCTCTGCAACAGTAGTCGGTCACCACTTTATAAAGTCTTTTTACGGAGAGGTCCTGCCGCGCAAGCCTCTCGAGCTCCACCGCTTCTACTCTGAGCAGGTGAGTGCGGGAGTGGGCACCCGGACTGCGTTCGCCAACGTTTAGGCATACGTGCAGCAGGCATTGGCTATTGCGTTCAGTCATGTGCGCCACCTCCTTGGAGTACACTGAAAACAGCCTTCCTGCTAATTCTGCGGCAAAAGCCACCGTGATGTCACCGCCAACTACAGACATCCGCAGCTTCAGAGGCGATCGCTGCCCCACGATTATAGACATGAAAGCGCAGCTCTGCTCTGCAGGATATGGCGTCTAGTTGCTGCACCACTAGCGCCGTACACTTGCACTGCAGGGCGCTGCTATCCATTCTTCATGTTTGTCTCTGCCGTGAAGCGCATTTGCCTGCTGTGGTTCAGGGGGATGAACCCTTGTTGAAGTGATGGAGCGGCAGTTACGAAAACTGCGCTCACAGAGCTGGTGCCGCTGCAGGAGGTGCAGGTCATACAGTGGTGGCTCACTGCGGCTCATCGTGGACTGGTGCAGACTTCGTGTTCAATAAAGGGTGCAGGTTAGGGTTAGGGTTAGGTGTTGGCCACGATGCTGTGTGCATGCTCATCGTGAGCTCATCTTCACCAAACAACATTCCTCACACACACATATGTCCGCGTTCCCCACCGCTGGTGCTGCTGCCGCCGATACTGCAGAGTACCTTTTGCCATGCGGAGGGGAACAAGCAGGAGCAGCCTGTGATGGGGTTGGAGAACATCAAGGAGAAGATCAGGGGGCTGGGGCTTGCGGATGCCACCGTGGATCTGGACTGCGGATCTGTGGACATACAGGCGTCACAGAACGGTGAGCGTCGTGTGCAAACTTCAACTTCAGTGCTTCCTTGTCTACGTCCATTACCAGTTGCAGTTGCAATCAGCATGGAATGATCTGAGAATGTTGGACATACAAGCGTCACAGAACGGTAAGCAGCGTGCAAAAATCAACTTCAGTGGGTGCTTCCTGATGTCCATTACAAGTTGCAGTTGCACGGTGAGCGTTGGGCATATAGGCGTCGCAGAACGACGAGCGTGCAAACTTCAACTTTCAGGTGTCCTCGTTCATCTCCATTGTGAGTTGCAGCTGCGAATACCAATGTGAGACTTGGACATACAGGCGTCACAGAATGGCAAGCGCACATACAATCTTCCACTTCAGTGCGTCCTCGTCTTACGTCCAGTACGAGTTGCAGCTGTAAATGCCACCGTGAGTCTTGGACACAGGCGTCCCAGACCGTAGACGGTGCAAACTTCAACTTCAGTGGTTCTTATATTTCCACGACAAGTTGCAGTTGCGAATGCCGCCGTGGATCTGGACCGCGGATCTGCGGGCATGCAGGTGTCGCCCAACGGCACGCATGGCAGAACCTCAGCTGCAAAGTTGTTGGTGACGCGCTACAGCAGGCTTCCATATTACAAATCTGTTTTCTTTCGCGATGACCTGGAGGCGCATACGCTACAGTGGATGAACACGGACTGTGAATCATATATATATATATAGAACCTCAGCTGCAAAGTTGTTGGTGATCTACATATATGAAGAACCTCAGTTGCAAAGTTGTTGGTGACGCGCCACAGCAGGCTTCACGACAACGAGTCCATTTTCTTCCATGATGACCTGGAGGTGCAGACGCTAACAGTGGCTGGTGATTGTGGAGCTGTTGACACACAGGTCTTGCAGAAGTGATGCACGCGACAGTGCCTTGCTGTTGAGGTGGTGGGAAGGTGGCCGGTGACGTGCCGCAACAGACTTGAAGTTCAACCTTCTGTGTCGAATTCCACCATAAAGCGTCACGCACATTTTTTGGCAGCTGTTGAGTTGCCTGGAGGACCTGTATATGGCTCGCCGCTTAGGGCTAGGGTTTGGAGCTTTAGGGTTTGGAGCTTAGGGCTAGGGTTTGAAGCTCTGTGAGCAAACTGCAGCTTGCAGACTCTGCATACCTACCAGGTGTGGACTGCGGACGCCTCAACATGTTCATAGTGACGTCCCACAGCGGCCTTGACACTTCCAATCGCTTTGCCGTGGCGAGCTGCGCTTTGCAGGCGCTGTATTGTATATCCACTAGATCTGGACTGCGGATGAGTCGACTTGCAGGCCTTGCATAATGGTTTGGTAACTCTCAGCAGCTGTTGAGGTAGCAGCAGAATTGTTGGTGTCTGGCGGCAGCAGCAGTGTTTGCAAGCTCCCGCATGTTTTCCTTTCTGTCTGTGGTGAGCAGCCTGCAACCAGACATTGCGGATTTATTCGGCAGACCGAGTCGTGAATCGATTTTTGACCGAGTTCTACTCGCAACTCGGGGTCCCGGACACACCGATTAAAATCGGTGATAAATCACTCGGTCTGCTAGAGATGCTACAAAAAATTACTCGGTGTGGTGTCCCACACCGATTCTTCGAAGCTGCACATGTGGTGTGTGGTGTGGTGGGGCCTTTCTGAAACGACGGAAGTCCCGAAAGGTCGAATCAAATCTTTTTATTCCGAAGTCGGGCCGACTTCGGGGTTACCGGGTTGGTGTGCCAAAAATACGCTGTGCAGCAGAAAAAGCTGCAGTAGCAGATGCACTACAAAGCTGGAAGTCCCACCCCACTGCCTGCAGCCACATGCTCTAAGCGCCTTCATGAAAAATGGCACGTGTGTGGAGTTTAGTATACTCAGTCATCGAACGCAACAATGCTTCGGAGGTCGAGGACGCGCATCTCATGGAAGAGCAGAAGCCTTTGGGAGGCTTCTGTAAGCTGCTGCAGCATAAAAGCTTGGCAAGAAACGCGACGTAACTCGTCACATCAAGTTCGACAAAACCAGCAACAGCCTGTTCCTCAGAAACTAGACTAATGCAACTTTCCTGTTTGAGGCGTGATCGAATCAAGAAGGACTCCGAGACGACGATGGACATTGCAATGCAATTGTAAAAATCGAATCATGTTGCCGCATTACTCGCCATTACTCGCCTAGCGAGGTGCTGGTCATTTACTCGGGGGTCGAGTACAAATCGACTCGCTCTTTGGCTGACCACATTAATCATGACTCGGGCTGTTTGGCAGAGGGAGTTTACTCGGTGGCAAATCGACTCGGATTTCACAAGTCACCCCAGCAACTCTACTCGGGGGTCAAACCTCATAAATCAGCAATGTCTGCCTGCAACAGCTTTTACGATTGCACGCGGAATGTCATCTTGAAGATACATATCCGCGTTGGCAGCGTTCGTCACTTGCGCCTCTTCGTTGCCAACGCTGCTCATCAGTATCTCAAGGGGGGTGACGTCAGTGTTGAATCCAATCTCGGACTGCAGCTGAAATTCAAACCGCGGGTTGAAGTTAGGGTTGAATCCGATCTCATACAGCTGATATCCAAACCGACAGCACCTCTGATGGTGATTATTGAGCAGGCAAAAAACCTCCAACTTTAACTCATTTGGCATGACATGTCAAACGCGCCCGTCTGACGGTGGCGGCACAGATATAGTTTACGTGCGAGTGCAGGCACAGCGCCAGAAGAGCGCTGTCGTGCGACACATTGCGCTTCAACTCTAATGTGCTATGTTTGCACACCAGTTGTCACGATGAGTTCTTCACTTGACTGTGCAGGACTCCAAGTCTCAGTCATGTCATTTCCTCGCTCTACCGACAGCAGCAGGTTTTTGTCAAGCATGCATGAGGTTGATCAGTAGGAGCAGCAGATGTCCAGATTGTGACGCTGCAGTTGAAGTTGCAGTTGCAGTTGTGGTGCGACTGCAAGTGCGCATGTGCCGCTGCTGCAGACCCATCTCTGCCGAACAACTCTGAACCCTCCAACTCCAACCTCAAAGCTCGTACCATTCAACGGTTTGGAACCTCGAGCACACCGCCTGGTGGTGATGGCAGCCGCCACAACTGCCTTGCCAGTTTTATCAAATTCAGCTCTGTCATAGTGGGTCGGAGGATATGGTGTCCTTGTGATGGTGATGGGCATAAACCCACTGCGCCAAGGCGCGATCCGCCTCAACCTTGCTAACTTCAAAATATTCACCATCGCGCTGCCATACATTCAAGCACGCCGCCTGATGGTAATCGTCACGACTGGTTTGTGAGCTTCAACTTCAGTCATCTAGCACCTCCATCTCAGGCAGCACCTGGCGATGGTAGCGGGCACGCAATTGCACTGCGCCGTCAGGAAAGTGCACACCTCAAACTTTGCTAACTTCATCTTCAACTGTAATTCACGAAAACCACAGACAGCATCGTGCTTGATGGTGGCGGACGCGATCACGCTGCTGCAGTCGGAAGTCAGTTTCAGCTATGCCAACTTCAACTTCAACTGCTGCCGTCATGACCCACCACAGGCAGTCCTCCTGCTGATGGTGACGGGCACGATCACGCCAGGCCAGATGGCGAATGTCGGTTCGCTTCTTTACTTCAACTTTGATTGCCGTCACTTCAAGATAAACCACAGCATCTGCTTAACAACAACTTCAATTTGTGACACATCACAGGCAGCAAGCTTCCTCCTGATGGTGATGGGCGCGTTATGCTTCAGTCAAGCCAACCTCACTAATGCCAACTTCAACTTCAATTGTTGTCTGACATACTACAGGCAGCATCCTCCTGATGGTGACGGGCGCAATCACGCTGCGCGGGCAGGCGCCGCGCCAGTTTGCGCAGACGTTCCTGCTGGCGACGCACCGCCAGATGGACGGCCGCCACAACTTCTTTGTCCTCAACGACGTCTTCCGCCTCCTGGACACCATCCCGGAGGTGCTCGAGGTGAGATTTACCGCCTGCGCCGCTGACTTGCGTGTATACGCTGTTGCCGCCATGACGTCTGTTGCTTCCTGGAGATGAGAGCGGCCGCCTGCGCCGCTGACTACGTGTCCCGATCTCACCAAGCGGGCTGGCATGTACTTTTTATTAATTCTCGCTCAGGGCGCGAAAAAGCCCAGATGAATGGCATCTAACTTGAAGCTTGCTGTACGGCATCTACATGTCGTATGACAGTCTGAAAGTGTCTCAACTGTCCGTGTGACAACCTCTCAAACGCCGCCGCCGCCAAAACTGGCATGTACTCCTGGTGTACTCCTGGTGCACTCACAAGCCCGTGCCCTGACTCGCCTGCTCTCTCATCACTCCTGTGTACCTTTAACTTCAATTTGAAGTTCACCTCTTGCAGTGCTGACAACGCCCCTGTCACCCCCCTGGCGCTGCCCACCTCTCCTGCTTGCGAATGCGTGAACTGCTGCCGCGTTTCTCACACACTCCCATGCTGCGCCCCCCTCGCAGGCGGCGTTGGCGAAGGCCCGTCCTGCGCCGGCAGTTGCGTCGCCTGCAGCCGCGGCGCGCCCAACGCCCCCCCCCTCCCCCCCTCGTGAGGCGCCCCGCGGCGCCGCGACCCCCCCTGCTGCAGGTGAGCCTGGTAGGAACCAAGTAAGGTAGGGGGAATGGAGTTTGAGCTAGGGGGAATGGGGTTTGGGTTTGGGTAAATATTGAAGTATTTGCACACTCCCCAGCGGCCAGCAGCATGCATCATGCCCCCCCTCTCTCCCCCGCGCGAGGCGCCCTGTGGCGCCGCCACCCCCCCTGCTGCAGGTGAGCGTGGTGGGAGTTAGGTTTTATGTAGGGGGTGACGAAATCAGGGTGACGTTTGTGACCAGCCACCCGCCAGCGGTGCAGCTATATATGTCTGTTCACCTGTTGTAACGACTTTACTCCAGCTCCATTTTTCAACTGCACGTGAGCCACGAGGCTAGTTGCCCCCCTTACCTCGGCCTTGCAGCCATCATCGCAGGCCTTTAACTTGTACCTCAAGTAGAAGTTGTATAGCAAGTAGAAGCAATAGCGCTGTTTCTTCGATAAGAGCCGTGCTTGCACCAGTACGTTCGCCCGCTACTGCAGGCAGATGCAGGTGCAAAGCCACCTGACACTAACTTTCACTTACCCCGAGCACTGCACCGGCCCGGAATCGTGCGACCAGAAGCAGGCGCCTGTCCGCCACCGAAGAGCACACCTTGTCATGCCACCTTACAAGACGCTGAAGCTACATTGAGTTCAAATTTGAGGTAACAGTTGCGGTGCGTCAACCATGCTCATGTATGCACCCCCCACCCCCCGCCGCACGCAGGCGCCTCCCCGCCACACAATGTCATGCCAACTTCAAAGGCACAAAAGCTGCAACTCATACTTTGAGTTCAAATCAGAAGTTACACTTTCTGGTGCGTCACCACACTCACGTATGCACCCCCCACCCCCCACCACACGCAGGCGCCTCCCCGCCACCCCCCGCCCCCCCCGCGCGCGCCCGCTCCCCCTCCCCCGCACGCCCCAAAACCCCCCCTCCGCAGCCCAAGGCCCCCCCAGCCCCCGCGCCAGTCCCCCAACCGTCGTCCCCCACGCCAAACCCTAGCACCAGGGCTTGGGACGGGGCCGCAGCCAGCGGCGGCTGGGAATCAGGGGGGGCGTCGGGCGGGTGGGATTCGGGGGACGGCGGTTGGGGGCAGGGTGCTGCTGCGGCTGCTCCCGCGGCTGCGCCGGCGCCGGCAGCGCCTGCGGCAGCAGCGTCGCCGCCGCCGCCGGCAGCAGCGCCTGCGCCGGCGGCAGCAGTGGCGGCAGCACCGGCGAAGCAGGCGTCGCGGCGCGCGCGTTCCCCTTCCTCTGCGGTGAGTTCTTGAAGGGCGCAGTGCGGATTACATGTTGAAGTTTCCAATTTGAAGTTTGTAGTTGAGTGACCTACCGATGTGCAGGCGGAGTGAGTTCAGGGTTGCGTCTGGTGTCGGCGCAGCGCTGTTAAGCGTGCAATGTGAGGGGCCGTCTACGCGCGATCGGCCGCTCGCTGAGCACTGACACTCATGTGCCAGTGACTCTCCTTCATAAAACGAGGTGAACCAGCCGCACCCTCTCACGTGAACCCCCATGTTGCAAGCCTTGGCATGCTCCCCAAGTGCCTGTATCGAATGTGTCTCCTCGCTGCACGAGCTCCGCAATCCCACCTGCAGGTAACAACTTCAATTATCAGTTCAACTGCTTGAAGTACGCCCTGTCAGGGTATGGCTGCCTAATGCGGATGGCATTACATATGGGCTTCCTTGCTTTTTCACAAGTTAGCTTTAGCTTTAGCTTTATGGTATCGGACAGGAACTGCAACAAGCAATGATTCCACATGCGTGAATTGATGTTCTGAAGTACCGCGCATAAAAACTCAAGACCATCTGCTTCTGCAGAAAAAAAACATGATTGCTTGCGTTTCTCCGCTTCTGTGCAGCCTGTGGACGAAACCCCCCAGGCCAAGTCCTGGGCGGCGATTGTCACAAAGGGCGCTGGTGACTCTCCCGCATCCCCCGCCCCCGCGGCCACCGCCCCCCCCGCCGCCGCCACCCCCACCGTCGCAAAGCCAAAGCACAGCCCGGTGCTCGTGCCTGCAGAGGCGCCTGCTGCTGCGCCGGCTCCTGCTGCGGAAGCTCCGCCGCTGGCGGCAGCGGCTGCGCAGCAACCCGCAGCGCCTGCCGCCGCCGCCGCTGCTGCTGCCATGCAGCAGCCTATCCGACAGGTGAGGGCCGCGCGCACTGGTTAGTGTTGCTCGCTTGCTTGGCGGTCGGTGCTGCAGCGTGCCGCCAGCTGAGCTGTTGTGATTGATGCTGTGCATTGATATCCACAGTGTTCAGTGGCTCGGACTTATGTGTTGCATTTGTTGGTGCATGCGCAAAGCGTCCAGTACTTTACGCTGCCCTTGTTTGCTCAGTGAACTTGCGCTTGCGCGCACGCCGCGTGCTGCATGCTGATCGCTGCAGCTCCTGTGCCAACGACAGGCTCAGATCAGTGAGATTTCAATGCTTAGCAAACCCACAATGCACCTTACTCAGCCACGGCAGCAATTGTACTCGCACAAAACATGCGACGCTCTGGCTTGCACATAATTTTGTGTCATGGACCTTGCCTACCTAGTGTAGTCTAGTCTAGGCTGCATGTCGCCTCGTGCTGTGCAATGCCCCCCCTCCCCCCGCCCCCCGTCCCCTGCAAGTTTACAAGTGTACTCACTCTGGACTGGACTGTGCTGTACTGTGCTGCGCCGTGCTGCAGACTGCGGGCAGCCCAAGAGCCGCCGCGATCGCGACCAACAGCCTCTTTGTCAAGAACATCGACCCCTCTACGCAGAGCTCTGAAGTCGCGACGGCGTTTGAGAGGTTCGGCACCGTCACACAGGTGAGCGCTTCTGCAGCTGATTGAGCAATGCTGCTCTGCGTTGACAAACGTGACTGATCAGTGCAGTGTTAGCGTTATTATCAGGGTGACAACGCCGTTCTTGAGAGATCTGGCACGTTCACACAGGCAAGCGCTGCTGCTTTGCACCGACAAACATGGCTCGGTCAGCGCAGCGTTCGCGATTTGTTAGGGTGGCAATGGGATTTGCCAGGTTTGGCGCAGTCACACACGTGCATGCGTGCTGCTGCAGCTTGTTGAGCAATGCGGGTTGTTGCCGAGATATACGGGCTCGATCATTTTGCAGCATATGCTTTTAGGCAGGGTCGCGACGGCGTTTTAGGAGGTTCGGCACTGTCACACAGGTGAGCACTGCTGCAGCTTGTTGAGCTATGCTGGTTGTTGCCGAGAATACACGAGGCACGGTCATCTGCAGCACGTGCTTCGTAGGCAGGGTGGCGACGGCATTTAGTGAGGTTTGGCATACGTCTGCTTGTTGAGTACCACTGCTTTGCGCAGACAAAGGCACCTACGGTATTTCAAGTGTCGCCATGCTCTGCGACATGCATCTTCAACTGCAATCTTCAACTCCCCACGTGTAGGCGCCTTGCGGCTCTTCGCCTGGCGATCTGGTTTGCGTTGTACTACACCGACTGAGCTTAACTTTCCAACAACATACATGCTGTGGCAGGTGGACTTGAAACCTCGCCCGGAGCGCTGTTTCGCGTTTGTGGCCTTCTCATCTCCGGACGCTGTTGCCGAGGCCATCAGGGTCCGCGACGCCGGCGAGGTAAACTTCAATTACTTGAAGTTCAATGCAGGACTTGAAGAAGTTTGATGCCATGCGCGCACTGAGGCTGGTTTTGTGGGAAGCAGACAGAGGAACTGACGGCTTGAGCGTGTGATACGTACGTGCATACTGCAGTCCAAGTGGTGATTTTGCTGCGATGGTTTCAGAACTTCAATTGCGAAGTCGAATCAGCGTCAAGCATAGTCTGTTGCCATTGCCGAGCTGGGAATGCTAGCACAAGTGCCAGAGCAGCGTCTGATCACGTTGTCACTCTACCCGTGCAATCGGCGGTGAGAGGAGGTCAGTGTATAGACTTGCGGTGCACAGCAACCTGATTGATGTGATTAGTAATAGCTTAGGTGCGTGATGATTCACGAGTACCTTTTATGTACGTGCACCTCAAATTCGCTCATGGGGCACAGCACCCCCTCCTGTCCTGATCCTGCAGACAGGTGGTTTGGACTTGTAGTCTTGCTAGGGGTGTGCACCTCATGCCAATGTCACCCGATCCTTGAGCGGCCCTGCAGCAACAATGCTAACCTCAATTTCAACTTCAACTTGCTGGCCGCCGTCTCTGCCGCAGCAGGAGATCACATTGACTGAGCGAACGCTGCACTACGAGCTGCGGGTCGACCAGCCTGCGAGGAGCGCGCGGGGGGGGCACCGTGGCGACAGGTAGGTTGAAGTTGAAGTTGAACTTTGTCTCACTTGAACTTGAAGTTGTTGGCTTCATATGAGCTGCGGGTAGACCAGCCTGCGAGCAGTGCGCGGGGGAGACACCGCGGTGACAGGTAGGTTGAAGTTGAACTTTAGCATGAGTTGAAGGGGCAGCACTTGAACTTTAAGATGCGGAGTTTGACAACATCACGATCAGGCTGCTGCGCTTCGATAATGCAGTATGTGTGTAACTGTGATGTTGAAGTAAAGCGTGAGCTTGCGGCTGTGGTGACAGGTCGGCAGGTGACCTATACTTTGGCATGACTTCTGCGCAGAGTAGCCGACACGCCAAGCTGACGTGATGATTCTGCCTCAGCATCTGACGCTCAGACTCTATTACGCATGTGCACCAGACAGCTGACCTCGTTCGCATCGTATTCAACGCAAGCCTGCAAGTGCCAGATGAACTGTAATGAAATCCCAGAGACACTCGCCAGATGCCATACATGTACTGACCCCAATCCGATCTCCAGCCCTAAATTGTGGCTTACTGACCCCAAATCTATCAGGGGTTGTCACGACTCCTCAAAACCTGGACAACTCCGACTCCGCTCCGGGGAGCAGTGACTCGCGGGCCTACGACTCCGACTCCGCTCCGAGGAGGTGGCACCAATCGTTGGACGACTCCGACTCCAACTCCGGGAAGCAATGAGCCGGCCCAAACGACTCCACTCCGCTCCGGCCGGAGTGGAGTGGAGTCGGAGCGGAGTCACCGACGACTCCGGTCCGACTCCGCTCCTGCCTATTAGTAGCCAATACCACCTTACACAACGTCTGTCGCTCAGCCCAGCTACTTGCAGCCACAGTCCGGCACCGCATTGCACCGTTGCACCGAATATATGCGTGTTTGCGCACGTGCATGCGTGCTCCAGGAGTCGGGGCCATATGCTCCGGAGCAACTGTTTGACTCCGCTCCGACTTCGGCCGGAGCAACTTGCTCGGCAAACGACTCCAACTCCGCGGAGCAATGAGATATGCCGAGCGACTCCGACTCCGCTCCGTTCGGAGCAGAGTCGGAGCGGAATCAGAGACGACTCCGAGCGGGGAGTCGTGACAACCCCTGAAATCTATCCCTAGCCTTAGATTAAACCTCATTGCATCGCACTGCCCAGAGGCACCCGCCATGTGCCATAAATTGACCCCAATCCCATCCCCAACGCTCACCCTAAGGTATCGCATCTAACCCTAAGTTCATCGCATCTGGTCACGGTGCTGCAGGCGGTATGGACGCGGTTTCGGCCGTGGCCGCGGCCGCGACCGGCCAGCCGGCGACAGGCCAGCAGCGCTCGACAAACCTGCGGCGGCTTTCAGCGATAAGCCCGCAGCAGCGGATGGTGGCTCCTCTGAGGCCAAGCCAAATGGCGATGGAGGGGAGGCTTCGCGGGGAGAGGGGAGGGGGGGGCGCGGACGCGGCAGGGGCCCCAGAGGTATGTAGGGTATGGTGCGCCTATGCAGGGTACGGAGCGCCCAATGTCTGCAGCATCAGTCGTTTTGGTGGCATCGAATTTAGGCGGTGGTATGCAAGGGGGAGGGGGGGGGGGGGGGGGGGCGCTCACGCGGCAGGGGCCCCAGAGGTATGTAGGGTATGGTGCGTCTGTTGTCTGAGTGTTGTTGTTGCGGTTTGCATCGTTTTGTGGTGAGGGTGTGCAAGGGGGACGAGAGGGAAGCGGCAGATGCTCAGAGGCCCTAGGCGTGCGGCGTGCATCATATCTTGGTGGTAATAGGCAAGGGGGAGAGGGGGGGGGGCGCGGATGCGGCAGGGGCCCCAGAGGTATGTAGGGTATGGCGCGCATAATGTCTGCGCGTTGGTGTTGCAGTTTGCATCGAATTTTGGTGTTGGGTTGCAAGTGTTGTTGCGGCTTGCATTGTACCGTGGTGGCAGTAGTATGCAAGGGGGAGGGGAGGGGGGGGGGCGGCAGACGCGGCAGGGGGCCCAGAGGTATGTAGGGTACGGCGTGCCTGGTGTCTGAGCACTGTTGTTGCGGTTGGCATCGTATTGTGGTGGTGGTGTGCAAGAGGGATGAGAGGGGAGGGGCAGATGCTCAGGAGCCCCAGAAGATATGGAGTCCACAATCGACTCCTCCCTGCTGCCTGCCTAATGTCTGCAGCATTGTCTCTTGCGGCTTGCTTCGGATTGTGGTGGTGGTGTGCGAGGGGGATCGGTGATCTTTGCGGTTCGCATTGAATTGTGGTGGCGGTTTGCAAGTGTTCTTGCGACTTGCATTTACGGTGGTGATGACACTATGCAAGGGGGAGGGGCCAAGGGCTCCAGAGGTATGTAGGGTATGCTGGCTTATATCTGCGCGTTGGTCATAACAGCTAGGATCGTGTTGTAATGGTATGCAAGTTGGGGGGCGGGGGGGTGGGGGGGGGGGCGCGGGATATACCGGGTCCCCAGAGCTATGTAAGTAAGGTTTGCCAAGTTTGGCGGTGAGTTATAGCTTGTATCGCAGTGGTAGTGGTACACAAGTGGAGAACCGCGGACGTGACAGGGCCCCAGAGCTATGAAGGGCCTGATGGAGGGACAGTTACATGGTGGTTTCGCGGGATTGGCGTCGTCTAGTTGGTGACGCTCAGAGTATGCATGATATATGTGTAGGTATACATGTATGGCCTGCATCCCATGCACGCGGATGACAGAGGCAGTGCTGAGCACAGCTCTGGTGATACAGAGAAGGCCATATTGGCTCAACTATACATGGAGCGATACATCGCCTAGCGCACCAATGACTGCACTGCTCCGGTGTGGTGCCTAATCAACACCTTTATCAGCACCAAAGTGCATAATGAGATGCTCATACCCCCCCCCCCCCGCCCCGCCCCCCCCGTTTCTCCTCATCGCAGATTACAGGGGCGGCCGCGGCGCCTCCCGACAGAGCCCACCGCACGCGCAGCCGCAGCAGCAGCAGGCAAAGCCGACGTCATCCGCTTAGCGGCGTGTGTGCGTGGGTGGAGGCGAGCGCCGCCACACAAACTTCAACTTGAGGTTGACGCGGCGCGCGGCTGCCGCGCACGGAAACCTGGGTTTGCGCGTGCGCGCCGCGCACTTTGCAGAAAAGAAACAAGAAACGTCCTTAAAAAACAACAATCACACAGAAATTGGCAGCTGCTGCGGGTGGGAAGGCACGGGCAGCTGCCCCCTGCATCAAGTCCGGGGCTCTCTTGAGAGCACTGGCAAGAGGGGGGGAAGGGGGGGGGGGGGGGAGGGCGCGGGCGGGGCGACCGAAATGGTGGGGGGGTGGGGAGGATTGCAGGTGGCTCGGGGACTGGGGCAAGGGGGATTTTTGGGGGGCGTACCGCTGTGGTAGATGGTTTTGTATCTAGTGTGGGTTCGGGCACACGCCTACAGTAGAGGTGCCTGGGCACTGGTACACTCTCTGCTGCCGCCGCGTGTGCGCGCGCGCGCAAAAAACACACACTCACATTCGCTGCTCGCCATACCCCGGCCGGTGGGGAAGAAAAAGAAACACACACCGGCCCGGCAGCAGCAGCAGTAGCGTGCGCGGTTCCTCTCGTTGCAGCATTGCTCATCACATTTCGACCGCCAGTTGCGGGCAACTGCCTTCCCCGGCCGTGAATGTGGAATGACCAACCCTTGGGGGTACCTTCCCCTTTTTCCCTTTTACCCCCTTTTCCCCTTTTCATTGTCGCTCTTGCGTCGTATTCTGCTGCCCCCCCTGCTGTTGCCTTGCGCAAACTCAGGATTCTGTGTGCGTGTGGTTGCTGCTACGAAAAATTGCTTGCACGAAGGCAGGCAGGCAGCCGCGTTGTAGATGTTCACACCAGAAACACTGGGGTCCATGCATGTCGTGAAGTGCTTCCATGCATTGGCAGGCCCTAATGATGCTTCTGGTGCCTTGCTTGCAGAACTGCAGTTCTGCATATACTTGAGCATGACTGGCTGCCAGTCACGATATACTGCATCTGACACATGTATCGGGGGCTTACCACAAACATTGCTGCAGAAAAATTGACCTTGCGGCACGCACTTGAGGGGTGTTGAGCAGTTTGACGTGTTGACAGTGAGTACGGTACTTCAACTACATGAGACTGGACCACAAAAGGTCACGTCACAGGTGAGCAAAACAATGTACGACATGTCACACAGAGAGACTCAGCTGAAACAGTACTGCAGCTACCTGGAACTCAAAGCATATGACATGCCATAAAGAAACACACAGCTGAAGGCCTGAAACGGCACTGCAACTACTCGAAACTGGGCCACAAAGGGCCACAATCGCAAACGGGTAAAACACGCAACATGAAAAACGACAGTGCTGAAACGGCCACAAGGCAACCCAACCCCCACATCGCACGTAGACATTATACTTCAGTGCGGTAAGGCCAATCGTCAGCAAATGACTCAACAGGCAGACAGTTTGCCAATGACATCATGCCTACCCTCAGATCACCCTGCAACATGTGATGCCCTGATCTGCGGCCCGGGTATTGCGTGAAGGTCCACAAGCAAAAACGCACTGTGACCATGACATGATGACTGCTCACCTTTGGATCGCGCGCCAATGCAGTGGCTGCGCTAGCGTGCATGCTACTTCCAGATACAACACAGCAGGCGCAGTTGACCTCAGCTGTGCAGTGTTCTACAGCTTGACAACATGCACCAGGCGAACGACGGTGCTGTGAAAGGTCTGAAAGTGGTCACCAACAGCTGTACGTATGGACTTGTATTTATAAAGGCCCAAGGGAGGCCGGGTTGCCTATGCAATCGAAAAGCTTGCGTCAACGCAGCAGCCTAGTCTGCGCTGTACATCAAGCAATATTTATTCATACAAGTCCATAAGTACACCAAGTTAATAAAAAGTACACCAAGCAACAGCATAGATCACAGCTGCGGGCATGCACGGTGCAATGATTCGCGGCAAAGCGAACAGATACGGAGCAAAGGCATAGGAGACATCACCTTGCGTGGACGACTAGTAACATAGTTGTATTTTCAGGATCCGTAGAAGCTCCTTGCTTCGGAGAGACCCTATGGTGATCGACAAAAAACAAATCTGCGTCGGTATGGCTGCAGCGGCCCCCCACCAGTGGCAATGTCATGGAGCACAAAAAGCTGAATTGGATGCCGCCCACCGATGGCGACGTGTGAGCTTTTGTACGACTACAGAAGTTGGATACTGCAAAGTTCGAAGCAGACGAGACCGGCAACTTGCGAGGGAGTGAGAGGGTACGCGGCCAGTATACAACTACAAGACGACTGAACTGCTGGCATGAAGTGCTGAGCGACAGTGTAATGACTAAGACCGCTACCTGTGGTATGTGGGTGACCGATCAAGTGACAAAAAGAGACGCTGGCGCCGGGGTGGCAAAAAAACTCAGAGATCGCACGCCACTGTGCGGCTCTCCAAACCAAAATCGAGCAGGAGTGCTGCTGCGGCAGCGACAGCCGTGCTGTCACCGTCTACCGCACAAAATCTAGGGAAGATCTTCTGCAAACACTTCATCCTGCCGCCGCATGGCAAGGCCAGGCGGCAATAGCGGGGCCCATGACTTCGTCCTCGAACCTGACTTTCTTGCGCCTTGTGGTGTCGCCAATGCTGCTGGTTGCCGCTGGCGGTGCTGCCACTGGTGTTGTTGCAGACTTTGTTCGCGGTGGCACTCGCAGAGGCTGCTGCACGGGACACGCCCGCTTGCGCTCTAGCTCGACCTCCACGAGCCTGGCCAAGTTGACAGACGCCATTGCCACAGCTACGCCCAGCGCAACAAGCCCCTCGACCACGAGCACCATGGTCCAAGTTCTGCTGCTATGGATTTGCTGCGTGAACTCAGTCATGTCTTAGATTGTAGGTGCTTGCGGACCACCGGCCTGTCCTCTCGAAGCATCTCTTGCTGCCCATCACACGAAGGTCGACCGTTGAAGTTGCCGTTGAAGAGACGAAAATGGGAGAGAAACGACAATGTAAGACACGCTCAGTGGGTCTGGTACGCTTCGTATGCCTTGTGTCGGGGAGGTGCACATGAGCACCAGGCGGCTGGCCACCGCCTACCCGTTGAAATCAAATCGTGTCGTGTGATCGTGTGATGGCTTTGACCAACTCTTTCCTCGCTGTGTGACCCATGTTCGCCGCATGCCGCTTCGTTCGTGTGTTTGGATTCAAAATCTTGTCTCCCATCAGGGTGGTTGACCAGGTTTCGTTGCTTGGCGCACTGAACCTGCCTGCTCAAAAATTGAACTGCGTGTGCAACGCACTAACAGCCCAACCCACTCGCAGGCCTTCGCCCAGCTTCTCGCGCAGCAGCACCGCGCATGGATGCAACGACGTAGCCACCTCTGAAGCCAGCAGTACACTCGCAGCCATAATGTGTACGGTTTAGTTGCCTCACAACAGGGAACTACTGTGCAAGATGACGTCAATGTTTGCAGTCAGAACTTGGGTCGCCTCGCTTGGCTTTCACGATGCCCGTCAGGTGTGTGCCTGTGTAGCTCTTTCAAGGCTAGCGATGCCTTCTGTCGTGCATCTACTGAGCAGCTTCCACCCAAGCGCCCTCAACTCTCACAGATCTCAAGCGGAGCGCTGCTGACGGAGCTGAGCACAAGCGCGGCACTGCTCATGTACTAATCATTCAGGCCTCGAGGGAGGACCGGGCGTCCAGTGTGTTGCTAGGGCTCACATCTTGCACTGCACCCTAAGAGCTTGGATACCAGTGCTGCAACACAGCACACCACGCGTTCCGTGTCTGTATGCAGTGATGCCCTCCGCCAGCTCCTGGTGATTCGACTGCGTGAAACTGCCATCTATGTATTGTGCGCCCAGGTGTTGACAATACAACGCATCTCGATACCTGTGCTTTTATGTACTTTTCGTTTCAGGGGCGGATATCTGTATAAAGCTTGTTCAGATGTGTTGCACCAACAATACCTGGGCGCACAGTACTGCCTCATCCGCCTGCCCCCCCCGCCATGCCTCAGCTGATCAAAAGACCTTCTGTGTGCACTGAGCAATTTCCAAGCGTTTGCCCAAACACGGTGCCGTTGTCTTGCTTCGTGTCGCCCATACAGTTTGACTGCTTACATACCATATTTGGCCATCAAATAATGCTCTAATAAGTAATTAAAGCCTGGACACTCGCCCCCCCCCCCCCCGGGCTCAGGATACACCACACGCCTGCCAAGCACATGCCGCATGGAGTTAAACCCTGTGACACTAAGCCCAAGTGTATTTGCGTATATGCTGAGTGATCAGGCACCGGGTCATTGAACTTTCAGTACAAAAAAACGCTATAAATTCATGAGGAGCACAGCCTGAGGCAATGCTCACAAATACCATGACCAATAGCATGCGAAGCTAGCGTGCCATTGCATACTATGTGCTACTAGTACAACTGTATCAGTGGCAGGCCGCACTGCCGCCCCTGGCGGCGGCAGTATTACAGGACTAGCAGCAGTGGCTGCAGGCGGCACCGCCACTTCAGTACCGGCCGTTATGGTGCAGCCAATCAATCGAAGTTCTGGCGGCACACGGTGCAGCTGCCGCTGGACGGAGGCCGCAGCAGCAGCACAGGCGGCAGGAGAAGCAGCAGTGGCAGCGCACAGCACAACTATTTCGGCGGCAGCAGCAGCTGCTCCAGCAGCAGCAGCGGCAGCACATGTTGCACCTCAGACTGCCTCGGCGGCATCGATAGTTGCAGCATCAACAGCAGCTGCTGAGGGCATAGGCAACGCAGCTGCTAGGTTTGAATTGCAGAAAACATGGGACCTGAATCCAAATGACACAGGGGTGAACTAGAACTCTGCAGATGGATTCTCCCAATTGTGGTGATGAAGTAAAAAATACATAATCAGCAAAAAGAATCATGCTCAGGAATATGAGATATCAAACAGACTTGAAGCTCCAGGCCGGCCCTAGGGCTGCTGCAGCACCTGCAAGAGGAGCAGCGGCAGGCGGCGCCACGCTTGCCGGCGGCGACAGCGGCAGCAGCAACACCAGCAGCAGCAACGGCAGGCGGCGCAATTGCTCCAGCACGCAGCAGCAGCAGCCGTCAATGCAGGCGCTGCGCGTTTCACACCAGCAATGCTACAAGGCGCAGCAGCAGCAGAGGTGGCGCGCCTGCCCCTCATGCAAACGATCGTCACAGCTGCCGCATCCCTAAGTGCAGCAACAGGTGACAAACTAGAACTTTTACTGCCACCAGCGCTAAAAACACTGCAGCAACAGCCTCCTATGCAGCAGCCGCCGCCGCCAGCAGGTGGTGGCACAGATGCTGCTCTGCATTGCAGTGGAGTTTGAAGCCCTCAATTGGAGTGCGCTTGCAGATGCCGTCGCTACCGAGCTTGCAGATAAAGTGGAGGCCGTCCTGCAACATTTGCCGCAGGGCACGCAGCGCACGCAAGCACTTGCTCGATTCTCGTCGCACTTCCACATGCACTCGATCGGCGTTTCACCGAGCCGATGTACCCAAACCAAGCTTCTAATCGACAATGCGCATTGAGACACTTCCAAGGTTTTCACAAAGACACATATAAATTCTTGCTGCAAGCCATGGATATCCACCATCTAGGCTTCAAGTTCTTCGCGCGCTGAGCGAGAGTTAATGAAAAGTACAAGTGAAGTTTTGTTACACATTGCATATATCTGCATTTGTAGTTGGCTGGTCAGACAAGGGCCCCGGGTTGTGGACCTACACACATTGCAATAAAAAGTACAGTTTGTGAACAACGGCGGCAATCATGCTCAGCACTCATGTCGCAGAAGCCAGTGCTACACGATACTAGTACTTGTACCAATACACGCTTAGAAACAGTAAGGGGGTTCTGAGCTCGGGCACCACATGTGTACATCAAGCGAAGAATGAGACACAAACATCAGTAACACGGCTCAATACCTTAGCCAGCTAGACATGTGAAGTGTTCGTATGTTTAAGGCGCCTCTTCCACCATGTGCCTGAGTTTTTGCAGCGACTGGTGCGCGTGCAGTTGATTTGTGCATGATGTATACAGTCCTCCCCCCCCCCCCCCAGCCCCCTGCCCCCCCCAAAGCCCCCATCAGCACCCGAGCTGATCTGTTTCCCAGCAGCAGTCTGCTCCCTCTCCTGCATTTCCCGGTTGATGCTGCTCACCGTAAAGACTAGCAGCCCTGCGTTGAGCGCCTTCTCCTATTCCTTCTTGGGAAACCTCTTGCATCCCAAACCGTTTTGATGGGGAGGGCAGGCGCACTTCTTGACCACCTAGAAATGTGAAGTGTTCGTATGTATATAAGGCCCTCCTCCACCATGTGCCTGATTTTTTTGCAGCGTGCAAATTGATTTGTGCATGATGTATACATGCTCCCCCCCCCCCCCCCCGGGGCCCCCTGCCCCTCCATGCTCCCATCAGCACCCAAGCTGATCTATTTCCCAGCAGCAGTCTGTTCCCTCTCCTGCATTTCCCAGTTGATGCCGCTCACAGTAAAGACTAGCAGCCCTGCGTTAAGCGCCTTCTCCAATTCCTTCTGGGGAAACCGCTTGCCTCCCAAGACCGTTTTGATGGGAAAGGCAGGCGCTTCTTTGCCTTGCAGGTCCATGAAGAGGTGGAAGAGATCTTTCTTCCTGAGTGCGGCATCGACGTCCTGGTCCTGCGTGGGCACAGTACAAAAGACCGGCCGGGCATCTAGTCAATACTATAGGAACTTCACATGTCTCAACAGTGTTGAGGCACGGCCTGTACACTTTTTTCTGCCATGGACGCCTAGCCGTACCCACGCTCTGATGCTGTTAACTTTGACTGAGCGCATCTGTCTGTTGCAGCTGCTGCATTCAATCGAAGTTCAATCACAGTTGCAAGTGTAAGCATAGCAAGAAATCAATGAGGGCGCAGCACCACGTATGTTGGCTGTATATATGTTGTGAACCCGCCCCTCAAGCGGAAGTATACTGAAGTACACTACGCACGAGCCTTTGAAATGAAGACGACGCTGCAGATTGCATGTTGCGACCCCGCCCCTCAAGCGGCAGTATGCTGAAGTACACTACGCATAAGCGTTTGAAATGAAGACAACGCTGCAGATTGCATTGAAAAAAAAACGGGGGGAGGGGGGGGAGGATGGGGGGGGGGAGGCTGAGCATCAGCAATGAGGCATCAGCAAGACATCCACTGAGGGGTTGGCTGGGGGGCGACTGGGGTTTTGCGGCATCATGCACATACTTATGCTCAGGACGGTCGTCGATGTGATTACACCAGATGATGTAAGCCAGTAAGCAAGTCACTTAAAATGGAGAATAGCGGCCAAATTGAATGACGGCGAATGTCATGGTCGTGTTTAAACAGCCTCTATTGTCAAGTCTTGTAAACAGAGTTGATACTGCTGCTGGTGGTGTCTGTTGAAACTCAACCATGCACCTTTGGATGACCTGCTCTACGCACACACGTGCCCGCCAAATAGTGTCCAAAAAAACGTGAGGACACACTTTTCAATGTTGAAGTTCAAACCTGCCTGCAAGGCTGAAGTTTACTCATATGTTGTTCAACATATTTGGTTGCTTGAAGCCAGCCATAATGTGTATGACAACGGTATGCGAATGTTGCAACAGTCTCGCATAATGATGAATTATCAATGAGTAAGCACAAGCCACTACCAATGTGCTGTAATCAGCCACACTGCTTCTCCTGGTGCTGCAGCAGGGTGGTTGCGTCGTACCCAAGTGATTGCGTACACCACGCATTGACTCGCAAAATTAAGCAGTCTTCTTGACTGTGTAATCTCAAACAACAATCCTAAATAACAGTGCACACTGCACACTTTGTACACTTAGTCTGGCATTCTGTGTGACATAGAAGCACCTGGGGGGTGCTATATGTGCTGGGCCAAGCATCCATGCTGAGAGAACTGTGTTGAACATATGAGGAGCCAGGCACAATAACCATTCACTTGCGTCAGTACTGGTCACCTCTCCACCTAAGTTCGTCACCTCCTCACTTGCAGTACTACTCATGTTGCCATTATATAGTGCCATACAGCTGCTAGCTCTGGTGTCTCAGGGCCCCACAAGTGTCACATGAGCAACAAAGGCTGCACGCACTAGGCCAACACGGATGCTGCAGTGAGAGTGATGCACGTCAGCACAACTTACCGTAACGTTCGACTTGGCTTCCACAAGGATTGTGACAGTTGTGGCATATATGACGCCATCAAATCCCCCTGCTATAAAAATCCGCTGCTGCTCACGATCGCCAGCATGCCACTTGTCGTAAGCAGCTCGCAGCTTCGGGAAAGCACCTTCGTGCTTCTTGATGAACTCTGGTGTGGCCTCACTCTGCACAAAGCATGAAATCAACAGCAGTTTAGTTCTGCGTGTAGGTTTTGAGACAGCGATTCCGCCACTTTGACCAAAAAGTCGCACAGAAATATTAGCATCAGATGCTGAATTGTGTGCATATACAATAGTGCACCATATCCTAAGTTCACTGTCATGGTGGCAGTTGACATCAACTGAGCGAAAACACAGAATGTGCTTTACGTCAAGCGGAAAGTCACGGATCAACAAAAGCATATGCAATGGCTGCCAAGCACGTGATTTTAACAGTTGTGACGCATGTCAGCACAAGGGGTCTAAGCCGTGGGTCAAGCAATATTCAGGCTGAGAAGCACCAATAATCTCAACACAAATGCAATGCAAGGTCATGCACAGCCAGTAAGCTCACATCACAGGGCACCAGGCTGCAAACTATAGCAGGTGCTTAAGCACATACAATGGCGATAAGTGATGTGGTCTACTGTCTCGATCGTACTGGTCGCCTGCCTCCCCTCACCCATAGATGTGGCATGAGCAGCTGCTGCGCGGCTGCACTCAAAGGGTCTGAAAAAATGGAAGAAGGGGAATGCATGTGCAAGTGCATTCTTCACACTGAACAACCTCTAGCTGATAGTAGTACAAGTCCAGACTGTATCACCCATTGTGACCCAATCAACATTCCGATACGAGTGTCCAGGGAGTAGAACACAATGACGCTGTAAGCGTAGTGAATGCACCATAAGAGAGCACCTAAAGGAGCAAGTACCATTCATACATTTTCGTAAATCACTCATACACAGGGTTCCTGCTCCTGATGATATGACCGCCATTGTTTTCGCATGCACAATGCACACACTACACAAGTACAGCTTGTCACTGACGAAGCGCATGGGCTTCTTAGCTCGGGTCGTTGACACGGCTTTGAGTGAGACATGGCTGCACGCATTTGACGGGTTCTGTGCATGGACACTTGAACGCATGCTGCACCTGCACGGCTGCGCTACCGCGGCAGTCATGAAGTCACACCTGCTGGCCGCCTGCACTGCTGGTGACAATGAGGAAGCCAGCAGTGGCAGCGTGCTGGTATTGCCGCGCTTGGGCCCGCCAGAACTCACGGACATCGCAGTGCCACTGCGGACGTCACGGTTGCCGGAGCGACGAGGCGGTCTGGGCATGCCGCTTTTGGGGCTACTGGCACCAGCCGCATACACGGCCCAGGCATGCACAACACTGCGGCCTGCAATAATTCATGCCACTGTGGCAGCAGGGGCCTCTGAGGCTCGGCACTGACGAGCACGGCGCAGTCACCTGGTTCGCGCAGCACTCATGCGCAATACGCGAGGACCAGGGCCTGCCACCAATCATCGAGGCCGTGCGACGCTCTACGCGAGCGCTGACAGCTGATGGCGGCGAAAAATCACGCACAGCTGTGGCCGAGCAGCTCCCAGCATCGTTGCTACGGTGGGCAGCAGATACGACGGCCGCAGCGTCGACGCTCCCCACTGCGGTGCAAGCGATCTACGCCGCAACTGCCGTCACGGAGACGGGGACCACTGAGCCAGCCCCACACACCCACGGCATTGTGCCTGGCGCCGAGGCGGCCGCTGCGGCGGCGACCGTACCTGGCCCTCAAGCCGCTGCCGCGGCTGCCTCTTCCACGCCCGCTAAAACACAAACTAGCGCGGAAGAAAGCAGCTGCAGCGGCGGGCAGGAGGACGACGACGACGACTGGGAGGCCTATGCTGACGAGATCTGCAGGAAGGTAGTGCCCCGCCGCCGGCGCGGTCACTTCACGCACGGACTACAAGCCGGCCTTTCAAATGTTCTTCGACGTCAATACGAGGACTGCCTGGTGGAGGACCTAGAGGCTGCCTCGGCTGGTGCCGTGGGCAAGCCGACGCAGGCTACACTTATTGGTGACTCGCGTGACACCAGCCGCCGCCGCCAACAGGCTAGCGCGCGGGTCCTGGCGCAGCTGCGCAGCCAGCGTGCGTCCGGGGCAATGGCGTGGATGAGCGTGCCACCCGCTGCCAATGACCGCCCGGGTGCGGCGCCCATGTCCAGTATGGCAGCAGCCACGATGATTTTGGTTGCGATCTTTATAGACGGGTGGGGCATACAGGGCGAGGTGTGCCCATGGCGGTGCAGTGACGTGAGCCCCACCTCCACGCATGCGATCAGCTGCCCCAGCCAGCACATACGGGGGCACAACGCGACACACACTGCCCAAAAGCGGTGCCTACAGCGCATCTTGAGACAGCACCATGTCTCTATTGTCCGCAATGAGGACGCTAGCGTCTTCAAGGTACCGGGGTATCGGGCGGACACAGTCATTGACCCAGGGTGTCTGCACTTTAGCAGTGCATACCGTAACAAGGGAATAGTGCTAGACAAAAGTGTGCGCGCGCCCACAGCGAGCTCGTACCTGACAGGCAAAACAAATGCCTCGAACACGGACGGCTATGCTGCTGGGGTGGGGGAGGACGCGAAGGTCAAGCACCACACCGGCACCTTGACGTCATCTTGGGCTTTTGTGCCATTCGTGCAGGAGTCGTACGGACGGCTGGGCAAGCAGACAAGCCTTTTTGTTAAGGAGTTGGCAATGCACTCAGCACTGTGCTCAGGGGGGGGGAAGGCAGATGTGTTACGCAAGGCCGGGTTAGCTAAGCGTCAGATCCACATTGAGCTGAGCATATTGCTGGCGCGGGAGTTGGCGGAGCGCGTCATGGCATACACACGTGGAGCGCGAATGCTGGGCTGTGTTGCGGCGCCGGTATCCAAACTCCTAGGGCACAGCGCAGCCTAGGCTGCTGCGTTGACGCAAGCTTTTCGATTGCATAGGCAACCCGGTCTCCCTTGGGTCTTTCTAAATACAAGTCCATACGTACACCGGCACCGAGGTGAGCCAAGTCGTTCAACAAGTTGGTCGTGGTGATGTACTACAGATTGGATCTCACAGGGGCCAGCACAGGCATCAACGATGTCACGACTCACAAGAAGGAGCACAGGAGTCTGCGCAGCTCGCTATATCACAAGAAGTATTTGCTAGCGCAGGCACCAATCTTTGGTGTCTTAGCCCGGGCATGTATTACATGCCGTTTACTCTACGCTGATACCTCAGTAGTTAAGCTGATCAAAAACTAGGGCGCTCATGTAGGGATGGGGTTATCCTGTGCGCTGAAAGCAGCACCGAGGTGCTGCTGAGCAGACAAACAATTGCATCGTATTGTAAGTGGGAGTCCTTACGGCACTTAGTTGTAGACCTAAGGTTGTCACTTTCATACAGCTCAGCATCAGTACATGGCCTGACAACACGTGGTTGACGAGTGGAATCAGGTGAGGAGTCGTGTGCTTCGTAGACATCCTGCCCGCATCACACATTAGTCGTGTGCTTCGTAGACATCCTGCCCGCATCACACATTAATGTATGATGTGTGCATTGCGGGCTGTTCGCTGTGGACCCTAGGCAGCAGCAGCGCCTTTGCTGTCCATGTCATCGTTCCGGAGGTCACTGTTCCATAACCTCCACCTCAGAGGGTTTTCAGCGGGGTTTGAAGCAATCGCTTGTGACAGATCTGACACTGGCCTCAACTTGAATTGATGATGTCTGGGGTAAACATCAAAGTCACTGGTGCACATGCGTCAGGCATGGCCAGCCTTATTATGTCCTGCACCTCAATGTTTAATGTGGCGGGCACCTTCATCTGCCTGCTGCTGCCAAGGCGGAGGCGAATAGTATTACCTGGCCCTTCGCTGACAATTTCTGACTGCATTGCAGCTCCAGATCTACCTAAACTCAATGCGAACCCCCTTTTCAACCAACGCAAAACACATACTGTACCCCTATTTGCAGTATCAACATGAACGCACCGCTTATGTCTCTTGACAAGCATTCAAAGCCGGTGCACGCAGTGTGTGCATGTGGGCATTGAACTGTTCGTAACCCGTTTCAGTCTAGAGTGTACATGCAATCACCTCTGCACGCGCATGCTTGTTTAATGAATGCGTACGTCACCTCCATCATTTACTTAGAGAAGTATGCCATATGTAGCAGCATCAATCTTTCTAGGCACTTCATACCCGTTTTGGATGTGGTATCTGCCTTGATTTTTTGAAGCTCTGGGTTTGCAAACTCTGAAGTCAGGGTTTGCACAGTCGAGGCAGCTGCTTCAACTGTCAAACGTGGCTGTGAAGGCAGGGCATGCGATGGTATGCAGTCAGAACATTCCGCATGTGCTGCACTACACAATAGAATGGCAGGCTGCCCCTTCCCTGACCTTTTTAATGCATCAGTTGCACGCTGCATTGTGATGAGTTAGTCAGCACCTGAGCATCGGGCGTCATCGTTGACAGGGCTACCATGCCTGCAGTGTGTAACTGCAAAACAATAGCAGTTGTCTACCATTCCTGGGCGCTCTTCAATGTCACATCTGCCTTCAGGAAGTTTGCAGGAGCTTTGTCTTGATTGGCCAGAAGCATTTTCACGCAGACGTCAGCTGCTATTGTGGCGTTGTCCTCTTCAACTGCCAAATGTCTTATCATTTAGATGACCTGCTGTTAACAGCGAAAGGCAGCAGCTGCAGTGCGTGCAATAGCTGAACTTGCTGCGCGCAACCAGAGCTTAACAATTTATGTTCTCATCATCTCTGTGAGAGCATGTCACAGGGTGTGCTGTGTCGTATGGCTGCGACCACCTACTCCATCCGCTATGGCGCTTCCGTTTTTTTTGCTGCAGCTGCAGCTGTAGTGACCGCAGCCTAATCTGAATAGCAGCTCACAGCAGCTGCATGAGTCGCTAAAGTCGCGAGTTGCATGCTTCAGCGTTGTGATCATGCCATGGAGCTCACACACCCGTCTGCTGCCTTTATGTTACTGTAACAGCTTCGAGGCCTCCCCAAAAACTGTTCACCATCTTCTGGGACCGCCCAGATCGGAGTCCAATCACGTATGAAGCGTCATCGGAGGCTGAACTCCTATTTGTCCTGTCGCAAGGAGACATTGGTGCGCTGCAACGCCTTGACATAGACGACATGCCCTCGGGACCAGTTTTCGTCAGCTGGAGCCGCATTGTTCACAACGGAAGATACAAGGCAATCACCCGCTGAAGCAGAGTAGGACTAATCACTGCAATTTGGAGGATCACCTGCAAGAAAGTGAGCACTTCGCAGCTGGGAATGCGATACACTGGGCACTGGTGGGAGCGCGTTTGTTGCGGAGGGGGGGGGTAGGGGGGTAGGACTGTATACATCATGCACAGATTGTGCGAAGGGGCAGCCGCTGGCAATACTGCAGGCACATGAAGGAGGCGGCCATCATATACATATGTACATTCCACATGTCTGAGTGATTCTGGTACTGATGCATTCAAATTTGATTGGTGTTTGCCCTTGGAGCTTCACTTGGTATGCCTGCTACAGGTGGTGTTGAAGCTCAGAAACTGTCCACGCTGTTCTGAGCGCATGTGAGCCTCGACTGAGCTTACCATGCATGTGACCGTGATGTCCACGACATGCTTGGCATTGATATCGAGTATCTGCACCGCTGTTCTGCAACTTGCACTGGCTGGTATTTTCAACTTAAAGTTGGCCATGAACACCACGACATCAGTGACAATACACATGAGGCATGTTCATGTATACCCTTTGCCTGCCGAAGAGGTTGCAGCCAGTACATACCGCTAGTTTTTCATTGAAAAAACACGAGGATATAGCCATTGACAAGGACGCCGACATCGCGAGCACACGAGGCAACTGTTGCAGCAACATGTACCGCAGCGACCACGACGTCAGCGTGACAGCTGAAAGAACACCATCATGATCATCATGATCATGAACAAAACATTACGCGTGCGCACAGAGTCCAAGCTGCAAAAATTTGTGCCGCTGAGACACCACCTCATCATGGGGGCCAGAAGCTAGTCACGCGCACAACAGGGCGGGAGCACGCGATGCAGGCACACGGCGCGAGCACATGTGAGCCAGTAACACAGGGTTAGGGTTGGGGTTAGGATTAGGTTAGGATTAGGGTGAGGATCAGGGTGGGGGTTAGATCTGGGCGAAGATTGTTCAGGGCTGGCTGGCCTCTGTACATGCAGCGTCCACAAGTGTATATGTTCAATCACACTGTGGCTACAGTTGTAAGTTGCTGCTGTTCATGCACTCAAAACAACCCGTAGCGGGGGCTGACCTGAGAGCTGCTGGTGCATGGCAAACCAAACGCATAATGTGCACATATGCCTGCAACGAGTCAATACGGTGTCAGGCGGTACTGTAGCCCTACCCTTACCTATCCCTAACCCGAACACTCAGCCCATGAATTCTTGTGCTGATGCAGTATGCTGCGCACGCAAAACAATTGCACACAATTGCATGCACCCTCTGTCACATCCTTGCTAGGTGCACATATTTGCTCAAGCCTCACACAACGCAACCGACGGAGCCATTCAAGACGATCGCTTCGAAGCAAGGTTGGTGAGGCCGCTCAAGACGCAAGCACTGGCAGGATCGTTATGCGTACAGCAGTGTTGTGGAGCACAAGGCGATAAACTCAATATTATCGTATTTGGAATGTGGATCATGACATTTACAGTCTTCATCTGACTAAAACTCGGGCATTCGTCTGTAGCATCACTTGCTACTGCAATTTTCCATGGCCTGCTGCCCCTCGCTCCCTGTGCCAGTGGCGCTTGCCCAAGTCTCCGTCCTCTGCTTGAGACGCTCTGCCTGGATAGCTTGATTGATGCGATCCATGTCCTTTTACTTCAACTCCTGCTCAGCATACAGTTCCTGCTCTCTCACACTTCTCACAGACAGCTCGCGTGCCCTTGCTTTTCTGTCAGCTTGTACCTCCTGCTGCAGTTTTGCTACATCACTCTTCAAGTGCATGAGCGTCAAGTTTATACCATTTTCCATCTGCAAAACAGCAACGCCAATGTAAAAACCTGCAGCTCCAGCGCAGCACAAAAATACGTTGCGTGGCGTCAGTGTAGACTTAGCCCACTCCAGCAAGGTTGGTCTCCCCGAGGTCCTTGCCGAGCTGACGAGCCTGCGTGACGACATGCCAGGCAAAAAAGGCGTAGCAGAAGATGGTTGGCATCGAAGTGTCAAGCCAGCAAACCGTTTGCCATGCGCCGCACAGGGAACTCGGTAACTGTGAGGCCAAGTGCCGGGGGTGCGGACTGTTGCCGAGACGCACAGAGTCATCGCAGCGACCTTGTGCAGAGTCATCAGGGCGACCAACAGACCCGACAAATTTAATTTGGTGACGCGGTGACGCTTTGTCGAGTCGCAGTCGCGCTTCGAAGGTCTTGTAGCTTCGAAGGTCTGTAGCGGCCGCAACTCACCCACGACGGCAGCAGCTGTGACCCAGCCTCAACAGGCGAGCGTGCGACCTCAACATTTCGCGATCCACTCTGTCAGCCAGGGTTCTCAGCGCCTGACCCCGCCCGCGGGCGTCGGTGCCGGATCGTTCTGTCAAAGCCCATCATTGATATCATCACGTCAAGCGAACTTCACCTTCAACCCCCAAAAACCTGGCACGTGTGACGACGACCTCAGTCAAGTTGAGGCAGAAACTATTGGCGTGAACATCATCTTCAAGTATAGTGCGTGAAGTCTCGGCTGCTGATTTGCGTGCATAGACACTGGCGCTCACCGTGAAGAACGCAAAGAGTCATGGCAGGCCACAGTCACTGTGCCACTGAGTGCACGCTGAGCACAGGGCAGTTTCTGGAGGCTACATATCATGGCCAAGATGTACATTCGCCAACTGCTTTCCACCTGATGTGGCCAGCGAAGGTTTTTATCCCGACGAACGAAGACATACTGCTCCGAAGTTTGCTCAATCAGGTTAGAGCGGGCAACTTGAACGTGAGCTTAGCGTGGTTGCGACAACAACATCACGACCACTTGTACGATGCAGCGGGGAAAAGACCGACCTTAAACTGCTGCCATGACGGTGCATTTTTCCAGCCCTCTGCGGTTGGCATCCTTCACTACCAGAGCAACCATCATTCAAGTTCACAAGTCCGACTTGAAGTCGTCACGGTACGTACTACCACCAAAGCATTGATGAACGGTGCTGGTGCAGGATATTGCGCTGAAATTTGCGTTTCATTGGCAAAATCAGTATTTGAGGACAAGTCCAATTCTCGTAAGACTTGTGTGCAACGGTCAAGTTGCTTGTGGGCCACTGCGACATCAGCTTCAAGTTTCAAACATGTGGATCCACGAGGCTTTCTGCGCAGGGAACTTGAAGCGGCGGGTGCAGGGTGCCATGGCAGTGGGCAGGGGCTCGATTCGATTTGCGGAGCAATTTTTGCGTCTTATGTCACCAAGGGCTGTATTCAGGTTGTTGTGTTACTGCACCGTGACATTCATGACGCACAGGGGCCAGTTCCTGCGCACCATTCCAACTACACAAACCAGCGCCAGCCGCCAAGGAGTGCCCGTGGGATCAGGCACCATGACTATCTGCCAGTGGGTGGGCGCCGGGCGGGGGTGCTGAAGCAGGCGACCTTTCAAGCCATTGACAGTGACGCTGAGGCTGCAGCCGCTGCACAGGTGGAGCCGGCTGCACTGCAGCGGCAACCGCAGTAGCAGCCGCTGCTGCAACAGTGGCAGTAGCGGTCGGACGCTCAGCCGCTTTCAAATTGGCAGCGGCAGCTGACTAGAGTCGCTGGCAGCTGCAACAGCGACAGCAGTGACAGGCCGCACTGCCACCTTGACAGCGACGAGTGTTGCAGGACTGGCGGCAGCAGCTGCAGGTGGCGCAGCCGCTCCAACGCCGATCCAGCCGTTCTGGCGGCACCCGGTGCACTGGCAGCTGCTGTACTGGCAGCTGCTGCCAGTGCACCTGGACCAGCGGCTGTGGCAGCAGTGGTATCAGCGGCAGAGGCAGCAGACACACACTTACTCAACTGGCTGCGCTAGCAGCTGCTTTCGCTGTGGTGGCAGCAGCAGCGGCGGCATGTGGGCCAGGCGTGCCAGCAGCACTATAGTACACTTCTGTTGCGGGTGCAGGCAACACATCTGGCCGCGTTTGATGAAATGCCTTAGTACTTTGAAGTAGCTGGCCTGGCCTGTAATGCTCCATCAGAGTGGAGCAGCAGACAGCACGCTGCAGCTTGTGCAGAAAACTGCCAGGCGGCAGTTTCAGTAGTCTGGTCCGACAGTACACTATGGTCACGATAGCTACTAAATTGCCACTGTGGCAATTGGATCATTTCAAGTCGGCAAGTGTCAGAGCGCAGGAGCGGAAGCTGCCGGAGGCGCTATGACGCTGTGTACATGTGCACAAGCAGGATGTCGGTGCCCGGAGCCACCACTGGCAGCCCCGGGCCTACTCGGAGTACTCCAGCCTTAGCATAGCACTGGCGTGCGCACGCGACGCCTGGCACTCTCGCTTCACCAAAACCTAACATCACATAACAACTTGAAAGTGTAACAAGTTTAGGGGGCTTGGTGCTACCTGTGCAACAAGGTTGCACAAGGTGCACAGGACGTTGCAATTGCTTTAAAGGTAAGAAAAGCGCCTTGCATTTAATTCAGAGAGTTGCCAGTGGCCACGACCTTCTTGAACGCACCGTTTTGCCCGTGGGCTGGAGGGACGGGGAATATTTAAGCGGCCACTCCAGTGCTTGCTGATCAGAGTTCAACACGCCTGCAACATGACGCACACACCATGCTGCAGCCTGAGGAACTCGCTCCATTGCGGGGGTTTTATAGTACCTGCTGCTGTCAGTGAGCGGGCTAGCTGGTGCCAGCGGCATCATGCACACATATCATCTAGCAGAACAGCACAGCAACCGGTGTGGCACACCTGTTCATGGCTGGAGTTGCCTGATCGCGACTTTTCACAAACGTCAGATCAGGGACAGCCCAGTTTGATGTACCGTAGCACATGCATGCTCACGTGCTCACGTACCACAGCACTGCATGGCATGCTCATGCCACAGTGTGCTCTGATGCATGTCAGGCCCACAAGCACTAGGCCTCAATGAGGCATACGGTAGCGTCTGCTACTGATGCCCATGCTTGCAAACGCTGCAAGTCCCCATGCTTGCCCATGAATCCCCAGGTAGTACTCTGTTAACAGCTGCTGCAATTAATAAGCGGTCTTCCACGCTACTGGAAACGGGCACACATACTGTGTAGTATACTGACGTCAAGCCTTAGGGAGCAGCAACGCAAAGCAACCTGCATTGTCAGTGCATTCAGAAGGGTGGTTGCATATGAGGAAGATGCACAAAATGGTTGCACATGGTTGTGTGTAATTTAAATCTGCAGCCATCTCCGCCCTGACCAGCTCTGCTGAACACAAAACCCCCCCAAGCTCCTACTACCGTTACTGTAACTGTAACAGAACAAGGGGAGAAACTTCGTGTGTGTAATGAGGCTCCACAACCCCCCTGCAGGCTCAGCATATGCAAAGTGCGTTGAAATGATATTTCTTAGGTACATTGCATGCGCTTGACACCTTTGGTTGCGACTGGCAAAGGGCGATGTCAACAAATCCAAACTGCATCCAAGTTCGAAAATTGCCGCTGCGGTTCGCCTGCTGTCGCATTATCGTCTGTGCGCCTCAAGTCTCCCTGCTTGAGCACACTTTCTTGCCTTGATGCTTGCTGCATGTAATGTGATGCCCTCTCTTCAGCACTCGTTTGGCTCGGAGCTCCTTCTCTCATAGTCGCCTCGAATTTCAGCTCGCGCTCCCGCTTTCTCATAGTCGCCTCATTTCAGCTCACGCTCCCGCTTTTTCCTGTCGTCCTGGACTTCTTTCAGCAGCTGTGCTACATCGCCCCTCAGGCCTGAGACCGATGTGCTGGAGGAAACCATGCGGCACCACCACTTGTAGCCAACGCATGACCACACCACGACCCCGAGCAGTGGCGCAACAGCCTTGGCCCGTTGCAGCAGCGGTCCGGACCCCGCTGCTGAGCTGGCGACCCTGTGCAAGCATGTGCGAGCGCAAGCGTCAAAGCTTGATGTCTTTGCCAAGCACGTGCGCCGCAAGCGAAAGAAAATGCGGTAGAACTTGCGAATGAGTGCGTTGCGAAGACTCACGGTGTCGCCGACGATTATCGCGCGGAGTGATAGATTCAAGTTGGTCGCATTTCACGCCACCGAGCTCACCTACGACGGCAGCAGCTGTTGCCCAGCCTCAACAGGCGTGCATGCGGCCTGAACATATTTAGAATACGAGTCTTCTTCGTTGCCAACTGGTGTTTACGAGCGCCTGCCGCAATCGCGTTCTCCCTCTTGATTGCGCTGTCACGCCACCTCCTGGTGCGTCGTGGTGCCGGACCGTTCGGCAATGCCGCCACATCAATAAGTCATCACGTCATGTCAAAAGAATCAACGTCACCTTCAACCCCCCGCGCTCAATTGACGGCAGCAGTTCCAAGGCACGCTGCATGTGATTGCCGTCAGGCAGGTTGAGGCAGGATCCGTGATAGTTCAACGTGAGGTTCACCTTCAAATAGTCTGCCTAAAGCCTCGGCTGCTGAGATGGCTCTGCTGAGATGGCTTCACTGGAGCACAAGACCGCAACAACCCCAGGCAGGATCCATAGCATGCCATCACGATATGCTCAGGCTGAGCACAGGGCATTTCCTGAGGGCATTGTCAGAAATGGCCGTGTGAGTACATGCGCTCATCCCCTTAGCTGACATGGGTAATGACGCTTGTTAGCCCACACACTGTTTAAGGTTTGCCCCCGGGCTTAAGGTTCGTTAACGTACGTCAATTTTGAGGTGATAATTGGACGATGGCTTGCACAATGCAGTCAAAGGGCCATTAATCCTCCTTCAGGACACATAAACTTTGATTGAATACCGTCCAGCTGACACCTAATGGCATCTCCCTCCCCACTTCATGTTCGTCCACCTCACTACCCCCTTTGGACTCCGCTACAGATACTTGCGTGTCATCACCTGCAATTGCTTCTGCAGAGTGCGCCATGGGAAACGCTGCCGACAGAGCATAGTGTGTATGCGCGCATTGTGGCCAGTGCTTTGGTGGTGCTTCTGGAGCCAAGAGCTCTGCTTCAGAACAGTGTGGATGGCGTACTCATAATTGCAACCAAAATTGTACATCATGATGTTGCAACGGCACGCAGCGCGTCCGGCATATTTGCAGCAATTCTGATCACACTAGCCAGGACTGAGGTCTGTTTTGGCCCCATGATGTGACTTCTTGGCAGCATTGAAGTTTGAAGTAGTAAATTCTGGCATGTCCTGGAGGGCAGAAACCTCACTCAGGCGTAAGAAAAGTCCAGATCAGCCGCTTGACGCTACATGTACGCTGGAGAGATTGCTGTAGGTTGCATGCACCTGTTGCACCTCAGCTGCACCATGGTGACACTCTCTACGTGAGCAATTCAAAGCGCGTAGCCTATGCACTTTGCCACTGAACGTCCATGTTACAGAGCGCGTCATTGGCTAGAAGCTTTCTTGGCACCTGCTTTTGTGTCGTGTCACCCCAGCAGTGCCTGTTAACGCCACCTTTGGTTATCAAGTACTAAGCAGTTGGGGATCCCACTCGGAGTTGTTGGAGCCGGTTTTAAACGCCAACATTGCATGTAGGGGGGCTGTCACCCGAAAGCTCCTGCGCAGAACAACAGACATGTTACTCATGGCCTTAACACTTAGAAAGGCGCTGTCTTACAACATGGGGGCTGTGGTGCAGCTTATGTACAGCAAGAGATGCGACAATCAGTCTGAGAGCAGCCGAGGTAAGCTCACCTTGGTGACTCTGCGCAATATAGCTGCGATCTCACGCCAACCAGCCTTTCTTTTCAAGGACCTAGCTCTAAGTGTGCGCCCAGGTGGTCAATGCAACGCATTTCGACCTAACTTAAAGGTCAGTGCAGCGCATTTCGACCTGTACGACAGGTCCAAATGCGTTGCATTGACCACCTGGGCGCACAAAAGGAAGGGGGACACTAACTTGCTGGTGCATCATATGATAAACTACCATTGGTAAAGCCGCTGTTGTCGTCGCTCACTCTGCTGCCACAATTCCTTCAGAAGGTGCTTCATTGAACATAAAGTCGTCATGCAAGTCATGGAGCAGTGATCCACCGTGAATGATAGGCAATATAGACAAAGAATGTAGCAGAGCACGGACAACATGCAATGGACAGTGCATGCATACTTTCACCAGCATGTGCACCCAAGGGCTCAGGCAGGGCAGCACAACACAAGCATCACAAGCAACATATGCTTGAGCAACATGCTGACATGTCCAGTATATGAAGGCTGCGCATTCCACACAGAGCACGACGCAAGACTGGCTACTGCATGCTAAGCACCATGAATCCTGCGTGTTGTGTGCGCGGGCACTCAGGCATCTGTCAACTCCTCTCAGCGCTGTTCGCTGCAATTTCTTCTGCCTGCCTTGCGAGTCTGCATAATCGACAGGGTGCGTAGGCGCAGAGCGCTCAACCTGCGCGACAAAAAGCTAATCTGGCATTTTGCCCAGCTCCAAAGGTGGGCACCCGACGTTACTTGAGTCAATCACCGAGTGCTGACCGCAACTGCCAAAAGCGTGCAGCTTTGAGCTTTCGCTGCCTGCCGTGTCACAAATTATCGTACTCAATTTCGACTCGCGGCCTCACCCTGCATAGCGAGTCCAATGCTCCATAGAGCAGCTCATTGCAAGCTGTGACATCCAGCTTGCGGAGCGCCGCGAGCTCGCCAATCCGATCCGGCAGCCTTGTTAGCTGGGGGCAGGTGTTGATGTCGAGCAAACTGAGCGATGGCAGGTCGCAGATGCTGTCCGGCAGAGCGGTCAGCCCCATGCAGTAGCACAGATTGAGCTGCGTCAGCGCGCGCATGTCGCCCAGGCGCTCTGGCAGCGCTACCAGCTCTTCGCAGCTCGTGAGACTAAGCTTTGTGACAGCTGAGAGGCGGCAAATCGAGTCGGGCAGGGCGACCAAGCCACACTCATTGAGTGACAGCTGCGTCAACGCCCGCAGGTCGCCTATGGTGTCAGGCAGGAAGCGTAAGGCATCAGTGTATGTCACCTGAAGGCACGTTAGAGCTGCCAGGCTGCCAATGCCCCTAGGCAGAGACTCGATGGGTAGGCCCCCGAGGCTGAGTGACTGCAGATGCCCCAGATTGCCGATGGAGTCAGGCAAGGTTGCCAGGACATCGCAATTATAGATTGACAGCTCTTTCAGTGCTGCCAGATCACCGAGACGGTCCGGCAGACTGGTCAGCGCCACCCACGCCAGTCGAAGGTGAGCCAGCGACGTCAGATTACTGGTAGTCTGTGGCAGAGCTGTCAGCTGGCGACATCTGTGCAGGCGAAGGTCCGTCAACGCGCTGAGGTCGCCGATGCGATCCGGTAAAGCTGTCAGGCCATCGCAGTTGCGCAACCGGAGTGTCGTCAATAACTCATGTTGAAGTACCAATCAGACGCGCAGTGCAGTTCCTAATGGAGGGGTGCCCAGCACCGTCTGTCGTGTCGGTTTTGCTGCTTCTGTCTGTGTATGGTCATGAAGGTACTCTCCACGATGATGATTGCTACAATACAAACCAAAGGCGAGTGACAGTTCACAGCAGCCTTGTGTCGACAAACAACAGCTTTGGTGGATGTTTTCAGCTGCGTTTGAACAGCAGACAGCACACTCTGCCTTTGACTTGCCAGCCTCGTCCTGTGGGACTCACAGCATCATCGGATTTGCACCTGCTGCCGTGTGTGCTCATACCCTCCATGGTGCTGGCAGTCTCAGCTACTGCTGCTTGAGGCTGCCAGCAGTTTTCTGCAGCAGTGCGAGGCACAAGTGACCATCTTTATGCACAACAGTCACCTAATATCTCTGCCAGTAGACACGAGGAAGGCTGTGACGTAGAGTACACGTGTCACATATGGTAATTGGACAGGGGGGGGTTGGCTGTGGCGTACTCAATTTGGCAAAGCAGTCCACGAAACAGAGCCAATGCTCCAAAGGCAAAAGCGCGTATATCTTTTCTGGGGCCACGATCCCGCAACTGTGTCATGACGCTTTAATGCCGGAGCGATGACAATGAGGTGTGTGTGTCACCAGGTGGTGATGTCAACAAGTTTGCAGAAAGTCCGATCCTAAAGATCAGAACAGCAGGTCTGGGTCTTGTTTGTGTCGAGAAGTGTTAGTGCACTGCAATGGCATGCATGACAGAACAGTACAGCTTGCAGTGCTGCGCCATGCGCGCATGTGTCCTGTTGAGTACTGTCATGTACTGGCATGTGCTGTCATGCACCTCCAGCATGTACTTTTTATTAATTCTCGCTCAGGGCGCGAAAAAGCCCAGATGATTGGCATCTAGCTGTAAGGAATCTACATATCGTATGACAGTCTGAAAGTGTCGCAACGACAACCACTCAAACGCCGCCGCCGCCAAATGGCATCTCGGGGTCCTCCCCTACGTCCTCCTCCATGTGCCCCCCCCCCCTGGATTCTGCCATGTGTGTCATGACACGGCCAGAGTACGCCATGTGGAGCGCTGCCGACAGTGCCGAGCGTAAGCGCGCCAGGGCGATGCCCTTGAGAGCTTTAGGGCGCGCTCCTCCGGGCACTGACATCCTGCTGGCATACTCCGTCGCCACAGCCTCCAGCAGCTTCCGCCCCTGCTCCCCGATGCTGCCAAATGACCCTATTGCCAATGTGGCAAGTTTGTAGCAATTCTGATCATAATGACCAGAATAGTGGGTAGTCTTGGCGGCCTCTTGGTCGCGGCAGCATCGCTCGGGGTCTGCTGCAGTCTTCGCCGCCCGCGACGCCACCTGTGCCTCGAAGCAGGTAACGTCCACCATGAGCGGTAGGTGGCGTGTCGGGTCGTCGTAGCCGGTCACCGGGAAGGCGTCGGCAGGCAGCACGATGTCCATCCTGCGACTCCCCGGCGGCCCGGCGGACCCCAGAAACGGCGTGTAGTCCTCGTCCACCAGTCCCGTTTTGAGGTATTGCCGCAGGAGGCGCTGCGTGGCCCTCTTGACGCTATTGTGGACAATGGTGTCGTGCGCCTTGACGCGTGGCGCTTGACACAGCCGTGCATGCAGGGTGCCGCCCGGCGACTTCCCGCACAGCTTGCAGCCTGCCGTCTGCTCCTCTACTCCGATGGCGCGTTTGACGGCCAGCTGCCAGGATAGGCCATCGAACGAAGCCGTTGTGGAGTACATGGGCTCGTTGAGGAATGCCATGCCGATCGAGTGCATGTGGCGCTGCGACCGGAATCGAGCAAGTGCTTGCGTGCGTTGCGTGCCCTGCGGCAGCTGTTGCAGGTCTGCCTCCACCTTATCTGCAAGCTCGGTAGCGACGGCATCTGCAAGCGCACTCTGATTGGGGCGCTTCAGGCTACACTGCAACTGCAGAGCACTGGCGTCAAGTACGCAAGCAGCATCCGCACCAGTGCCACCACCTGCTGTCGGCCGCAGCGGCGGCTGCTGCGTAGGTGGTTGCTGCTGCAGTGGCGTTAGCGCTGGTGGCAGTATATGTTCCAGCTTGTCACCTGTTGCTGCACGTAGAGATGTGGCAGCTGTGGCGATCGTCCGCATGAGGGGCAGGCGCGCCACCTCTGCCGCTGCTGCGCCTTGTAGCATTGCTGGTGTGGAACGCGCAGCGCCTGCATTGACGGCTGCCGCTGCTGCGTGCGCTGGTGCTGCAGCTGTGCCGCCTGCCGTTGCTGCTGCTGCCAGTGGTGTTGCTGCTGCCGCAGGTGTTGGTGCAGCACCTGCCGCATTGGCCGCTGCCACCGCCATTGCCGCTGTCGCAGCCGGCACGGTTGCGGCGCCGCCTGCCGACGCTGCTCCTGTTGCAGGTGCTGCAGCAGCCCTTAGGCTAGTAGGGCCTGTAGCAGCTGTATTGCCTATGCCCGCAGCCGCTGCTGTTGATGCTGCAGTTAGTGATGCCGCCGAGGCCACTTGAGGTGCAACATGTGCTGCCGCTGCTGCAGCAGCCTCTGATGCTGGAGCAGCTGCTGCTGCCGCCGCTGCTGCTGCCGCCGCTGCTGCTGCCGCCGGAGTAGTTGCGCCGTGCGCCGCCGCTGCTGCTGCTGCCGCTGGTGCCGCCTGTGCTGCCGCCGCGGCCCCTGATCCAGCGGCAGCTGCGTCGTATGTTGCCGGAATGGCTGCGCCATAAGCGCGGCCAGCCGCTGATGCAGTTGCCGCTGCCGGAGCGGTCGCGCCTCCACTGGCAACCGCCGCTGCCGCTGTAACAGTTGCCGCTGCTGATGCTGCTGGTGCTGGTGCTGCTGCCGCTGCTGCCGGTGCCGCTTGTGTTGCCGCATCCTCAGCAGCGTTGTCTGCAGCCGCTTGAGGAGCCGCCTGCTGCAGCACCCCCGCCCATCCAGAGAGTGCTGGTTGCAGCGCTTGCAACGTGCCCGCCACATACGCAGCATCAGCGATGTCGCAGGCGCTGGTAATGCCAAGGCCGCCATGCCGTGTTGGGAGTCGCGCTTGCTGTAAGGCTGGGCCGTGCGCTGCCAGATGGAAGTGGGCCCCACTTTGCTCAAACTGGCGCCAGGTCTGGCCTGGTGGCTGCAGGCCCATTGAGTGCTCGAGCACCCACTGCGTGACCCGATCCCACTCCTTGGCGGCTGGCGCTGTCTGCGTAGTGGGAATGGTGCGCAGGCAGTACGTCATGCGAGGCACCACGCAGTAGCGCAGTAACCTGAACATAGCCCTCGGAGATGTCAGGCGCGCGCATCGCTCTGCAAATCGAGCCCCTGCCCCGCCTGCACCCGCTTCCCTGCGCAGCCATGCGTCCACAAAGCTGCTGTGGCCCACCGGCACCCCCAGCAGCACAGCTCCACGGTTCTGATTTTCATCCGTATCCCCCACTAGCTGAACGCCCAGCTGCTGCAGCAGTTGCCGCTCGTGGTCTGTCACCACATGCCCCCTGCCAGGCAGCGCGCGTGACTTGGTGAGGTTTAGCTCCAGCCCCACCTCCGCAAAGTGTTGTTTGAGCTGCGCCACCGCCTGTATGTCATCCTGAGTCAGCGTGCAAGCGCCTGTTCGGACGTTGGCATCGTCCATGTAGGCGCCCATCCGCCTCCGCGCGCGCTGCGCAGCCGCCGCCTCATTGAACCGTTTCAAGCACTGAGCAATGGCGCCGCAGAAGAGCATCGGTGCCGCGGGGTCCCCCTGCTTAAACCCGCGCTGAGACATGATGATGCGCGTGGAGCCGTCAACGTGCTGGAACAGCAGGCGTGGCCGAGTGCGAACGTATGTGCCGATGAAGTAGTCGAGGAAGTCCGGCAGCTGTGCTGCTACCCATTCCGCTGCCGCCAGGACGAACACCATGTTGAAGGCATTCTTGAGGTCCAGCATGAACTGCCAGTGACCGAGCTCATACGCGAGTTTGCCGGCCATGGCCGCTTTCTCCGCTCCTGCTGAGACGGCTACCCCATACTGCCCGTCTGGCTCAAGGAGCTCCGCCAGGAAGTCTTTGCGGTCTGCCACGTACACCGAAGTGCATAGTCGCTGCAGCACCTCGCCGCAAACGATGGGCCGCTGCTTAGCTGTACCATCTTCCTGTTGTTCTGCAAGTGGCGTCAGGCGCCCCGCGCCATGCAACTGCCAGAAGGCATCCGGCAGCCGCGCAGCCTCCCGCATAACGGTCTGAAGCCACCGTGTGAGGACAGCAGCAAACTCATGCCGTCCCCAGCTTGTGCGTAGCGCATCCTGCAGGTGGCTGTAGCGCAGCCCCGATGGGCCTGCTCCACTGTAAGGGCTTGCTCGCTGGATGAGCTTGGCAACCGTCTCTGGCTCAATTCCCTCCCCCTGTAACAGGCTGAGTTCTGCTGGCATGTCGGCTGCTTTCGCCACAAGCTGATCAACCATGCCGGATAGCTCATGGAGTTGTTCCCCTGGCGCAGCGGAGGGGTGTTTGGACTGCATGGCGGCAAAGCAGTCATCATCAGGTATCGCCACCGTTTTGGGCTGAAGGAAACGCGCTGCCTGCTGTAGCCCCCCCCGTGTGCCCATGCACTGTAGGACGTAGGCGTTGATCGCTGCCTCCGTTTGCTGGCGCGCGCGCCAGCGCCGGTGCGCACGCGCGTGTGCGAGGAGCGCTGGCACCAACCGGTCAAGCTCACCGCGTGCCAACATTCTGATTCTGTCGGAGCGAGTGATGCCAGGTGCGCCATCGGTGGAGGTGATGAGTGATGGCATGAGGTGGTGTAGAATCGTGGATCTTTGCAGTCGCTGCACCCGCCCTGCAGAATCTGGCTCCCGCGCCGCATTGACGAACATCGTCATTGTGTGTGCCAACAGATGTGTTGCTGCGTTCTCCAGTGCAGCTCCCACATAGCGACGATTGCGTGGTCTAGCAAGGCTTCTAGTTGTCGCGAACTGCAGCTTGCACAGCTCATCGAGGCTGATGCTGTCAAGCACTGCTGCGACTGCGGGGGTTGAGATGGTCCACGTGAAAAGCCCACCTGCCCCACCTGCTGCGCCTGCAGGGCCTGGCGCTGCCGCTGCTGTCGCCGCACCTGCCGCTCTGGGACCCCCTCCGCCGCCGCCGCGGCCGCCACGACCACAGCCTCGTCCGCCGCTGTCGCTGCTGCGACCGCTGCCACGACCACCGCGGCCGTTTTGAGTTCGCGCGCCACTGCCGCTGTTGCTAGCACCGCCGCTGCGGCTGCTGGCATCACTGCTGCGGCCGTTGCCAGCGCCGCTGTCCTTAGTACCGGCTGCACTGCCGCCGCCGGCACCGCTGCTGCTGCCGCCTCCGGTTCTGCTGCCGCTAGTCGCTCTGCTACTGCTGATGTCTGCATCATTGCTGCCGCTGCGAACGCGTCCTCCATTGCCACGTCCGCGCCCTCCACTGCGACCCCGACCCCCTCGTGTAGCACTGCTGCCCCCGCGTTCCGGCCTCTTTGAGCTGCCGGAGGAGCTGCTGCCACCAGCCTGAGCAGCAGGTGCCTGCTGCGCGTGCGCTGGTCCCTTTGCGTAGGGGTTGCCGATGGGTGTGCACGCCGGTTGCTGCTGTGGCAGCGACGTGGTAGCTGTTGCCGTCGATGCATCAGGTGCTAGCGGTGCTGCTGATGCTGTTGTTGACAATGTTGCCGCCACTGCAGCGGGTGAAGTGATAGGCCTGCATTTGCGGCAGTGCTTGCCCGCGCTGGCATCGCTGCTGTCCACTCTGAATGTCTTGTTGGCATGAAACAGGTTTTTGCACAAGGCACACTCGGTGTAGATGGTTTGCAAGTGCGACGTGCTGAGGTCGGAGCGCTCCAGGAACGTTGTTGCTGTCCCACTGTGGTGTTTGCGCTGGTGCTTCGCCGCGATGTGGGCGTTTAACCTCTGCTGTAACGAGAGCAGCGACATGCCCTTCTTCACCACGAGGTCGCATAAGTTGCACTTGTACTCCGGGTCCGCACTGCCTCCACCTCCAGCTTCGTCGTCTAGCATCAGACGTTGCTGTTCCAGACTGTTATGACCTGTTCTAGAGCGCTTGACTGCACTTTGCCCGCCCGTGTGCTCCCCTTCGCCTGTTTGATCGGAAATTGACCAACCGTCATTCTGTACCCTCTTGCGTTTGTGCGCTGCGCGTCCGTCTCCAGTTGCTCTGCTGCTGCCACTCGTGCCATCGTCCTGTTGACAAGCGCCATTGCCATCTGCAGCACTGGTGCTAATATCCTGCGCTTGTGCGCACGCTAGATCGGATTCCTTGCATTTCTGCGCTGATTCAGAGTTGGCAATACGGGCCTCCCGCCGCCGCCATGATATTCTTTTCATGAACTCTGCTACGCCATGGTGCTACATGCTACAGCTACATACCTATCCGCATCTCGTGGAGGCCTACTACGGTACTTTTATGGGGAGGTACGGTACTATGTACTACAGTATGTACACAAACGCCAATGCCAACAGCAGACAGACACCGGAAGTCATGATGCATCAGTGCACAAAGGTCATCTGCTGAGTCCATGTGCATTCAACTTTGTTAACTCAGCGTGAACGCAGCTGTGAAGCTTGCGAAGGCGGGGCGTCAGTGTGCGACAGTTATCAAGCTGCATTGGCGGCCCAAAGGCCTTGTACCGGTCTCTCCTACTGTGGTGACTGGGTGGTGTCCCAGCTCACAGTGTTGACTCTTCAGGAGTGAGGAACTGCTCCATTGCTCCAGTTACAGCCTAAAGCCTGCGAATGTTGCCTTGAGAAAGCAGCGGCGCTTGCAACTACTCTCTCCAGATACCAAGTGCCATGGCGCCGGTAAACGTGGCGGTGCAAAAGCAGACAAAAGCCTTCCTTAAAGCATGTAGATCGGTTTCTGATCATTAGGCGCACACAAGCACAAATGCAGCTGAGCGCTGCTGCCATTCAACTTGAGGTGACTGTTGACAAATACGGGCACAACTCTCCAATTCAGCCCTGGCCACCTCAAGGCGTGCTACGTGCTGCCACCACACATCTATCATCCTAATGCACGCTAATGGCGGCCGCTTCACGACATACGCCCCCATCCATGACGTCATCGACCGTCTGGATCAAATAACAGTGAAGCGTGCAAGGAGCTACTGCAAGCCCGGCCTACCGCAAATAAGCAATGCAAATCCTCAGCAGATACAGCACGCCTGGCACCACTTTACTGCGCGCCAAGTGTTGTCGATGCGATTGCAACACCTGATTGCGCATCACAAGCAGATACTACCCCTCTAGGCGGCGGCTGCGGCTACACGGTGGCGGCGACACCGGCAGCGGCAGAGCAGCACCATATGTTGACGTCATGGTACTGAAATAACAGAGGGGAGTACTGCCAGTGTGTGGCTATATGCCTCTAATGCTGCACCCGTCAAAGAGGCTGCACCACTTACATACGCCCCGGTAATTGCCTACACTAGCAAACAAACGCACAACTTGCGATGCAAACCAGCACTCCACACTACTGCGCCCCCGCTTGAGGCACTCACGCAACCCCCACACTACTGTGCTCCCGCTTGAGGCACTCGCGCAACCCCCCACTACACCCCGTGTCATGCACGCCCTGTTATAGGGATATAACCCCTCCCCAACCCCTAAAAAGTCACCATAACGTAGGCGGTGCCTTAAGGTGCGCGCTGGTAGACGCGACTATGCACCTGCTGGAGAAAACGATACACCTGGCGCCTACTCTCCCCGCGTTTCCTTGAACGTTACAGGAAAGAGGCTGGAAGTTCGGCTGCGGTCAGTCTCATGGCATACGGCCCGAGTTCCCGCGCGCTACCAACCAGGCTGACGACCCATCCCCCCATGACGCCCCCCCCCCCAGTCGGCGGCTACGATGGCCACGTCCCCTGTTCCAAGCCGTAGCAGTGCTCAGCAACGTGAGGAGCACCGCACACTCCGCGCGGCGCAGCAGCTCGCATGCGCGCCCGTCCTGACTCCCGCAGTACGCCCCCAAGCGCTTGGCACTGCTCAGCAACTTGCTTTGCACGACGTAGCTAGGCCATACTATGCAACGCTAGTCCGCCCAGGCCCGTTAAGTTGACAGCGCTCAGCAGCTCGCATGAGTGCGTCCCAAATAGCTTAATCCCCAATCCGCCTCCGGGCCTGGGGCAGCGCTCAGCGACTGATTGAGGCTGCCCTTGCCTTGGCAGTGCTCAGCAACTCGCTGGAGCACGCACTGCGCCGTGTGGTAACTCACTCACACTTGCGCTAGGCCAATAGCTGAAGTTGAAGCGCCCTTGCTGAAGTTGAGCTGGTGGTTGAAGTTGAAAGGTGCTTCGGCAGCAGCGCTTGAAAATCTCGTCACCGGTAGATGCGCATGTAGAACGCCCGCCGCTGCGCGCCAAGACGGAGTTGAATATCTCGTCACCGGTAGATGCGCATGTAGAACGCCCGCCGCTGCGCGCCAAGACTCCGTCTTCACCTCATATGACACTCCTCCTGAAACATGCGGCACGCAAGGCGCGGGGTAGGGAACGCTGCCAAACAACAAGACTTGGATATTTCTAATTGACATATACTATGGTATTGCAGAACCGAACCGCTGGTGCTGTTGCAAGGGGCTGCCAGAAACTGCCAGTGCGCTCGCCAAGGAACGGTGACGAATGATGCAGTGTATAGATGAGACGTGCCAGATGCTTGTCGCCTTTAGTCGCATGACCTTTATAGCGGTTTGCAAATGAGGGCAGCTGAGCCGTCAACTCATCCGGCTCTGCTGCATCAATCGGGCATATGAATTCCACCGTGCCATTGGAAGCAATGTGTACCACATAGCCATCACAACTATCATCAGAGCCATCTACCCATGCAGCCAATGAAACTCTTATGATGTCACCTTTAGCATATGGGCATTTTTCACGTGGTGCTGGTGCTGCAGCCGCTGATGGCCTGTCAGCCGGGTCACGGGGCACATGCTGTTGATCACGCGTAGGCAAGTGTACATCTGGTGGAGGCGGCACCGCTACTTCAAGTTGTCGCTCAGTAGCCAGCTTCAGCCTACTACAGTGGATGTACTTCAACATGACTTGCCCTGCATGCGTCGCCCGCAAAACATATGTGTCTAGCCCAGGTATTCGCCTTTCTACTACAAATGGACCCAACCAGCGTTCTGCTTTCAATTTCTTACTCAGCCCCTTACGAACGGGCGGATAGTGTACAAGAACATGATCTCCAGGTTCAAAGCGACGAGCAAACCCTTTCTCCTGCGCTGCCGCCGCCCGTAGCCTCTCCTCCTGCTCTTGTAGTGACACCTGTACCAGCCTGTGTCCTTCCTTGATGAGCTCATGAATTACGTGCAGGTGCTCAGCTGCTGACTTCCACCTGCGCGACAGCTCAGGTGCACGAAGATCTCCCAACATTGCCTCGAACGGCAGCAGGGGCTCACGCCCATATAACATTGCGAAACGGTGACATGCCATACGTCGTGTTTGTGCAAGCTCTGTGGTTGAAAAGAGCCATGGGTAAGACTGAGTCCCAATTCTTCTGATTGTCTTCTACCATCATTGCCAGAAGGTTGACAAGCGTGCCGTTGGTGCGCTCAGTGAGACCATTGCATGCAGGGTGGTAAGGGGATGTGAAGCGCTGCTCAATGCCCACTAACCTAGTTAGCTCTTTCATCAGCAACCCCCTGAACTCCTTAGCATTGTCACAGAGGAACATTTGAGGGCACCCGTGCCTTGGTATGATCTCACTGACTATGACACGCGCAACAGTGACTGCTGATTTGTCAGGTATCGCAAAGGCCTCCGGCCACCTAGTCAGGTAATCCGTGAAGACCAAAATGAAAGTGTTGCCCCTGGCAGTCTTGGGCAGCGGTCCCACAATATCGAAGCCTACCAATTGAAACGCATGCTGTAGATCTACATCTCCAAATCCATGCACACGCACACGCATATCGCGCTTGGACTTGCGCTTTTGGCATGCCAGGCAAGTCAGCACCCACTTGAAAACATCAGAATACATGCCAGGCCAGAAGTACCTGCGCCTCACTTTGTCATATGTGCGAGCAAAGCCACTGTGACCTCCACCAATCGCACCATCATGACATTCCTCAAACACGCGCTCTCTTAGTGACTTCGGTACCACTAGCAAGTCTGTGCCTGTCTTGTGGGACCTGCCACCAGCAGCAAAATGCATTCTCCCATTGCGCATGTAGTAGCCAGCGCGCTCAAATGCGCGAGCATCCTCAACTTCTCTAGGTGAGAGGCCATGTGGGGGACCACCTGCTCTTAGACTAGTAGTCAAGTACTTCGCTACTTTCCCCAATACCGCATCCTTGCTCAGCGAAGATACCAAGTCGCCCGCTTCAAACACGGCGCGATGTCGTTGCCTATTACCATCTACTTTGCCACCTGTATCCTTGTTGTTGATGTCTTCATGGCCATCCTCCAATTCAGCCTCAAGGTCCATGTTCTCGTCGCCATCTTCTGGGAACAGCTGAGCCACCCTGCTTGCTGTGATGTTGATTGACACTATCTTCACTCCAGCTGCATCGTCACATTCACAAGCGGCAGGCAAAACAACAGACGAAAAATTTCCCGGAACAGGTGCTGGCCGCTGTATCCCCCCATGCTGCGAGGTCGTCGCTGCATCATTAGAAAAGGCCACACCTGCAGACACTGTGACGAAAGTGCCATCCCTGATACGCGAGAGGGCGTCAGCATTACCATTCTCTCTACCAGGCCTGTGCACAATGTCCATGTTGTATTCTTGCAGTTCTGATATGTAACGTTCCTGCCGCTTGGTGCGCGGTTCTGAGCCACCCATCAAGTGCGCTAATGCAGAGTGGTCAGTTTGTAGGATGAACGTGTTACCATTGTGCAAAAACTGTCTGAAGTAGTGAACGCCTTCCATTGCTGCTAGCGCTTCCCTATCATAAGTACCATAATTGCGTTCAGCACTTTTCAAAGTACGACTATAGTATCCTATCGGGTGCTCTCCGTTGGTGGGGCATATCTGCGTTAACACCGCTCCCAGTCCATAGTCAGAAGCATCAGTCTGCAAAACCAACTTGACTGAGCCATTGAGGATGCCTTTCAAATCGGGATGTGCTAAAACAGGGGATGTCTTCAAGGCCTCCTTGAGCACCTGCCACGCAGCAATGCAATCATCCGAGAGCTCAAACGGTACACCTTTGCGAGTAAGGTTGACCAGGGGCTCCGTGATTGTTGAAAAATGGGAGATATACTGCCTGTAGTACGCTGCCATACACAAAAAGGAACGCACATCATGAAGGTCAGAGGGCAAAGGTATCTTCTCAATTGCCTCTACTTTTGATGGATCAACGCGCTTGCCCTGGGCATCTACGACATGACCCAGAAATTTGACCTCCCGCATGGCGAAGTGACACTTGGACGGCTTCAGCTTTATGCCTACTGAGAGCAGTCGGCTCAACACTATCTCCAAGTGCTTCATGTGCTCTTTGAAGGTTTTGCTAAAAACCAGAATATCGTCAATGTACACCAGGGCGTACACCCACAGCGCATCATGCCCCATAGCAAGCTGCATTAGACGCTGAAAAGTAGATGGCATGTTCATAAGCCCCATAGGTCCCACCTTCCATTGATAGCACCCCCATTTGGTTTGAAAAGCCGTTATTGGTCTGGATTCTCTGTCCAATTCAACATGCCAAAATCCAGCAACCGCGTCCATAGAGCTAAACCACTCAGAGCCATTCAACACTGAGTGCACCTCATCTATGCGCGGCAGCGGAAACCCATCCTGACCGCCACCACGCTCTTTCACTGCTTGATTAACCGCCCTCAAATCCTGCACAACTCTCATACCACCGTCTGGCTTTGGTATTATCATGAGAGGAGAGTTCCAGGGTGAATTTGACGGCTCAATCACGCCCTTCTTCAACAAGAAGTCAATTTCCTTCCATAAAACTTCAAGTTCTTTCAGACTATACTTTCGCAATCTGGAACGCACAGGCCTAGCATCTCCAACATCAATATGGTGGCGGACCAACGACACTTTTCCTGGCCTACCATCATGTGAGAAGATCCCCTTACGTGCCATTTTGCGAAGCAAATCTGTCAACTGCATTCGTTGAACTTCCGTCAAGTGTTCCAATTCCCCAACACGGAACGCGGCAAGCCATTCCAGCTCCCGTGCCCGTTGCACTGCTTCATCGTCCGTACACTCTTGAGCTGCAGATGAGTCAGCACCAACACCAGGTTGCGATTCTACATCAACCTTCGCTTCCTTTTTTGGTTTATTGTGAGTTTCAGGGACGGCAGTGCAAGGAGCATTTGGCGGCGGCGGTTCTGCGGGGGGCCGCGCCTTGTGCACTATCTTGTCTGCGTGGGGCTCCTCTACACTCAATGTTTGCACTCGTGAATCAGAGACTGGGTTTAACTTAGCCGAATTGACTTTGTCTGCCATGCTGCTAGTTGAAGTAGTTGACGTTGAAGAAGGGTTCACCTGTGCTCCACACCCCCAACCTACGTCGCAGCTCTCAGCAAACAGAGCCTCCGCTGCCGTTCCCGAAATGACATTTGGCGCCTCCGCTTGCGCCTCAGCTGGTGTCACATAACCAGCAGCAACCATGAAGCAAACCGTGGCTAGACGATCATTGCGCTCTATCTGTGCTATCCTCGCTTTGATCGCCGTCAAGCGCTTTTCTAGCAACTGCTGTTTCTCGTCTTTCTCCTGTACTGAAGTCAGTGCTATTGAGCTCCGTGTGGTTTCCACTTCACATCTGTGTGATTGTCGCTTCCACAAATCCTCATCTAGCAAGTGCAAGTGCCCAAGCTTGACGCCCGGTTTCAGCTTACCAGTACGCTTGACAATAGTGAGATTTATAGTGCTGGTGTGCATACCCTCCTCTACCAACACTCGCTGCCGCCGCACAGCCCAATGCCCCCGTGGGTCAATTGCCCCTTCGAGCACATAGTTCCCCGGTGGTGCGTCACCGGTCCAAGTCACCACAACTGCAATTCCATCCGCTGTAGCTTCTGTGACGGGGTACTTCTTGGCTATATAGACAGTAGCTTGTTTTTGCAAAGCAGCCCCTTGCTCTGCAACCAACACAATGTTGTCCCATCCTGGTAGTTCTGTTTCGGCGGCAGCGGCCAACTCAGGGTTGTCTGACACTTGATTCTTGCCAAAGCGCTCATCTGCATGGTCCATCGCTATGGTGTATGCTTCCATCATTGTCAGCTTACCTGGCGTGCGCGCCCCGCCGCTACGATGGCCATCCTCGTCATCACCTCCGGCTTCGCCGCTGTCGGTGCTTGTCTCGTCACCTTCGCTCGTGGAGTTGCTGGCTGATGCTTGCGCGCTGGTCTCGCAGGCGGTCTTCTTGGCGTGGTCTGCTGTGGAGGGCTGCGGCCCTGGCTCCCGGTTGTGGTTCGCCGCCCCCATCGCGAAGCCCTGCTTGTACTTCAACTTGCGCAGGAAAGGCATGCCTTGCAGGTGTTGTGATACGAGGACAGGCCCCACCGAGGTGCCTCCCTGTGGGTGGTCGTCAGGGAGGTCATAGGGACCCAAGGTCTGCACAAACAAACCATCCTCGATCATGCGAGGCGGTATGGGTGCCTGCTGGCGCTGCAAGTCGAACAGCACCGGCTCTGTACGCAGAGTGCGAATGATGAATGACATCACTGGGGCAAGCAGTATCTGACCACTGCCCTTCGCCAGTGTTGACTGTGTGATGCCTGGTGGCACCTTGAGCCACCACAGACCATTGGCCCGCAGTAAGTCTGCCTGCGATGGAGCATAGCGTTGAGTGGCATTGTACTGCGTGTCCCCCTTTCGCATGTCACTGTCTGATGGTTCACGGAATGCATGAAAGTGACGCGCAACAAGGGTTGGTACACTGCGCGTCATCTCATGCGTCCAGCGCGCTGTGGCATTGCGAGGTGGCAGCACAAACACTGGGTTAGTGACACCCCACATCTCCATGGGGGTGATCTGCAGTTCGTGCTTGTCCTTATGCTTTGCGCGCTCCACCTTGTGAGCCACGCGCTGGAGCGCGTCCACCACACTCTGATCACCCTTCATCATGAGGAGGAACACTCGGTTGCGCAGGTTAGGGAACCCCAGGTTTTCACCCGAGAGCTCAAATGACAATATGTGATAACCTGCGTTGAGCGCTGCCTCCAACGCGAGAACTCCACTGACAGTCAGCCCCAGCTCTGGCGCATTTTCAATTAAGAGTCGCTTCACTCCCTTCTGTACAGCCTTGTGCACCAGCTGTGGTGTGGTGCTTGCGGTCACCAGATCTGGGTCCAGCTCGACTATCTTGTCCCACACTTCATCAGAGGTGTAGTCCCCTATAAGCGTAGGAACCGTGGGGTGAGATGCACGAAAAACTTTGGCGAAGTCTTCACTGGTCTCTACTGCCATTGCCACTTGTGCTCCCCCCATTATTGCACCCATTACGGAGCTGCCAATCCCCCCCCCAGGTCTACCACCTTTAGGTTAGGTACCAGCATTTGCTCTACGTTTGGGTACTCACCATGTTCAACTGCCGAGATCTGAGACCAGCGATCGACATGGCAATTCTCCAGCACCCAGTCTGACCCCCCCTTTTTGTTGTAGCAGCCCAAGCGCCTGTTCTCAGTGAGCTCTGAGGCAGCTACACAAATCTCTGTCTCACTGTCTGAGGGGTAGTCTGCTTCTGAATCAGAAGTCAAGTCTGTGTCATCATCATCACTTTCCGACCAGTCAGTTGCTTGCACATAGTCATCCACCAACTCTGCGCTGCTTGCATCGGAATCAGAGTACACTGACTCTACTTCAACAGTCTTGTCAGTGCGCCAACACGGACATGACACGTCAGTCTCCCAGCCTGTTTTCGGCAGTGCTTCCACGCTCACAACACGCTCATCCTGCTCATTGTCAAGGTCAATGGGTGGTTGTACTTGTACTTTCTCCGCACCTACTCCTGTTCCAAGCACAAACTTTGGCCCCGGCTCTCCATCCTGTGTGAGTGGCGCGTCGAGCAAATCTGCAGGCAGTGCTCCAAACTCAAACTTCAACGTGTCAGGCGCCGACGCTGACCCGTCAGACCCCCATTGCAAAGCAGTGTGCAGTGCTGTCTGAGGGCCACTACCACCTCCTTTGATGCCCCCAGCGCCTTGGCGCCACGAATCACGCATCGTAGCTACTTCATCCGGGCTTAGGGACTTGACCCCCTTTGTAGGCATGTCGGGGTGCTGCACTATGGCAGGAGTGCGGCTAGTGAGGATGTCCAAGCGCATCTTGCTGATTGTAGTGAAGCTGATTAGGAATTGGGGGTCAATTTGGTTGCTGACGTGAAAATCAACTTGTTCCGTGACCCCTGCAACTTCAACTTCAACCGTGACCATGAACATCACTGCGACCAAGTGCCTGCCCACGCCGCGTATTGCCTTGAAGATTGGTGGTCGCTGCGATTGCTCAAGACGTAGTGCCTGCTGAGCAGTGTCCGCATTGTCGCGCAGCTTACGCAACAGCAGACAGTATGCGCGGAACTGCATCACGTTGCACCCAGCACATGAGTCCAGGTACACGATGGCGGGCATGATTCTGTGGACCGTTGCCTGCACCATGAGCACTGTTGAGCGTGGCCTAGGGCCGTTCACATCGCCAGCACCTGTAATGCAGATCATGCAGCTTACTTCGGCAATGTCATCACCTGGGCCTAGGCAACAGCACTGAGAGAATTGCTGAGGGTCGCACGTCAGACACACACCTCCAATGGACGGGTCCTGCGCGAAGAATGCTCCCGCTGAGAAGGGGTAACAGGCGTCGTCATCGTTGCTAGTGTAGTGCACTGTTGGTGGCAAGGCGGAAGCACCGTACATCATGGCTAGCGCGGCCTGCATCATCGCGGGAGACACAGAAGCGGGGTCAAACGCAAAGTTGTTTGCAATACGTCCACCGCTGCCGCCATTGCCCATGTAACCGCCACTTGGCCTCTGCCCCTGGCCACTACCGCTGTTGTTGCCACCAAAGCCTCCGCGACCGTACCCCCCCCCAAAGCCTGACCTGTTGGACTGCGCTTGCCCGTATGGCCCGTAAAATGGCCGATTGGGCGCCAGAGCAGGTTGTGAGGTGCGTTCATATAGGCGCACCAGTGTATCCAAACGTTGATTGATGTCACTGGCCTGCTGCTGTTGGTGCATTTCAAGGCGCTGCAAGGCACTTTCCAACGATATACCTGAGCTGTTCGATGGCGTAGGAGTTGTCAACGTGGCGCCGCTGCTGCCCTGAATGGCCAGAGCATCAGCCCCCATGGCGCCGTCACTACCGTTTCCCGCCTCCGACTCTGATCCTTCCTCAAGCGCAAAAGCGAGAGAGCTCTTCTTGTCTGACTTCTTACCTGCCTCATTCGCCAGATATGCTCTCACTGACATGCCCTTGCTTGCTGCCATTACACTCTCTACCGTGTGTAACCGTCTTTTGATAGCCTCTGTTGACACCTCACAGGCCTCACCTGCCTCAAGTGTCACACGGAATGCCACCAACTTTTCCATGAACTTCTCTGCTCTGGGTCTGGCCTCACGAGATCTGCCTATGACTTCAATGAGCTTGCGCACATATTTGTCCTTGAGAAGCGCTCCGCCGCGTTCCTGCGGATGCAATGTGTACTCCAGGACCTTCTCAAAGTCCAACAGAAACACTTTGACACCTACCCCTGCCTCCAGGCGCAGCTGCTCCAGCCTGCTTGCGGCCCTACTTCTCTGCATAGAGTCACTGTACAGGTCTGTCAATCGTGTATGCAGGGCCTTGACCTGCTGTCCAGACAGATTGCTGTTGGCCTGCTTCTCACTGATCCATTTCGTGATTTCCCTTCGCAGCTCAGCAGAGAGGCAATATTGCAGCATTAGTGGCACGTATGAGGGGCAAGTGCGGTTACTAGAGTTGCCGTCGGGTATTCGTTGGACCCCTTCGAATGACACACGTGCCGCCAGCGAGTTGAGCCATTCGCTCATCATGCATGTAATCAGCTCATGGTTGACTGCCTTGTTCTCCGCATTCTTGTACTCCAAACCAGTCTCTGGGGGGTCATCCAAGAAGTATAGCGTTGCATGTGACACGCCTTTGAGAGCCCGCGGTGCCATCAGGCGAGGAATCACTGCAGATGACTCATCTTCCTCGTCTACACTGCGCACAACTGCCCTGCTAGAGTGAGACCCAACTTCAACTCTTGTTTCTTGCGCTGACTGTTCCATTGGGACTGCCAGCTGCGACTGCTGCGGCACCTCGGATGGGCGCTGCTGGTGCCCCTGCTCAACCTGATGCTGTAGCTGCTGTTGCTGCAACATCACCTGCTGTTCAAGACGGTGCAACTGCTGCTGCTGCAACTGCAACTGCTGCTGCAACTGCAACTCCTGCTGTTGCTCAACTTGACGTTGCTGCAACTGCAGCCGCTGCTGTTCTTCCTCTTCTCGTTGTGACAGCTGCTGCTGCTGCTGCAACAACTGCTGCTGCTGCTGTTCCTCCTGCTGCTGCTGCTGCAACAACTGCTGCTGCTGCTGCAACTGCTGCTGCAACAGCAACTGCTGCTGCTGCTGCTGCTGCTGCTGCTGCAGCAACTGCTGTGCCTCTTCTTGCTGCTGCTGTAACTGGGCCAGATCCGCCCCCCGCGGATTGCCCTCCACGTAGCGAGGCACTGCGGCACGACCTAACGCATTCTCATGCAAAGTGTGCGGCACAAACCTCCCGGTCACAACATCCACCGGGACCTGAAAGTCCAGAGGTGGTGGAGGAGCATCGAGCCCCACCATCTGCCCTTTGCTGAGCGGCAGATAGTCAGAGAGCAGTGGGCCTGCATCCTTGCCCCAAATGAGAGGGTTGACTGGTGGGTGCGAAGGCGTCACGGGCATAATCCAGTAAGGTGTCGTGCAGTTTGCGACGCGCGAGGCAGGCACATCATACACTACATCCCCAGCCTCCGTCCTGACGCGAAAGAGCGGGTCGAACACATTGGCCTCATCTACCTCTGTGTTAGTGCTCAAGAAGTCTTGTGCCATCCTACAATCCTCCCACTGAGTGGTGATCTTGCAGCGTACCGGGCGTTGACAGGCATGATGCAAGGGGTTAGTCGATGAGCCGCCACTTGACAGACCTCTGCACTCACAACTTTCCTGACCACAACATAATCCATCAGCGCGTGAGCCCTGCTGAAGCGGCCATCGGCTGGCACCAGGCTGGCGCCACCTGCACCAGATGCACCTTATCCAACTTGCCTGCCTTGCCTTTAACAGTTGGTGCATGCATGTCATGCCATAATGCCAATTCGTAACCCGAGGGTCGCCAAACTGAGTAGTTCTTCTCCGCTCCCTCCAGCAGCTTTACTTCCCACTCCTCACCCAGCG